>OZ022241.1:20047221-20197221 GCA_963978895.1 Erpobdella octoculata
GGGACGAACCATGAGATTTTGTTAAGTACACCAATATTTTTTGAAATTTTTATAGAAATGTATCGTATGTGATCATTCCAAGTAATATGTTGATCAATGTACAAGCCCAAGAATTTTGTACAGGATACATTAGTTATTTCATTATCAAGAATGCATAGTCTTATGCTGCCGATGTCATTCCTCTTTTGCGGATTGTGAAATATAATAAAACATGTTTTATCCATATTCAGAGAAAGTCTATTTTTTATAAACCAATCAGAGATGCACATTAATTCTCTGTTTATGTTATCAATTAGGGTTGCAAGTGAATAGTCAGAAGCTAAGACATTAGTATCATCGGTATACCAGGTAAATTCAAAAAGCGCTGAAGACGAAACAATGTCATTAATATAAATAAGAAATAACAAAGGGCCTAAAATTGAACCTTGAGGAACCCCACAAGAAATAGATTTTTCCAATGAGCTAAAACCATTGTAAGTAACAAACTATTTTCTGTTACATAAATAATTGTCAAACCATCTTAAACATGCACCACCCACACCAGATCCAAGGGACAAAAGCGATGTTCGAAACTCATATATGTTTGATGAAGCAAACTTTGCAGCAATAAACAACTTTCTGAAATTTGTGAAATGGGACGACATCTTCCAATATTGTTTCGACGTAGAAAACTGCTGGAATGCCCTTCAGCAGTGTATGAGTTATGTGACACAAACCTTCGTTCCAGTTCGTACTGTATTGAGCTCACGAGGACGACCAAGGAAAATCTCCAATAGAACAAAACGTCAATATAAATCCAAATTATTCTTCTGGAAAATCTGGAAGCATACTAAAGAAAATACAGATAAAATCAAATACATGGAGTTTTCAAAATTATGTACTAAAGCAGTAAAAAGAGAACAATATGACATTGAGAAGGGTCTTGTTTTATCTGGTAACGTTGGTGCTTTCTACAAATATATTCACAACAAACTCTCCTTGAATTATAAAATTACTGGGATAGAAACAAATGATGGCACGATTGTTACAGATCCGGCTCAAATGTCAAATGTCTTCAACGACTATTTTGCAACCGTTTTTACAAAAGACGATGGAAGTAATCCACCTCTGGTGCAGAGGTCTCCCAATCTCCTGGAAGAAGTTACGTTCACTCCTGATGTTGTTTTTTCAACCCTCAGAAGTCTTCGAATGACAAAATCTTGTGACCCAGATGGTATACCGAATATATTGCTTAAACGCTGCGCCCAAAACTTGACTATTCCACTCTGTCATATTTTTGAAATGTCTCTCAAAACACGAAGATTGCCTGAAATATGGAGAACTGCATACATCACACCAATTCACAAAAAAGGACCAACAAGTGTTGTGTCAAACTACAGACCAATCTCTCTTACGTGTACATGCTGCCGCGTTATGGAAAAAATTGTTAGCAAAAGCATCTTGGCCCACCTCTCTACTCATGGTCTTATTTCTCCACATCAGCACGGTTTCCTGAGACAGAGATCAACTTGTACGAACCTTCTGGAGTGTGTACATGACTGGATTATGGGGTTACTGGATGGTAGTCGAGTGGACATTGTTTATTTTGATTTTCAAAAGGCTTTCGACTCGGTCTCCCACCCAAAGTTGAAGACTAAACTCATTAGCTACGGAATATCAGGTGATTTGTTGGCATGGATCTTGGATTTTTTGAGTGCTCGAAAACAGCTTGTTCGAATTGGTGAGTGCTTATCTGCTCCGAGAGATGTTACCAGTGGTGTCCCTCAAGGAAGTGTCCTGGGCCCCATACTCTTTCTAATTTGTATTAACGATATTACTGATGGTGATGCTTTTGGACCGGTCTCTGTCAAGATGTTTGCAGACGACATAAAAATTTACTCAGCAACTCAGCCCACATCTTCTTCGGCTCCAGAAATACAGAGAGCAATTGATGAACTAGTTCTCTGGAGTGAAACATGGCAACTGAATCTGGCACTACCAAAGTGTTTTGTATGTCCCATTCACAGGCGAAGAAACGACAAAGGCTTCGAAATACCTAGATATCGAATTGGGACATACGAGCTTAAACCGACCGAGCAAGCAAGAGATCTGGGTGTACTAATTGATAAAAACCTTGATTTCAAAAAACACATTGAGAGCATTATCCACTCTGCGTCGGTGAAACTCAGATTAATAAAACTATGCCTCCTGTCTAAAGATCCGTATCTGATGAAAAAAGCATTCACTACATACGGGCGACCATTGCTCGAATACTGCTCTCCAGTTTGGAGCCCTCGGCACAAGTACCTAATCGACGGCCTGGAGAAGGTTCAGAAAAGATTCACCCGTATGGTTCCAAATATCAGCCATCTACCATACTCGACCCGTCTCAGCTTTTTGGGATTGAAAACTCTAGAAGAGCGCAGACTTATCGCAGACCTTTGTTTCTGCTACAGATCTTTAAATGGAATGGTGGATTATAGCCTGGTTGGACAATTTAAACGAGCAAATTATGAAAAAACAAGGGGCCATAGCTACAAACTGATGCCAGGTCAATATAGAACTGACGATGCCAGGTTTTTCATAACTGGACGCGTGGTCTCAGCATGGAATTCTTTGCCTCAGGATGTTGTTGGATCATCAAACTACTATCGGTTCAGAAGCTTGATAAATCAGATGGATTTATCTAAGTTTTCAAGACTTTGAATTTTTCATAAAGCATTAGCAGATCTGGATGTCAAATGAACAGATTTTTGGAAGTATTTAGAGAGATTTTGAAGATTGCGGTGGAAGTTTCAACTTCACGGCATTATGTATAAGCGTTAAGAACAACAATTTGTCAGGTTTAACTGTTCCATAAATGCAAAATTTAAATATTTACAAGACTTAATATCTTATTTAATATGTTATACGCGAGCATACCTTGCTATTGTATGTTTCTAACATCTTAACAATTTACGATTTGCAACGGAGTATGTGTACATATTTCGTTTATTGGTTTTTTTTGTTTCGTTTGTACTGTCCTAACGGTATTAGAGGCCGATAGACCGATAGGCCCTTCTGTTTGAGAATAAATAAATCAAAATTAATCATTTTTATTTATCTTTTTACATTACTTTTTTTTCTATATGCAAAACATCTCAAAGAACCTTTTTGATGATGGAGTACCTGATCACACTGATGATCAACATATCCAAAATAATTTTCTGGATAATAATGATCCTGACATTAATTTTTTTAATAAGTATTATCCTAAATCAGATGAATATATTACTTTTGATAAATTAAAAAATCTTAATAGTTCATCTCAAAACAATTTTTCATTACTTCATATTAATTGTAGGAGTATTCTTAACAAATTGCATGATATAGCCTTGATAACTCAATCCATTAAACCTGATGTGCTTGGAGTGACAGAGACATGGTTACAGGAAGCTCAAACTAGCTTGATAGGACTGCCAGGTTACAACTTTGTTTCAAAATGTAGAGATGGTAGAAGTGGTGGGGTTGGGTTGTTTAATAATTCAGAGATAAGGTATTCCAGGATTGTTAAGCGTGCTACATTTGGGCGGATCCATGTCATCTCACGACAAATGGGTGGATGGATATTTAGGCCGAGGACAAATAGGTGGATGGACATTGAGGCGGACGACAAATGGGTGGATGGACATTTAGGCAGACAACAAATAGTTAGACAGACAAAAGATAAAGCGATAGTTTCAGAAAAGATGACCCATAAAATTAATAGACTACAATTTTAAGCTAAAATAAATTTTGAGTGGATCAAAAATCAGTATATTAACAGCAAAATTTTCGTTACCTAAATGTCAAGCCCCTAGATGTCGCGCTCCCAAAATGTCGCGCCCCTAAATGTCGCACCCCTAAATGTCGCTACGCCTAAATGTCATTCCGCCCATATGTCCATCCGCTCATATGTGGTTGCCTATATGTTGCGCGCCTAACTGTCGCCCGCCTAAATGTCACCAAACCCTCTCAGCCACCCTCAAACTGATGTCAGAAGTGACAAAAGTTGTTATGGAATCGGTGCTAATAGTTAGCACGGTCAATATGGAATGGAATCCGCTAAAATGTTTGTTGAGACTTGTTTGGACTGGGGGCGAAAATGAACAAGATAAGCTTGAAAATAGACTCAGAAATTACAAAGAATGATGAGATTCTGCCTGAAGATTTTCTAGCGAAAAGTATGCAATATCCATACCTGATCAGAACAAAATCAATTTGACCCCGAAACAGAAAACCAAATCTCAAGCTTCCTGGGCTTATAGAGTAAAAGAAAATAAAGAAGAATCCATGGACGAGGATGTCTACGATTTGAAGTGGTGCAATCCCGTAAGAGAAAACACTGAAAAGAGAACAAATAGAATGATAGGTAAAATGGAACATAATGACACTTTAATAAAAGCTTTAAAGGAATTTATTAAAAAGAAAGTTTGCTAATTGGGAAATATTTCTCCCTACTCGGTTGACACCACTAATGAACATCTAAACAAATGTCAACTTCATAAACTGCTACCCAGTTTTTAAAAATACAAAATCCTCTGGCCGCCCTAATTCGGAACTCAATGATGACAATGACAAAACTGACTCAGTGGATGAAACAAGCAGCAGAGATGAAATTTAACGGCATTTTGCTAGATAACTTATTTGACCACTTTCCTATCTTCACGATTTTCCAAAGCAAGCTAAATCTACAGTTAGAATTCTTGGGCGTTGTTGCTGATGTTTTTGAACAGTTTTCCTAGCTGCAGCTTTTGGAAAGGGTTGGAAAGGGTTTCAGTATTTCAAGATTGGATTGTAAATTTATGGTTGACTGACTAGTTAAATTATTTTTGCCAGGAGTTTGATCAACAGTGACTGATTAATTTTTCCAGAATTTTCACCAACAGTTTCTGGACGATTTGTAACATACGATGCTAAGAACTCATCTTCATTAAAAATACTTGCATTGAAAGGCTCGATTTCAGGCACCTCAAATCCTGCTATGATGTTTGATGGAGTTGAAGCTTTTTCATAATCCTTGCTTACAATTCCAACAATGTCAAATATCGTCATAGGCCATGGACTTGAAACAGCCCAGTTATCGCATGCAGCGTTGTAAAATCGTTTCAATAGACCGTAGACTGATCTATCGAGCGGTTGAAATTTGTGGCTACAGTGAGGTGGAAAGGTGAGCAGTGTGATGCCATTCTGTTTTGCCAAATCCAGACTATCCACAGATATATGGCTTTTATAATTAAGCAGTAGCAGCAGCACTGAATTAACGACAGAACATTTTGTGTGGAAAATGAAATGGTTCAACCACTGTATGAACGTTGCAGCATTCATCCATAGTAATTTCACTGATTAATTAAAAATTCTATGATTCTGCTTTTGATAAGAAATTCAAGGGACCTTTGATACTAATATCAAAGTTGGCTAAGCGAGTTGCTATCAAGGGTGGCAAAATCACCATTTTTCAAAAATAAGTCAAATCTAAATAGTTAAGGCATTCTTTTTGCTGAAAAACAAACGTTTTAAACTAGAATGAATTTTCTTCAAAATGGTATATGAAACATCACAAACACCGCATTATGTTTTTAGTTAAAGCATTCATAAAAACAGTGAAAAAATTACCTTTTTTATTTACAATGATTTAGCATACGCCTTTTACAAAAAGATATCTTGCACAAAAGCGAGAAAGAGTTTTTTTTGCAAAGGCAGCCATTTATAGGCGCCTATCCCTATAGCAATGCGAGTGAACTTGTTGCTTAAGGGAGTTACGCTGGTGACGCCTGTGAGATTCGAACTGATGACCTAACGATTAACAGGCGAACGCTCTACTGCTTTGCCACCAGCGCCACTAGTACCTTTTTGCCTTAAAAAGTGAATTATATCGATAAAATTGAAACCACAACCCCAAATCTAAAAAAAACAGGAGAAGGGAAGAATTGATAATTTCAATAGACTGGTGCCGTGCTTGATTCGATTTAATAAGTAAGTAATAAAAAAACGTTATAGTATCAAGATAGTATCAAAAGTGCCTTGCTATCAAGGGTGCCAGGTCTCCCCTATATGCTAGAGGACTTACACGGCGTTGCCCGGGGCTTTTATAGGGTTTTCAATCGTTTTTCTTTCTCACTACTGTTTCCATCCCCGCTCGCTCTCCTGGTCTTCTCGCTCTTTTGTTTCTTATCCATTCTCGCTCGCTCTCCCGCTCCTACTCGTTTTCCTAATCCCGTTTGCTCTTCCGTTTCCACTTGCTTTTTCGCTCCCGCTTTTTTTCTACATCTCCCTCCTAACTTTTATTGCCCATGAAACCTAAAATAGAAATGTAAAAGTTGCTTTAAACTGTCTTCAAACTTTGTTATGTAAACTGAATTTGAATTTGGTTATGCAATAATCTTAGATGTTCGTACATAGGCACGTTTGGCCTGGAAATAAAAACTTTTGTCCTAGGAAGTTTTTTGGTAAAAAAAATAAAATAGAGAGCATATTTAAAAAAAATAAATAAAAACCTTCTCCTTAATGAGTAACATGTTGTATCATAATTTCATAACATTTTGTCTAACCGTTCTCGAGTTTTGCTCTTAACAACACAATTAGCGACTTATTTTATCTATATAGATATATTAGAGTTGCCCTTGCTCAATTGGATGTAGACTTCAAGTCCAAGATGGATTTGCAAGAAAAATAATAATAAAATATAAAGAAATATATTTATTTAAAACAACGCTTTTATACTAATGTACTAAAAGGTTAAAAATAATATTTAAGTGTACATATTGACGTTTTTTGAACTAAACTTTTTGTTTGGAAGATAAGAGCCTCTGCTACTATATACTTTTAAAAGAACTTGCACTCACTGATGGTTTAACTTATCCAACGTAATGGCTTTACACTTTACACTAAAAACATTTGTCGAGGCTATTGTTTAGGAACACAAATAGAAGTCGTTTTGAATAAACGCACAAATGCAAGACAGTTTTTTTGCTTCTGGTACTCCAATGGCAGCAATTAACAATATTTTGATAAATTTAATTCATTTAATTCATTGAGTTCGAGTTTGTTCAAGTTCGATAGTTATTGGTTTCAAGTTTGGCAGATTAAAGTTAGAGTTGGTTTAAGTTTGGTTCAAAATGCTAAAATAAGGGTTAGAGTTCGAAAGTTCTGTTTGATTCCCATCTCTAAAAAATATTGTTTTTGATTCTTCAGCTATGGCCAATCATAAAACGCTGCCCTAAAACACAGCCCCTGATACTAAATACTTTTAAAAGAACTGGCGCTCACTGTTTGTTTGAGATAGCCAACGTAATGACTGTTTAGCTTTATTCTTCCCTGCTTCAGTTATCATTTTTCTATATAACCAAGCTTATAGTTCAATTAATATATTTATTTAGTTCCGATAAAGAAAAAAGTGAAAATAAAAGTTTTTTTTCACTTCCTATGATTTTTTATGCAAATACAACATTATTATACTTTAGTTTTAATTAAATAGAAATGAATTAATTTGTTACAAAAAATGTTAATTTTACTTTATTAACAAAATAATTGTTTTGCGTTTGGTGCTAATGTATACTTCAAGTTTTTAAGAATTTTTTAAGTACAGTTGGTTATGTCAGCAAAAAATTATTTGTTGACTTAAGTCAAAAGTGGTCAGGACTATCCCAGTCATCACAATCATTGTAATCATATTTATTAAATTATTCATTCGCACGTGTGTCGTTTAAACACGAAATCAGTGCTATACTATAACATAAACTTCCATATCAGATACACAATCGTTACGGCATCATTTGTTAGAACAATCGTCATTGTCACCTGATGACTGTGAAACATTGACATTATTAATATTAAATTAAGATATGGCTGCATTTTTAGATTTAGCTTAACATAACGTCAATAATTGTTGTAACAATATTTCAAAAAAAATTGTTTTATTATTATTCTTATAATTTTAACTATTTGTATATTTTATGTTTTGTATTTTTTTAAATGCAATTTTTTTTGAAAAAGTAATTCTTTATCTTATCTTCCCTGTCCACCAGAAAACGCCCACCAATGAAGAGAAGCAGCCTGAGTTATAGTTTGTGGTGACGCTTCGATTGATCTCACGAAAAGCCATCGCCACGCTTGATTGGACGCCCTTTCCCTCCCTCATCAGCATCACGTGATCAGTCATTTCCTTGTTCTTCTCGCCTCGCTGCTAGGTGAGATGCATCATTGGATGTACGGGCGCTTTACATTCTCTGTTCCGATGGAGATGTTGTTGATATCTGTTGCGACATTGTTCTTGCATACAACAACTACTACTGGTTTGTTAGCTATTTCCGTTTATACTGATATAATCTAGGACAGTGTTTCTTAAAGTCAAGTCACCGGTCCGTGAAAAAAATTAATAAAAATTAATATTATTTAGTTTTTTAATCATTGTCTTACAAATCTCTAAAATAATCTGTTAAAATTTTGCATTTCTAACTGCTGATCCGCTAACAACATAATAAATATACAAAAGGTCCCTGCATCTAAACACTGATCTAGGACATCCCGAGTTGACGTGACATGATGTTGTGGTTTAGACATATGAAGTTTTGATGTTTTTGACAGTATAAAAATAAGACGTGAAGTTACATAAATTGACTTTTTTCGTTAAATAATAATTCTTTTAAATAATTTCGGTAGTGTCTAAAACAAGATCGTAAGTTTCTGACGGTTAGGCGTTATGTTTGTAAAGGAAAGTCCTTGAAAAAGTACTTCATTCAGAGTTGAGGCAAGAACATTGAAAAAGAAGGCACAGCGACAAGAAAAAAAAACTTTTCAACCGGTCACGAGGGACGTTGGGGGAAGAAGGACTATAATACTATACCTAGACAAAATAGAATTTGATATCCACGACGAGGCCGTTATAAAATTCATAAACAAAGTTGAATCGCTTAGATCACAATTCACTGAACCAAACAAAAAAATTCAGAAAAAATCTAGAAGATGAAAGAACAGATAATAAAAGGGTTGCCGTTAAAATAACTATGCCGTTAAAAAAAGCTCATAGTTATTCTGGATAGAAAATGTAGGATCTGAAAAGCCGGTTGAAGACAATGGATTTTAGACTTTGAGATACTTTTTTCAATTTCCCACAAAATTCTTCGACTTCTAATGATGGCAATGGGAACCTGTCTTTTGTCAATCTAGAAATGGAAACTCTGAAAAAGAAGGTTGATAACCTTTAAAAAAAAAAAGCTAAATAGAGTTCAATTCTGTTCAAGTCTATGCCGGTAACAAAGAAGTTTCTTTTCGTCAAACAGCTCGAAACTGAGCTGGAAACATGGAAAAATGATGGCAGAATATACTTGAAAAATTAAAAAAGCAACCGCTGAGGACAACTTTAGTAAAAAAATTTAACTTAATCTGGCCAAACCCAAGTTTTCCTAAATCAATTGAGCGTCATGAAGGTTACCAAGAATTCAGATAGAGAAAAATTGAGCATCAGCTGCAGGCGCACAGATTGGACCTGGATGTCTTGTTGATGGCATGAAAAGAAGCCGTGGAAAAACTAGTGGCTAATCCTAGCAATAGGTTGTAAAATTCTAGCGCTTGCACAAACACCTGAATCGTCAGCTGAAAATACAGTAAAACCTGATCCAATTTCTTGACAATCTGCTATCGTCCAAGGGACGCATGATCGAGGGAGAAAAAAAGGAGAAATAAATTGATGAGTTCAAATGACAATACTGGTGATTGCTCATCAGATAAAAATAGCGACAACGATGATAATGATGGTGATGATAAACCAAAAACAACAATGGTGACGATAATTGAGAATGTTATATTTATCTGGTTGTCTTGCATACAGAAGTTGCGCACATACCACACATATCACAAATCAGGAAAAGCGTTATTTTGATCTAACATTTGTTTACTCTGCGACATTCTTTTTGGCTGTTCAAGAAGATTTGACTGACCAAAAACAAAATGAACATTTAATCTAGAACAAAGATAAATGAGTTGCAGGCAACAATGAGAGACAAGATAAAAACAGTCAACGACAGGATGAAGACCCGTCAATATCGACAATCGAATTTGAAAAGTTAAAAAAAATGATATGCTCTGGTTCTACAATCCTGAAAAACAAGAAAAGGTACAAAAAAAAATTTAATTATGCAAATCGACTCTAAATGCAATAACAGTTTTACCATTGTTAATAGTAATACTTTATTCAACGTTTTAGTAAGTTTATGTTATAGTCATGATAACCGTAAAATTCCTTTAATTGGCGCAAGCGCCACCTAGTGAATAATTTCAAATGCGTTACAAAATAATTATTTAATTTACTTGAAATAATGATTAATTCGCTTCGGAAACTGTTGATTATTGTTTTGGCGGGCGGATAAATTTCGGTTTCTATGCTGAAAATTCCAAAGTTTTAACTTGTCTAAAAGTTGGTAAAAAATCAATTAAAAAAAAACTTGACCACAAACAGAAAGACAGTAAAAATTTCACCACAGACAGAGAGACAGAGAAGTCAAGTTGAATAAAAGTGTGTAAAAAAGGACAATCTCCAAAGTTGCAACAAGATTTGGAAATTTTATATGTCATAAGCAAGAAGTCTAATGACCTGATTTTCTAAAAAAAAAAAAAAAAGAAAGAAACCGGATAGCCAAGTACCGTGGGACACGGGAAATCATCCGCTAAACTTCAAAGAAAACTTTTCGGAACGACCGGAGCTGAGAGGGAGATAGTGTTATAATCTAGTTGGCGTGTCATGTCGTTTTGGCTTAGATATGTAATATGTGCAGTTCATATGTTTATTTTGACGGAATAGAAATAGGACGCGAATTATTCAAAATTATATAAATAGTACCTTTGAATTGCCTAATAAATAATTATTCATGAAAATAATTTCGGTGTAAGTGATAGACCCCACCGGGATACAACGGTAAGTTTAGAATCCACTTTTAATGTATCTTGCTCTTGTCTAATTTGAGATTAATTAGGTTCAACTGCATTTTTGTACTTCAGGACATTATACATCTTCTGAACCAATTATTTTGGAGCAACCACGTGACAATTACGTGACACCAAACGAATCCGCCATATTACATTGCCAAGTTTCAGGCAGTCCTCAGCCAGTTGTACGATGGTATAAAAACGGAAGTCCATATGACGTCATAAATATGAATGACAACTCTCTCAAGATGGCTCGTGAATTTTCTCCATACTCCAACAAGAAAAATGCACTGACAACTTTTATGAAAATGTCACTCCAATTTCCAGATGGAAGTCTATTTTTTCAGCAAGTTCGAGGCCACGAAGATCCAACAGGGAGTGACATCGGTTATTATCACTGTTCTGCTATTAATCCGTCCACCAATCAGACAGTAATCAGCGAAACAGCTTATCTTGGCCTTGCAGGTGATTGTGTTATTAACGTTAAACTAATTGATCAAGTGTGATACTAACAATATTTGTGTAAAGGTTTATTCATATAACTTCTTTTATAATAGTAAGGACAAATTACGGTAAACATTTTAAAAACGCAAATTTCTGAAACTAGTTAATCACAAATCCTTTATATTTTGTAATTCGGCAGCTTTTAATTTTTTGCAAACCATTTTTATGATTATAAGTTTATAAAATTGAAATACTTGATATGTGAAGATCGTGAAGATTAACAATATAAGAACATTTCGACTCATTATGGAAAAAATTAAAAAGTCTTTGTTTTATATCGAAGCGACTTCAGCGAATTTTTGACTATTGCATTAAAAAGTTTAGCTTTTTTCTATAAAAACAATTATCACAGTTTTTTAATCACGTGATATGTGAAATATTTGACAATTGAAAATATAAAATACTTTTGAATGATTCATTTCCCTATAGAAAATTTGTAATTTTTAAAAAATTTTAAAAATTTTAATCAGTTTTATTCTATAATTTTTTCAAATTTTGTCCAATCAATTTGAAAAAGTTTATAACATGTAAATTCTCTGACGAATAAGGAAATCGTCAAACTTAAGTTTAATTAAATAATGGGAAGTTAGCTTTTTTTAACGCCAAATAGTCTCAACGTATAGCTCAAGCAAGCAAGCAAACACGGCGAAGATAATATAAAGGATTTAAACAAGTGAACCGTAAAAAACTTCCTTTTTTAAGAATCCTTTATAATTTTGTTATTCGGCTACTAATTGTTTGTAAAACCTACCAAATTGTAACTTAATAGTGAGGATTAAACATATAAGCGATTTTCTAATCAATATGGAATAAACACTTTTTTTATTATAAATTTTTAAATTAAATTCGATATCGCGTTATTTAAATCAACTAAAAATTAATATTTTGTTTTTCTACACAAAAATTTATAATTTTTGGAAATTGTACAAAGTTTAATTGATTATATTTTATAATTCATTTTTATTTTGTCCAATCAACTTAAAAATTTAAAAGAATGTACAGTCTGCCCGAAAAAACAAAACCCACGGCAAGTTGATTTTTTTGAGTGGTATAGGGTCATAACGTATAACCCAAGCAAGCATTCAGACACGGTCAAGTTAGTATAAAGGATTTAAAAATTACAAAAATTACTTAATTAATAGTTTGTTTTTTTATATTCCACTTGGGCGCTAATGTGATCTATGCTGTGGGCGCATTTAAATGTAATAAATAAAGACCCATTTTTGCTCTCGGTAGAGTTTTGTAAACCGCTGAAGATATTAATTTTTTCAAGTGTTATAAGTTTAAATTATAGAATTTCACTGTTAGCTCTTAATGTGTACGCGAACAAATTTTAGATAGCCAGATAATTATTTTGTTCTTTTTAGTTCATAAAAAATGTGGTTATTAAACTTTTTTTTCAAGTTTTATTATTAAACATGTGCTAAATATTGAAATGATTATTGATAAAAAAGTGAGTTTAGTAAAGAGTAAACCCTCGACAAGCAGAATAAAATTGCGGGTTAAGCAAAATATTAAACTTCAAGATTTTTGTTAAATTTTCTAAGGGGACCGTGGGTCTTTCCTCCTGATCTGCTACTGTTTCATATCCATAATCACGGATTCAACCACCTGCTCAAATGTAACGAACGAATCAATACACCTGCTAATAACGTCTATCCACATACTCATGAGTATCATCTACCAACAAGTCTGATTATACGTATCATCATGAACCACATCTACCTGCTAACATATAACATCAACCATCCTAACTACTAACAATTATACAATCTACCGAATCATTTAATTACTTGATTCATCTATTAACATAGAAAAATACAGCATACACACCTACTCACGTGTCGAACTACTTAAAACAATCATGAATTTGTTCTTCAAATTTTTTTACAAGCATATGTGGTGTCCTTATCTGAAAAAAAAACTATAAACTCTTTTTACGTTTGAAGAAAATCTAATTTTGTTGTTACGTTTTTTATTCCTCCAAGTATTTTTTCTTCTTAACAGTTCTTGAGCATAGAGAGATCTCAGTTAATCTTGAAAATTTCAAATCAATCACGTAGGATCAATTCTTCTGACCAGCAAGAAAATAGCAACCAAAAAAGTAAAACAAATATTTTTAAAGGGTTTTCTTATTTCCACGTCACGACCCGTCTTATCTGAGAGCCCTGCAGACCTCTGAGAGATGGGGAAGCGAGTTGGGTTAAGAAGGGTCTGGTGATGGATGGGACCCCCATCAGCATTTTATCTCTAAACCTTTTAATTAATGCTAGAAATTTGCCCGACATGCTCGACCACCTTCTGACCTAAGGTCGGAAGCCCATTACTGTCGTTATAATTTATTGTTTTATCTTTTATTTATCTTTATTTTTCAACTGTTTGCTTTAAATGTGTTTGTATGAATGGGTGCTAGTGTCTGTATTAAGAGATGATTGAATGTGTTTTTTTTCTTAGTCGGTGTCTGTGAATGAATGTTTGCTTGCATTGGAGCTGGAATGTGTGCCTGTGATTGCGTGGATCACGTTTGATTCTGTTTTCGTGCGTATGTATGAAGCATTTACTAATAAATACAGCATTTATAATATTTAATGGATGGAAAATATGTTGTAAATATAAGTGTTCTTAGTTTCTGTCTGCTATGACAAGTTATAACAAAGCATCAATGTTGAAATTAATATTACACTGCGAATGTTTATAATGATATTAGGAACTAAAATGCATGCATAAAGTTTACCACTGTTCCCACTGTTCCCACTGCAAACAAATATCCCTTAAGAGTTCTAATTACCACTTTATTATCATTCTTTTGTTAAACGATCCTACAGATAAACTTTATGAGATAAATAATAGTCTTGAATCCGACATTCCCTTGAAACTGCATACCCTTGAAATGGCTGTTTGTCTTGGATTTATGTTGAAGACCTTCCGAACTAGTGGCGGACGAAGGAGCTTTTGTTATCATAACGGGCCTTTTTTTATCATAACGGGCCTTTGTTATAGTAAAACTTTGTTATAGCAGACCATTACCAGGGGTTTAATATGTCTTACTAATTTTTACTTTTCCTAATGGCCGGAGATCCTGGAGATCTTGGAAATTTGTAATCTAATTTTCACCAACTCCCCTACAAACACTCGCCTACAAATTTTGCAAAAAATTTTAATATGTAGAACATTGCAATATTTATTTATTTATTTATTTATTGAAAAATGCCAGAAGGGCTAGTAAGCCACTAACACTAGGATGAAAAAAAAAACAATAAAATAAAAAAATCACAGAAATCACATATTATAGAAAAAAAACAAATAAAAATGTTTTAAAATATATTATTATGATTTATGCCCTGTTATATCATTTTCCATCTAGTGTTAACCCTAAATGAGCTGATAGAGAATAGCAGAGACGTTTTCTCCCTGTTAAATGCTTTCACAGTGCAAAAGCAATAGCCAGAATAAGTCGTCATTTATTATTAGTTTCAATAAATTAAAAAACCATTCTAGAAGAACCAAAATACGGTTGTCAGTATTACAACTTGGTGTCAGAAGCTGGATCTAAAAGAAATGAGTTTAAAAGTACTGGAAAAACCTTCCGTTGCAGAGTTGAGCCAAGAGTTAAAAAAATGAGGCTGAACAGTAAGGGAGAGCAGTCAGAGCTTGTGGACCGCCTTCCGATGGCATAGGAGGACAATGGGTTTGACCCAGAAGATATTGAGTTTGATACGAATGAAGAATTCACAAACTTTTTGAAAGAGAGAAGAAAACAAACCATCACAAGAGAAACCGAGAAAAAAACTATTTCTTGGTGGTAAACAGCAAACAATTGAATGGAAACGGGAGATCCTCTGGTAGTGGTTTGCTAAGTGCATGCTTATGTCAATAAAAACTTTTAAAGATATTGAGAAGGTTAGTAAGTTGTACCATAAGATTTTGCCCAGCGATGAATCGATCTCTCTGGAAACCGAGTACCTGAGATTGTAGCGGTATTGGGATCCTCAGCTAGGCTAGCTGAGTTGGTAGAGCCCATGTCAACGGAAAACTTAGCAGGTAAAATCGTTCTCTCCGTGGGGCATGTAAAAGAACAGCGCCTTTGAACAAAGCGGAAAAAGCGCTCAATAAATTATCAAACATTACATTTACATTTATTCATTCATTCATTCATTCTTTCATTCGTTCATTCGTTCATTCGTTCATTCGTTCATTCGTTCATTCGTTCATTCGTTCATTCGTTCATTCGTTCATTCGTTCATTCGTTCATTCGTTCATTCGTTCATTCGTTCATTCGTTCATTCGTTCATTCGTTCATTCGTTCATTCGTTCATTCGTTCATTCGTTCATTCGTTCATTCGTTCATTCGTTCATTCGTTCATTCGTTCATTCGTTCATTCGTTCATTCGTTCATTCGTTCATTCGTTCATTCGTTCATTCGTTCATTCGTTCATTCGTTCATTCGTTCATTCGTTCATTCGTTCATTCGTTCATTCGTTCATTCGTTCATTCGTTCATTCGTTCATTCGTTCATTCGTTCATTCGTTCATTCGTTCATTCGTTCATTCGTTCATTCGTTCATTCGTTCATTCGTTCATTCGTTCATTCGTTCATTCGTTCATTCGTTCATTCGTTCATTCGTTCATTCGTTCATTCGTTCATTCGTTCATTCGTTCATTCGTTCATTCGTTCATTCGTTCATTCGTTCATTCGTTCATTCGTTCATTCGTTCATTCGTTCATTCGTTCATTCGTTCATTCGTTCATTCGTTCATTCGTTCATTCGTTCATTCGTTCATTCGTTCGTTCATTCGTTCATTCGTTCATTCGTTCATTCGTTCCTTTGTTCCTTCGTTCGTTGGTTCGTTAATTCATTAATTCATTAATTTTTTCATTTTGTATTTATATATATATATATATATATATATATATATATATATATATATTACAACACACACACACACACATATATATATATATATATATATATATATATATATATATATATATATATATATATATATATATATATATATATATATATATATATTACAACACACACACACACATATATATAACGGGGACAACCAGACAAGAAAGCAAATTAAGAAAAACGTGGTAAAAACAACTTCAATATCCTTCACGAAAACTTGAATTAATGTAATATTTTCTACATTCTAACATTTGAAACATACGTCAATAAATATAACTACGTATTTAAAGTAAACTAACTACAAGTGTGTGGATAAATATAACTAAAAATTCTGCTAAACAGATATTTTTTTAAAGAATGCCACAAAAGTTTTCAGCCAAATGTGTAGAATCACCATCTAGGTCTTTGAAATTTTAAAAAATTTATTAAACGTGAACCAAATCTTTAACAAGACCAGTTAACACAAGTTATTGCAGGTCACGAACCTCAACTGGAAACACACTTATTTAGTTTTGAAGGTGTAACTTATGAAAATCTCAACACATTAGGCTTTCTGAAATGGAAACAATTCAGGTTTTTATAAACAGGAAAATATGCTCAAACGTCAACACAATTATATTTTTTCATATTTTTTAAAGTGAAATACACGTTTTTTAACTGGAATTTTTATTGCATAGGTATTAGTATTTAATTTAATATTCGGTGATATATTGTTGTTAATTATTATACACACATGCAGTTACAATTCTAAATTTTGTTAAAATGTATTAAAAGGGAATATTGTCATAGTTGGACATTGTCTGGGGCCATATTGTCTGATGAGATATTGCCCAGGAGGATAATATCCGGGGATTATTGTTCGGTGGGATATTGTCCATGGGGATTTTGTCCAGATACCTTTTTATTTGCCCCCCCCCCTTTATTTTTTTCTTCACACGCCAGTGTAAGGGTGGATTTATTTCTTGTCCCACCGCATAAATCTGTCACGTGAGCTAAAACACACCAGCGTGAACTACGGCAAGCTACGATAAAGCTGATAAATAAGTGTTATTAGCGGCTTGATGTTGATGCGTGCATGCACGAAGAATGGAATTGTTCGCTGGATCGAATGTCAAATTCTATTATCTCCTGATTTATTGAGACGAGTTCTTTGCTTTGGAAAACATGATTGTCCAGGCGAATTCAGCGATACGAAGATAATTTTTTCAGGAACTGGACTGTAGTGCGTATTCCGGTGAAAAACAAAAAGAATTATATAACATAGTTAAATAAATTTCTATTTATTTCATTATTATACTAATAATATGTGTTTAACTTACACATATTTTTTTCGATGATAATGACAAATTTAATGTATACAATGTTTATTGTAATTAAACGGTGCCGCTAATTTTACATATTATTTTATTACCTTCCGGAACAAAGTAGAAAAGCTCCTAAAATAATATAAAAATAATAAATGACATTTTTTGCAGCCGAAATTGTAGGAAGAGGTTTGGAAAGAAAGTATTAAAATTTTTTTGTAATTAAGATATGCGGTAATGGTCATAAGTAACAAAGAATATATTAGAAAGTATTTGTTTTTTATTACTTTAATAAGAGTTTATAGTTCATTACACAAGGTGTTTAAAACTGATATAGCAATATGTTGGAAATACCGAAAAAATGTTTGTCTTAGGTCATAATTTGATCCTGTTTTCGTTTTCCCTCCTCTGTCATACTGGCTTGGGACAGGCTGGCAATTAGCGAGGCGAAGTTAATCGACTGTTACCAGATAATGTAAATAAAATAGAATCAGTTTCTTCGTTGATGGAATTAAAATTTTGTAAATAAATAAATGTTATAAAAAAACTAAAGTGGTAATAATTTGTACTGGTACACGCACACACACACACAAATAAATTCAAATAATACTGACGCCGACACACGCACACCTTTCGAGCACATCGAATAACAAAAAAAACCTGCCCGACACTACGAAACACTGGCCTTCCTCCAATCGATATGATAACAAAAAAATTAGACACTGCGAATTGGTCTTTGAAATGCACGGATGCACGTCCGTCATGAAACATCAGTGTTCGACTACTCTCCCAGGACATTACTCACTTGCGTCTTTTCTCCATTCTCTTTAGTCACTGCTCAAAGGTAAAACGGCGAGTGTACAGGTGTTGTTAGGTGTAATTACGAATATGGTGACAAATTGGTGTAAAGATGATGTGTGAATACGGTAATGTTAACTGGGGTGATATAACGAGTGATTAGAAATACAACATCAACAAATCGATTATATTGTAAAATATAAACTTTTTTAAAGATGTTAAATATATTTTTTTGCGAAAATCTCCTAATTTGTCGGCGTAGTATTGAATATTTTCCTGGGTTTTCTGGCACACGCGCAGTCGTATATATCCGGATTGATTACAAAGTGAATCAATTACTGCCAATCCTTGCATTGTTGACCGTCATGCTCAGTGACCGTGCCTACCTCTTTCATAGTAACATCACGCGTCTGTGTTAGGGTCATGATGTCCTGTTGTCGTAATTAGATCTCATACGGTGATGATGATGATGATGATGATGATGATGATGATGATGATGATGATGATGATGATGATGATGATGATGATGATGATGATGATGATGATGATGATGATGCTGATGATGATGATGGTGGTGGTGGTGGTGGTGGTTATGATGATGATGACGGTGATGATGATGATGGTGGTGGTGGTGATAATGATTACGACGGTGATGATGATGATAATGATGGAAGTGGAGGTTTCATATTATGATAATGATACAAGCAACGGTAGTTTTAGTAAAAAAAAGTAATAGTAGTTGTTGAAATCGCGATCATGATAATGATGATTTGAAAAGTCGAGGAGTTGAATAAAAACAGCGAATGCTTAGAGGCAGAACAAGTGATCTGATGAAGTTAAAACAACAGTACAAATATAATTTTCATGATTTGCTTCTTATAATAAGTAATAATTTACTTATTTTCTTCTGTTGAATGTTCAAATCGGTGACTCTCAAAATGGGCGATACCCTTGGGTGGAGCTGGAATGGTTCAGTAAGCGATAGTAGCTTCCGAGTCACTTGAGAAGCGTTGAATAAAATTAAGGGATTGCGAAAGCATAAAAAAGGAAGAAACTATTTATAAAAATGTCATTTGCTATTTTACGGGGGGAAACGGTTTAAAAATATTTTTTAGATAAAAAATACCTACTACTACTCCCAACCCGTCATCAGCTATTTTAAAAAGAAAAAAAACGTATGAGGTATAGAAAAACGTTTAGAAAAAGATCTACGAACTTTGGTGACAAATTGGTCATCAGCTTTATTAATATTTAATAAGTGAAGTATGTGAGAATAGAAAATTTTTTTATTTTAAAACTTAAAAATTGGTTTTGAATGAACTAACAACTGACGGAAAATTTGTAAACTTTTTTCATTTATTAAAAATTGCAATTATTTTTATTTGATATTTTATTTAAATGTTATCCAATAAATCTGAAAATGTAATAAAATGCATTGTCATTGACGACAATTATATACACCAAATTTCAACTCAATGGGATAACGGGGAGTGGGTTAATTTGACTTCCAAATCTGTGTGGCTTATGTACACATACAAGAAACAGCCAAGTTTAAAGAATTTAAAAAGATCAATTTTAAAATCTTGACATTTCTAGTTAAAAATGTAATTCAACTGTTTTTAAACAAGAGCTAGAGGGGGTACCGAAGCAGACTCAAGTAGAACTTGAACGGGACATATTTCTACCACACCCCGGAATACGATTCATTTTTAAAAAAAAGTTAAATTACGAAATTGAAAACTAAAAATAAATTACGACAAGGACTAAATAACAAAAACAACACTTTTATCTCTTTCAGTGCCACCCTCAATAAACATCGTCCCAAGAAATCTCGTCGTCGCTAGAGGTCGAAAGGTTAGCTTCGAATGTCTCGTGATTGGAAGTCCAATGCCCGCCATTTTCTGGAGTAAAGAAACGAAAGAAGAGGTAAGTGGAAAGATGATGATCATTGGTGAGAGAAAGGAAATAAAAAGTTTAGAGAAGAACGGATCAGTGGAGTGCATGTGCGCCTGTCTGTGCAGTTTTATTGGATACTTGAATGTTCAAAGTGGTCGTGACGTCACTTCCGTTCGCCGATTACGACACCATTATGATGATTAATTTGCGTCATGTTTCATTTTGAAGACACCACAATTTCTTCATACACTTTTTATGACATATCTCCAAGTGCTGCTGTAATTTCTCTGTCACTCAGAAAGTCGTTTGTTAATGTAGACAGGGTGATCTGAAGAGATGATTATATATTTATAGTTATATTTATTATTATTATTGTTAGAAAATTATGCTGAAGCAAACAAAAATGTCTACAATGGTTTACAAATAGAAGATTGAGGTTGCATAAAAAAGAATTCAAGGCAGCGTTCAATAGTTTTATCGTAATGTAAATAATATGATATAAACCTGAATCCGATCTGATAACAATAATGTCTTTTAATGGATTTTACAGAAAATATAAAACCTATGTCTATAATATTTTTTTATTAATTATATTCACGACGTAATGCTGGGATTAAAATAATTATTATTAATTGCTTCCTTGCACAATTCTCAAGAGATCCGTTGAAATGATGCTTATTTATAGGCAGAGTTGTGACTACTATTTATAAATATTATAAGAATATAATTAACGTGATCATACGATGATTTGCTCATTAATATTTAAGAATTAAAAAGGATTAATTAGACAAAGTTGACGAAAGAAAGAGAGAGAGAGAGAGAGAGAGAGAGAGAGAGAGAGAGAGAGAGAGAGAGAGAGAGAGAGAGAGAGAGAGAGAGAGAAGAGAGAGAAAGAGAAAGAGAGAGAGAAAAAGAAAGAGAGAGAGAGAAAGATAATGGAAAGGAGGAAAAAAGAGAGAATAAATAAGTTGACGAGAATAAAAAGTATGAATGATCAATGAAACAGTGTTAATGTTTATTTATAGAGTTCAAAATAGCCCCATTTCTTAGAATTTTGAATTAGTAGATATATCTGACATGGATGTATGTGACATGGATGTATGTGACGAGCAGAAATCGTTCGCCTGTTAATTTGACGGTGGCCTAGAAGTTTATGGTTTCAATGAAAATAATTAGAATTAAATGAACCATTCGTTTTTATAAATCAATTGAATTACATATTTTTGTCATCAATTAACAGCCTAATTCTCATTACTGTAACTACCATTACACAATTATTACAACTCCCACCATCCTCAGCATCATTATCATCTCCATCGTAAGGATACTTCATCATCCGGCAAAGAGCCTTTCTTCATCGACTCAGAGAGATTTTCAGTTTCCGAACAAGGCTCCATGACCTTGACATCTGTGAAATTCAAGGACGCGGGAGTATACGTCTGCAAGGCAGCCAATAAATTTGGTGTTTCAGTGGACAAAGCAACTCTGAAAGTTATAGGTGATAATATGTATATTTCCTATAAGTGATATATGCAACTGTTTCTATTTTGGAAATTGTGTTGAATATATATTATTAATATAACTGTTACGTTAATAAATTTAGAGCATCATGTGACATTATAACAATTTTCAGAACTTGACAATTTCACGCCCCCAATCATTCTGAGGGGTCCACGAAACTTGACTTCCACTACGGCCTCAAATATCAGCCTCACCTGCTATATGAAAGGAGATGCGAAGCTATTCGCCAGGTGGCTACGAGCCGGTAAACCCCTGGTGATATTAAATAATCCTCGTTATAGAATTGTTGAAGAGGAAGGAAGTGCTAGCGGCAGAATCGTACAGCGACTTGAAATTACAGGTTGAAATAAAATATATATTTATTTTTTAATTAATCTCAGTGCAAACTGCAATTGTTATTTTTAATTAAAATTGTAAATGTGCACGTGCAAATAAGTAGGGGAAAACTGCTAGTAAATTATTTCGCATTTACCGCGATTATCCATATGATAAACCGTAGTTTGACACATCTAATGCGCATACAGAAAAGCGTTGTGACTTGGAAAAAAAATTTGGTTAGCTTATATTATATAGATTATAGTCATTATAAGTCACCTTTTTAACCGATCTGAGTACCGCGGTATAAGAAGTACCACAGTGTTTCTTCACGGTACTGTTGGTACATACCGACACCATGGTAGACGTTTGCAGTACCGCCCAGCACAACTCTCAGTTTGCCGGGAAGGAGCCTCGCGGTAAATTCGTTGTCAGAGACCAGTTGGTCTGCTTATGCAGATGCTGTTGCAGCACTGTGTGTCGAATATGAGGAGATAAAATCGGCCTTGCTGGATATCGGTGCAGGTGACAACCAAAATGGTGCAAGCCGACATGAAGCTAACTGTTTAAAACACTCCATGGATACACTTGAGACAGCTTTTATGTCCGTCTTATGGAACGCGATTCTTACGCGTTTCAATGAGACAAGTACCAAATTACAGTCTTCCACTTGTGATTTGAAATTAGCAATTGATTTACTGGAGTTGCTATACACGTTCACTGACGATCTCAAAAACAGATTCGATGACTTTGAAAGCAATGCACTTACAGTTTCGGGTAACTCGGACTACCTTTCAGTGCTTGCTCGACCGCGAAAGCGTAGACAGTAGACAGCATTTCGATGATATGAAAGGGACAGACGTTGTCTTGCAATGCAGAAAAAAATTCGAGTTGAAACTTTCATAGTTATTGTCAATCAACTCCAGACTGAGAGGCAGGATCAATACATACAAGGATGTGAAAAAGGTGTTTATAGTGTTTGCTGAATTTCATGTGCTTAATAATGATCAACTTCGGGAGCACACAAATACTTTAGCTGATACATATTCCACAGATTTAAAGCTAAGTATGTTTTGTGACAAAATGGTTCAATTTGTTCTATTTGCTAAGTCCTGAGACTGTAAAACACCAGATTCTCTTGCTGTTTTAATGCACAAAAAAAATCTCCATGGTGCCTTCCCAAATGTTGCAATAGCGCTGCGCATATACATGTGCTCATGGTTTTGAATGGCTCTGGAGAAAGATCATTAAGATGGCCCTAATAAAGAACAAGCTGCACAGCACCGTGACGGACAGACGCCTGACTGCGTTAGAGCTTCTCAGCGTGGAAAGTGATGTTTTGGACAATGTATCATTCATGAACATTGTCGAACAATTTGCTACTGATAAAAATCGTAAAGGCTCTTAGCTTGCTTATCCTTGCCTTTTAAGATTTATGTCCGCCCTGAATAATTTCAACTTGTTTTGACTAATAGTAACTTCAGTTACTAAATGTATCAGACTATCAGTAGATAAAGATTAAACCAGTTAAACAAATATGTTTTCTATCTCATTTTTTGTTATGACTTGATTTTTTTTATACATAAATGGCATTACTGCAATTTGCTCTCTGCTGATTCTGCTCTCAGACTCTCACTCATAGGCCAATATCAGTTAGTTTATTGCCTTGTCATTAGTTTTAATGTAATCTATACTTTTTAAGTTGTGTTAAACAATCAAATAAAGGAGTAAACAGCACAATGGGTGTAATTTTAAAAAAGGAAATACTGGGAAGTACTAGAAATTTTGAATCCCTACTTTTTGCTCTCAGTCCAGAACTCTCCTAAAACTCGTGGGCAGTGATGTGAAAATTGTCAGCTTTCGGGCATTTGCCCCGGACCCTTTAACAGAAAGGGTGGAGAGTGTACTCTTTCTTGGGGGCTTGGGCGTTGGGCTCAAACTCAAGGACAGAGATACGGACAAAGATATATATATATATATATGTGTGTGTGTGTGTGTGTGTGTGTGTGTGTGTATTTGTGCTCTTGTGACATTGTGTGTGCTTATAATTTTTTTATCATTGATATATATATATATATATATATATATATATATATATATATATATATATATATATATATGTATATATATATATATGTATATGTTATTTGTCTTTTTCCTATTAGGAGTTTTCAGATCATAGAAATTAAAAGAATAAACATGTTTTTTTGGTAAGAGAAATTTTAATTATCAAAAGATTTGTTAGAACTGTGTTAAATTCTACAAAGTGAGATAATTTAGATTTGAGTTAAGTAATAGATTATATTCAACAAAGAATATTACAGTTAAAGATAATTCGAGAAATATTGTGTTATAAATAACTTCGACTTTAACGTTACGAATCGCTAGAAAGCATATTCCTCTCCGTTTACACCAACCACAATTCGTGCACCTGAAAGGGGACCCCTATTTACATTTGGCGCAGAGCCCCCCAAGACATTAATCCGGCCCTGCCCGCTGGAGAGATTCTAAAATAGGATGTGGTTATAAAAATAAACAGTTAAATTAGTAAAGTGTTTTCACAATATAATTGAAAATAAATTTTACATATCAACATTTTCTGATTGAAAGAACCACGTTTTTTTTTAACTGCCATGTATGCAGTTTTGTCATATCCAGACTGAATTACCAGACTAATACATTTTATTTTGTTTTCTCGACAAGCAAAGTCAGGTTTTAGCGGGTCTTTTGAAATGCTTTGCTAAAACTGCCATCAATTAGGCGTCCATTGTTTTTGCATTTTTCTAAACTGCATGTTTTATTAAGTGCAAAATTGCCTACATGATAGCTGAAAATTTATATTGATTAAAAATTGTTTAGAAGTTATGGAACCGATGATCATGTCAACGCAAATAATAATAATAGTTATTATTATAATAATACTAATATCATCACTTCTATAAAACGTGTCATGATCATCACCTTCACAACAGCCATAAACATCATTATCACCACCCATTCATTTTTTATTTATCTAGATGCTCGAACAAGCGACACTGGAATGTACTCTTGCAAAGCAGTAAGTGAGTTGGGGTACGCCTTATGGAACGTTCAAGTAACGATCAAACCTTCACCTTTCTCGTCTTCTTCAACACAAATATCATCTTCATCAAACTTTAACAGACAGTTTAACTATCCGCACATCTCAGAGACATTATTTACTGGCGATGATAGTTATGATATCATTCGTAGAAATAGTAACGACGCAGACGAGTTTGATTTTGTTGTCACCAATGTCACAGCTGTCGACCAGTCAGATACCACTGCCATAGTCACATGGGAGAACTTCAGAGCGGATGTTGATGTCACGTGTCAAGTAGAAGCATTTAGTCCTGATGTTAATGAGGTTAGTCCTGATGTTAATGAGGTTAGTTCTGATGTTAATGAGGTTAGTCCTGATGTTAATGAGGTTAGTCCTGATGTTAATGAGGTTAGTCCTGAAATGAAGTTTGTTCTAATGTTAAGTAGGTTAGTTCTTATGTTAAAGAGGTTAGCTCTGATGTTAATGAGGTAATTCTGGTTACATAATACACTTTTTCATTAAGAAGTTCAAAGTAGTGTCCGGCCATTATAACTTTCGTACCGAAATTCTAATATCGTTGTTTTACATGTCACAGACTTGTCTATGGATTATTATTTCTATTATTTATTTTTGTGCTAAAGATTAGAAACGTGGAGACAGTCGAATGTCGCCTAAAACAGTATTAGCTTAGGAAACTTCTGAGCTGGTTGTAGTCTAAAAATAAATAAATATGTAATTCAATCTTCTCTGATAAAATGGTGTTCTATATTTTAGTAACGCTTTTACCATAAAAGAAACATCCCACGTTTTGTTAATATCTAAAATTAGTGCATTATAATCTATTGTTGTTATTTTATGAAATAGCTCATGATTGATTTGGATTTACTTTTTTAATAACCAAAATATTTGAATTTATCAAAATGTCACTCATCCTTTCTCATAGGAACTGGCTCGTGTTAAGCGGAGTAGAGGTTAAAAATGTATGCCCCATCAAAGTTGTAATAATGTAATAATGTAAGTTATAATATATAACTCCCTCAATATGTTCCATTTACATCAAAAACACTCAGTGAAAAATTTTTTTGAGTTTGGATTATATTTAGGGGTGGCCCTGGGGATTTAATTTTTTTCAAATGTTGACCAAAAGTTCAATACAAAAAATTATGAAATTTTTAGTGCTATTTTAAAATCAATTAATATTATCAATTATTCCTTTACTACAAACAAGTATATTATAATCAATTCAACCAAAACTAAAAAAATTTTTTTTTAGATATTTTTAACTTTTCTGAAATATCCCAAAAATCTGTTTTCTATCGATCCAGTGCTAAAAAATGATTTTCGTGTGAAAAAAAGTTTTTCCTAAGGTAAACCTAGAAATCAGTAGTTATTAGTTGGTACATTACAGCATTAAATTACAGATTTTTTTGGTCAGCTTAAAAAGCTGAAATTCGTGGTGTTAAATTGCCATCTTACCAGCGAGCATTTGGACACTTTCTTTAGCTATATAACGAAAAGAAAAAAACAGTTTGTGGTGCAAGTCGATCTACAATCCAGTTTATATCATCTATTTAAGAAAAATAAGAATTCCAGTTTGTTTTTTTCAGTTTTCAATCATTAAACTGGAAAAAATGTTCACTGACTGGAAAGATCTACCGAAACATAAGACACAGACTTCTCCGGTCACAAAAACAAGAAGAACAACTTTTTAAAAACGTTTGAAGTTCTTTTTTAATTGGCTCATGCTCATGTACCAACTAATAACTACTGATTTCTAGGTTTACCTTGGGAACAACTTTTTTCACATGAAAATCATTTTTATCGCTGGACCGATAGAAAACAGATTTTTTGAATATTTCAGAAAAGTTAAAAATATCTAAAATAATATACTTGTTTGTAGTAAAAGAATTATTGGTTTTAAAATATCACAAAAATTTCACAATTTTTTGCATTGCACTTGAAAAAAACTAAACCCCCAGGGCCAACCCTAAATATTGTCCAAACTCAAAAACATGGTTATCGTTAGAGCATCGGCGTGAGCGACATCAAAAAGATCTTCTAGTCTCGAAACAAAAATTGATTTTTTAGCAAGCTGAGTTGATGACGTTCTCGATTTGTTCTTCTCCAGAAGTCGCCATTTTTCAAATGTTTGCTCAAGCATGGTTTGGCAGTTTTAGTGATCTCTCATCAGGATTCTAGCTTTCTGCCAACCTTTTGCCACCGGTACCACCAACGTTTGTCTTATGGTCTTCTTCAGTTCGAGATGACGATGTAAGAAGAATGGCAAAGATGGCATCTTGCTGCCTGTTTATTCAGTCACAGAGTTGCCAAAAAGATACAACTCTGACTGAGATCTTGTTGCTTTTGCCACATATGCCATTTTTAATCAAAACCAACTGGAGGTTATTAAGGGTACTATTCTATTATTAGTACAAGGCGAGAAAGAAATGATCCCAGCTTTTGAGTAATAAAAACTTTACCATCATTGAGCTACTCCTAAATAATATTCAATTGTGCTCATATTTTGCCAGAATAATTTTTTTTATAGGAACCAAATTAGAAGTTAAGAAAATAATATTTTAAAAGTTCGCAAATAAGCTCCACCCTAATATATTTTAATATGTATATATATATATATTTCTGTATTATCATCCAAAAGTGCTCTACTGACATGGATTTAATACTCCCTCCTTGAGTTTGCATCGTTAATCTCCTCGCTAAAGTTGTTCTGGTGTGCTTATGTAGCAGTAGGGTATATCATGATGATATGGACAAGTAAATCGATAGACAATATTATTTTCTTTTAATTTATTGTTGGAAGAAACTGGACTGTTTTTTAGAATAAGATTATGTGTGGCCATGTTGTTGTAATAGATGTGGAGATTTATCTTGGAGTCTTTTTTAAGAGGCTTAACATTATCATAAACTATCTTTTTTATCATATTTTCTTCTACTTTATAGTTTGCATGCATTTGACTTTTATAAAATACTAGCGGGGTTACCCGGCGTTGCCCGGGGTTTTTTAGAGGTTTTTCTAATGTTTGTCTCTCTCGCTCCCGTTTCCTTCTCCACTTTCCCGTTTTCGTCGCGTTCCCGGTCGCTTTTCCGCTCTCGGTCGTTTTCCAGCTCCCGTTCGCTTTCCCGTTCAGAAGTTTTGTTATCGATTTTCTCTCTTGCTCGCGTTTCCTTCCAAGCTTGCTCTCCCGATTCCAGTCGCTTTCCACGTTCCCGGTCGCTTTCCGCGTTCCCGGTCGCTTTCCCGTTCCCGGTCGCTTTCCCGTTCCCGGTGGCTTTTCCGTTCCCGGTCGCTTTCCCGTTTCCGGTCGCTTTCCCGTTCCCGGTCGCTTTCCCGTTCCCGGTCGCTTTCCCGTTCCCGCTCACGCTTGCTCTCCCGTTCCCGGTCATGCTTGCTCTCCCATTCCCGGTCACGGTTGCTCTCCCGTTCACGCTCATTTTTTCTTTTCCATTCTTTCATAACTTCTGTTAGCCTATAAAACGTAAAATAGATTTGCTAAGACTATATAAATATATATATGAATGTTTGTGGGTTAGTTTGTCTATTATAGAAACGGGAAAGCGACCCGGAACGGACAGCGAGCGGGAACGGAAAAGCAAGCGTGAGCGGGAATGGGAGAGCAAACGTGAGCGGGAAAGCGACCGGGAGTGGTAAAGCGACCGCGAGCGGGAAAGCGACCGGGAGCGGGAAAACGACCGAAAACGGGAAAGCGAACGGGAGTGGGAAAGCAGGTGGGAAAGGAAACGGGAGAGAAAGAGACAAACATTAGAAAAACCTCTAAAAAACCTGGGGAACGCCGGGTATCTCCGCTAGTACATACATAAACACACACACAGACACACATACATGCACATACACATACATACATACACACATACATACGCACATACATATATATATAGTTCCCGCTCGCTCACCCGCTCCGCTCCGCTCATTTTGTGACGGATTTCAAATTTTTTTTTTTTTATTTGACTCCCCTTGACTCTCAAGGTTGTGTGAAAATTTCATTACGATCGGATGAATGGTGTAGCAATGCATAAAGGACATTAACATACATATATACATATATACAAACATTTATTTTTATATATATAGATTTTAATGTTTTCAATAGGTTCACGTTCAGTTTTTTCTTGTATTTTCGAGTAATTATAATTCAAGTATTTGTTAAGAAACATATTAAAGATTCTATTGCTATAAACTTTGTTTATTAATAACATTCTGATTCTTTGTATTTCAATATGAAAGTCAGTCCAGTTTCTAGAAATGTTGAGTGCTCTCGCCAAGTAGTTGTTGATGACACTGTATTTATATTTATCAGGACACTCGCTGTCTGCTTTCAAGCAGTCACCTGTGTCTGTGGGTTTGACTTAAACCTGCATCTGTAGTTTATCCTTCATGTTTTTTACAGGAATATCCAGAAAGGGGAGTGAACCATTGTTTCAGCAAGGTTCATATTTAAATTTAAGAACAGAGTTTTTTCCTAAAGCATGCTTTAAAATATTGATATCGTCTTCTGTGTGAGTCATAATAAAAATAACATCCACATATCTACAGTAGACCAATGTCCTAGACTCAATCAATTGACTTAATTGGTTTTCTACATTGAAAATTTATAATAAAGCTTACAGTTTAACATTTTGTAGTGATGTTTTAAACATTTTAAAAAAGAAAAGTGTAAACAGACTACTAAAAAGTTAGTTTCGGTCAAATGGCGTGCGTATTTCAATAGAGCATCTGAAAATATCGAGCCAATTTACTGTAAATATATATATATATATATATATATATATATATATATTTTTCAAATAATTAGGAACAAGATGTTCTTTCAGACACGCTTTATTAAAGACTATGGCCCACTTCTTATTACAAACTTTTTCTATCAGACGTGAAACTTTTCGAAAATCAGAAATACCAAGACACTTTTGAACGAACTGGTATATATTTTTATTAATGTTTTGGTCATGAGCTGACCTGCAGGTTTCGGCTTTATTAGCCATCATCAGAACTCATAAAACCAATTTACAGCTACAACGAAAATATATAAAGTGGTGTGGCGAGACATATTAGATATGTTTACACATCAATCGAGGTCAAAGTACAAAGAAGAGTAAAAGTAAAATATGAAAACCGCTAAAAAACAACCAAATTTTTTGCCTCGGAGTAAATAAATAAACAAAAAATAAACAAAAATATAAGAAAAAATAAAAAATTACATGTGCTAAAATATACAACCAAATTAAGTAGTAAAATATAACTATTAAAAGAAAATTACTAATAAAAGCAAAGAGGTAAAATAATAAAATAAGAATTTAAAGCTACAATTCAAAGATAATAAGATATCGATAAAATTGAGAGTTTAATTAAAAGTTGAAAATGATCAACGTCTACGTATAGTAATATTGCAGTTATCAATCAAATGCGGACACATCGGACCAGTCCCATCACCATCATGCAGGTCAGCAGTCTCGAGGCCTCGAGGAGGTTGGCTCATGGCTGACAAGCCAGTGGAGCACTGTTCGACCGCGTCCAACACTTCAATATGGTTGGTAGATGGAGAAAAGGAAACAGGACCACAAACTGGGCCGTTGTCGTATTGGTCGCAAGGATGATCATAACTGTGATAAGATACATTTGTAGTCTTGGTTGGCGAACTCCTAGTACGGAGTTCAGATAAATCAGAAAAGGAGAGGCGAGGTGTGACAAAAGGAGAATGCGGGAGAACAGTGAATAGCGGAGTCCTTGGCATGTCGGCAGGGCACAGTTCAGTTGCATTTGAAACATCGATACAGTTGGTAGGGTCTATTTCGTTGGCAGCGTCTATTGCGTTGGCAGACAAAGGAGATAAAACTCGACGAGAAATGGAACCGTTGTCGTACTGGTCACAAGGATGGTCGTAACTGTAATGGGGAACACCTGTAGTTTTGGTTGCCGAACTCCTAGTACGGAGTACAGATAAATCTGAGAGCAAGAGACAAGGTGTGACAAAGGGAGAAAGCGGGAGAACAGTCAATGGTGAGGCCTGTGGCATATCACCATTCACCGGGTCCGAAGAAGGCCGGCAGATGGCCGACGGATCGATAAAGCACTGTTCGATCAAACGCACAGCCTCAATGCAACCGGTATCATCCACAGAACTGGCAGACGGAGGACCAGTAGGCCGATCACAGTTTGGCAAACCACAAATTTCAATAAGGTTAGCATGGTCCATTGCGCCGGTGGACGGAGCACAGGAAACCGGATCACAACGTGGGCTCTTGCTATGCCTGTCAAGTGCATGATCATTCAATATACAAGTGTTAGGGGCAACAGCGGATGACGAGCTCTGCGGCACACCAACGCTGTGGCACTGCAAGTGGTGCCTATTGTTGAATAGTTTAAGGGTCCGTCCAGAATGGTCATCTTGGACGTTTAGTATTGGTTTATCCCGGACAATGTAGAGGGCCTCGGCAATTTTTAATCGAGAGGGGTCGGCCTCGTGATGGAGAATAACAGTGTTATCGACGAGTGTTTGTCTGTTGAGTTTTGTGTTGTGAGCCAGTTGCGAATGCGTTGTAATACTGCCACCCTGTAAATGCATAGTAACCCGGCGGGAGAGCGTAGTACGTGTCTGGCCAATGTAGGTAGCAATGACATCATGCGGTGCAGGACAAGTAAATTTATAAACTACATTTGTACACTGGAAAATGCTGGCGTGACGAGGGCTATTTTTCATGATAAGGCTGTGTGATTTTCTGTCTTTATAATATATGGAGAATGACAGTCTATGTCGGAGTCGATCTTTAACTTTAACGCAACTTGTAATAATTTGACGTAATATTCTCTCATCCAGACGGTAATTGTCATGCATCTGGGAACAGTAACGGATATCAACAGTCCTGACGACATCATTAGGAGTGTTTGCTGGAATGCCAGAAATCTTTTTATTCACAAATCTTTTCACAACAGAATCAACCATGGTGTTGGTGTAGTTATTGTTGATCAACAGCGTTTTGAGACGTTTGACTTCTGTGTGAAATTTACACCAATCTTCTGACAGCCCATAAGCGCGAGCAAGAAGGTTATGTATAACACTCTCTTTGTATATATCAGAACAGTAGCCGGCACCGTTCATGCAAAAACCCTCGGAGGAAGGCTTGACATACATTTCTTGTGCGAGGCCGGAATCCGTTTGAGAGACCAGCACGTCCAGAAAAGGTAACGTATGATTACAGTCGCTATATTCGATTGTAAAATTCAACACAGAGTATTGCTGAAACTTAGTTCTTAATTCTTCAAAATGTGTAGTATCTCGAGCAATCACAAAGATGTCATCGACATATCTTGCATATAATGTAGGTTTATTGATGGCGTCGAACACACGATTTTCTAAATGACTCATATAAAAATCGGCAAATAGAGGGCCCAAGGGTGAGCCCATGGCCACACAATATATATGTATATATATATGTATATATATATATACATATATATTGATTTAGTTGTTTTTAATATCAATTACCGCGCGTTTACTTTACAAAATCAAAACGTCACTTTAAGAATATAAAAGGCATATCAAAACTTTATTCTTTATCTTTCAATAAACTACAAAACAATTCCATATCATACCGTATATGATTTAGCGATAATATATCAATTGGTGTTGGAAGCGGGATCTAAAATAAAATGGTTTGCAATTACTTAAAGAACTTTTCATTGCTGATTTGAAGCGGCAGCTAAAACAACGGGGGCTGAATGCTAAGGGAGTAAAGCCGGAGCTCGTGGACCGCTTCCGGACGTCATTGGGTATATATATATTGGAATATGGGTTTGACCCAGAAAAATATGAGTTCGATAAAAATGAGAAATTGACTAACTAGATAAGAGAAAGAATGAGAAAATTAAATAAAGCAGCACAAAAAAAGGGGAAAGGGAAAACAAAAAAAAACTATGAATACGACGAAAGAAGAATAATTTTTTGGTGATCAAGTTCGTGCTGAAGACGGAACAGAAGCGGCTAGTACGGCAATGATGCCAGTGAACTGCAAACAAATGGATGCTAACGGGAAATTTTCTGCTAGTGTATTGCCTGTGTTTTGTTTGGTTGGCAAGACTACTGAGAGTTTGGTCGCAGACACGGCCGAGGCAGTGGTGGACACGGTTCTGGGCCAGCGTGTTGCTGGTGAAGAAAATGACGTGGGTTACTGCGGCAAAACCCAATTTGAACTGGAGTCCATCAGCGGTGTCTCAGAACATGTGACACATGACGGCCATAATGACTGCACAGATCAGGTGGAACACGAGGACAATTCGTTGCGGACAATTCGTCGCAAAAAAACTGTTAATTCGGAGCGGACAAGTTGTCGCAAGACAATTTGTCGCAAACCAAACCTAAACTGTAATTGCACTTGAAGCTGATAAACTGGGATGTGCTCTTTTGTCATATAATATCTGGAACTGCTACCAATCTGTCCGTGATGACATTCCTCGTACTAGCAATGCAGTTGAAGGATGGCACAATCCATTTGCACGGGCGGTTCAAATTGCACATAACACTATCGAGGTTAGTAGTGAAGCTACAAAAAAAAAATATAAAACATCAACCAAATGAAAGTTGAGCGTATGCTTGCAGGTGAAAGTCTTCCTCTGAAAAAAAAATCGAAATTTGGATTGTCGATTGCGTACTGTTGTGATGGATTATGAGAATCGTTCATCAATTGATTATTTGCGGAGATGCAGCCATAACATTATTTTAATAGATTAATTCTTGCAACCATGCGTTTGTGCTAAATCTAGACATTATAGAAGCTTTTATTCTAGTTTGAAAGTTGAAACTCTATGGTGTATCTGAACTAGGCTGTTTCTGGATAGCCACTTACATGTCTAGGTTAGACAGTCTAACCAAACCCAAACTGTAAATGTTAAAGATTTTACTTGGAAAAAAGAATTAGTACAGTGGGGGTATCGGCAAGGTTCCGGACTATTAGACTATCCCCATTTCACTTCATTGTTCTGACCTGTGATACGCCCGAAGCAGTTCCGGATTGGTTTGCTGTTGATAATCTAAAATCTGAGTTGAGTTAAATATGCTGCGCCATCACACTAAGCTCTTTTCTGGTGAAGAACATCAATTGATTCCGAATTGCTTGGATGCACTGAATTGAATTTCAGCTTGCTCGACAGGACTTTGTCGCATAGAAAGCACTCTGGTCGTTGTGTGCCGTCCTTGTCCATAATAAAAGTAAAATCATACTACACATAGTCCTCTGAATAATTATGTTTTTGACATCTTTCAGTTTTTAATAAATAGCTGAAATAGGTTAACTAGGTCAGCGGACTCGTATATATTCGTTTATTATTAAAAAAATTGTCAAACAGCCATTTTTACTGGGTCAACTTCGATTGGAATTATTTGTATTTGAATGTAAATGTTAGTAAAAACTCAACAAAGTCTAATTTGGAGAGAAATACGTTTACTTAAAAATTGTTATTATGGAGAATAGCAGCAGAAATTATTTTCGATGTTTGTAATTATTTTTATAATATAAAATTAATATAATTAGAAACAGAATTAAATTACCAATCGACTGATCCAAATAATTTATTGAAAATATAATAAAAGAAGAAGTTAATGACAGAAAACCGCCAGGTAGTAGGAAAAACTAGGTTCATAAACAGTAAACTAACTAAAAGTGAAGCGAAATTAAATGTCAAATAAATTAGTTGTCAAATAAATTTATTGTGCGAGTTTTTATAAAACATTAAAAAAAAATTACTTATTTTTAAAAAAATTATGAATTAACTTGTGTGCCTTAATTGAAAACTATCGCGTTTAACATTCTATGAAGAACAGTTCGGACTTAAATAAACTTACATTTTTTTTGTAAATAATGTTATTTTGACTGCGCGAATACTATTTTTTGTGTTACTTTTGCTAATAATTTTTTTAAGCGCTGTATATATTTATTGTCTGCGCTATAAATAGTAATTTCTGTTTGACTTCGCTATTCATAGTTTTTGTTGCTGTTCTCTTGCGCGTTTCGTGAGTTTTCCGAGAGAATTTTATTATCAAAAATTAATAAACTGCTTGGATCCTTAAATTGGAGTTATTATTGTGATTACAAATATATAATTATTATTACGGAAAAATAATTAAAAACACCGAAAATAATTTCTGCCGCTATTCTCCATAATTACCAAAAAAATTATTAGCGCAACCACATTTAAAAATTTTTTCGGCAGCTAAGTGGTTCCCGGTAAAGATTTATTCAAATTTATTGTCAATATTGCCAGAAGTAAAACGTTTGAAAAAATAATAAAAAATATTATTAAAAAAGTAAGTGCAAAAAATTGTAAACTTAAAACTGATAATTAAATTCTTTTGTTTCACGTTTACTTGCAGTTTGATAAAAATCTACTTTTAAAATTATTTTTAATTTTGAAAAAATAAAGATTTTCTAATAATTTTTAAGCAAACATTTAAATTGTAAAAAGTAAATGTTCCAAATTTTCAAATTTTATTTTTTGAAAACATTTTTTTGCACCCCCCTTAACCCTCTACCGCATAGCTATGCCGATTGGCATCATTACTTCCATGTTTTATCAGAAATTTGTACTGTGCCAAACAGCATCACTGCTTGTATTTCTGGGTAGCAAATACCATAAAATACTAGAATTTTGCTACTTTTCATATATTTAAATTGATGTTCTATTTTTTTATAGTCTGGAAAGTTTGTGCAAAAATAAAAAAAATTGATTTTTTCAAGTATTTTCATTAGTGTGTGTGTTTATATCTAAATACAAATTTAAGCATAATCAAATAGATGTTTTTTGTGTTTTTGTGATCAAATTTATTTCGTAGTGCTAGAATAAACGGCGATTATGCAATTGATGTTCAAATATGTGATGCCAAATGGCATCGTCATGCACTTTGTAGATAGTCACACAGCTGAGACACGCAAGCAAATTACGCCAATGTATCTAGCCAATAAATTGGCCACTTAACAAAAAGGGTTTACAAAAAAATTTAAATCTCCGGATTTACTGGGTCAATTTTATAAACAGTTACAACATTGAACTTGTAAAAAAACATTGCTTTGATGAAGCCTATAAATACCCCTATTTTCAAGTTATATACCTTGTTGCAAGAGTAATTCCTTCCGAAAGTGATGATAGTCGTTTGTCGTCAGACAATGAGCGTGAAGACGACTATAATCCACATGTAGAAATGGATGAAAGCTCCGAAGGATGCAGCGACGTTGAACACCAGAAGTCCCAGTCTCTCCTACTTGATAGTATACTTCGACAGATGATGAGAAAACTAACTTACCTGCAACTAGTACCGGGATATCAAACACAAAGAAAACTAAAGTGAAACGCAGACTTCTGTAAAAAAACTACAATGAATACGACAGATAGGCATATACTTTTCTCTGGCAATGAAAGTCTAGATCCTCATATCCTAGAATTGAAAACTCCAATTCAGTTTTTTAGGATGGTTTTTCCAGTTACACTGGAACAGCATATTGTTGAACAAACTTGGACCACCGAAAGACTGCGCTGCCGTCTTTCCGGTTGCAATGGACAGTCGCGTGTTTCTTGTGAAAAATTTCAAGGAAGTCTATGCTTCCCAAAAGACAAAAACTGTTTCAAGCGTTTTCACACAGAGTAACAGTAATTTATTCGGGTCACTGTATTTATGTATTTATTTAATTTTTTACAATAAAATGTCTTTGAATTTGCTTTTTTTATATTACAGAGTTTACATTTTGAGTTTAATTTTTATGTTGTTGTTTATCTAAATATACATATGCACAATAATAAAAACATTCTAGATATTACCTACCCATTGAAAATGAATATATAGGTTACGAGGTGCATGAAGATGCCGATTGGCACACTTTAAATTTTCACCTTTATTTTTTCCCTTAATGTATAACTTGATACCAATGGAAAAAAATATTTTTTGTTTTAATCAAATAACCTTTTTTTTTAATCATGCAGTAGAGGGCTAAACTAGAACGGCGCCCTCTTGAGGAATCTAATCTTTAGAAAACTAAACGAGTCATTTTTTAAAATGGCAGATCATGGCCCAATAATCAACAGTAAACTGTCGTGGTTTTTTAATAACTGAAAGTTTCAATAAAACTATATTAGCAACTCTAGCTGGAATGACCATATTTCTAGCTTACTTCCAGAGTTGGAGAAAAAATAGGAGTTATAAGAAAATAACGATATATTTTACCGAAGACTGTTTGGGTTCAGCTCATTACGTTTCTGGTTCTTTTAAAAATACAAGTTGCCCTGTACGTATATACTGATACAACAATAAAATGGAATGATGGTAGATATTTTTGTAAAAACATCAATGTTTTTCGAAAGAAACTTAATGAAGCCGCTAGAGTCGCAGTTGGTCTGCGTTTAATAGATAAGACCTCCGTAGAGGATCTTATGAAAAAGTGTAATTTAAAAACCATATTGCATCACAGGATAATTGTTACTGCTTTTTTAGCATAGACAACGCATAATGATTCTAATGATCAACAATTCCGGGAAGATACAAAATCTGAAAGCAGATGTACAAGATCAAAGACAAGAGATGATGTCATTGTATCGTATGTCCCTGGGAGTTTTCTTAGAAAAAAAACAGAAAATCTTGAATGTTCTGCCCATATATTTAGAATAGCAGTGTCGCAGCCAGGGGGTGAACACGGGGGGTCCATGACCCTTCCGAAAACTTGCCGAAATTGATTTTGAAGTAACGCGTGTGCCCGTGTATTGGGTTGCTTTTCAATTCTTCAACTAGTTCATGCTAGTTATATATAAAGTCGCGCGAGTGAAGCATATATAATTCAGTCTTAAAACACTTGCTCTAAAAGAATATAAACTATCATTAAAAAAAGCATATATAACATCGGTCTAGATAGCTCAGTTGGGAGAGCGTTAGACTGAAGATCTAAACGTTACCCGTTCAATCCCGGGTCTGGGCATAAAACTTGTCAAGATTGATTTTGATGTGCCTATGTATTGGGTTGTTTTTCAATTCTTTCCTAGATGTATATTCTCTATTATTCCTCTAATGTTTTGTGCGCTATGCACATTTTCATGGTTACGTAATTTCTTTTGTGTCTATACGCCACACTTTCTTATTGCCTGACCCCGTTCAGGCTAGTTATATATATATATATATATATATATATATATATATATATATATATATATATATATATATATATATATATATATATATATATATATATATATATTAAGTTGCGCGCGTGAACCATGAACGGCGTCGGTTTATATAGTTCAGTTAGGAGAGCGTTAGACTGAAGATATAAAGGCTCGCGGTTCGATCAGGGGCCTCGGATTTTCATGTTTTCTCAGAAAAAACGCCGATATTGTAATAAACTGTTTCAATTTAAATATCTTATGGTTTTTTGTTACTAATTATTACTGAAACTGTCGTTAACCCTTGACTTTTATGGGTGGTAAATTTTTCAGAAAACTCCTTACTAATCAGTTTTTCCCCCCGTGCCCCTCCCGAAAATATTTTTTGGCTACGCCACTTTAGAATAGTATATAGGATGAGTCTATCTTTTATGATGGCTCTGTTTACGTAAAACACGTTTACCTCGAAACATAGAATGATGAACTATACGCGACCGACCATATTAATAACTATATTAAAGGAAATGATTGAAAAAAATATTTAAACAGTAAAAATTATATATTTATAAAAATTTACAAAACTTAATTTTAAAAAAAACTTGAAATGGGTTTCATTTGTTTAGTTTCGATACATCTTTTTGTCAAAATATAGCGCTACCTAGTATTTAGTTCGCATTATGTGGTAGGTTATGCGGTAGGTTATCGAATTAATTGAATGGATTTACTTGCCGATGAAAAGAAAAATTAAAATTATTTTTCCAGGTAATTTAAAACCTTCTAGCACACCAATAGAGCGGCATTTTGAATCAATTCAATAGTGAAAGTGGAAAGACCAATGGAGATAAAAATAGATTGTAGATCACGCGAGATTGACACCTCTGTTGATTTCTTCAATCCATTCACTTTGACAAAAGACTTTAAATCGTTTCTTCGTATACAGAGCGATTATTCGTATATATTCTATATGCATGGTTCTACCACTCCAAATAAAATCTAAAAAGACTCTTATCAGTTCAGTGCCAAAGAAATGATTAAAAATCAAACCAAAATATTATGTTTTCAAAATATGGCATGGTTGCTCTATAAATTTATTTAAAGTTCATTTATATTTGAGAAGGCGATGCCTTAGGTGTGGGTGTTCCTCTCAGGCATACCCGAAGGTTTGGTTAACCCTCGGAGGCTCTTGGGGTCCATATGGACCGAAGGCTCTTTCAAAATGAAAATGCAACGATAGACCCATGAAATTTTATGACTTTGTGCATGTCTATAAGAAATATTCATCCCGCAAACATTTTAAATTTATTTTTACCCAGCATCAATGTATTTGTTAATTATATATCGAAGATCCTGGGGTCCATTTGGACCCCAATGTTAATATAATGGTTGTATAATTGTATAGTGATATGCGGCCATATATGTGTCAAATTCAGTGTTGGGTTTGTTACTTTACATTTGTAATTTGTTACATGATGAAAAAGTAATTTGTTACTGTTACTTGTTACATTTTTTCAAAAGTAATTTGTTACTGTTACTTTTTGGTTTTGAAAGTAATTTATTACATTTTTGTTTCTTTACAAAAAGTTGTTCACAAACAGATGCAACACCCCATAACTCAATACTTGATTTTGTTTTTAAAATAATAACACAACTTTATTATAAAAATCAAAGAGTTATAACTAATCAGTCAAATGGTGAAGATCTTTGATTGGGGTAAAAAAGCTTTATTAGTTCTGAGCAGCAGTTGTCGTTGAAAATGACTATCAGTCAAACGATTTCTTCTTGGAATCAAAATTTGACAGCCAAGCTAAACAGCCGTTCAACAGGAGCACAATGCTTAATGGCTCCATGTATTCAATAATGAAACTTATGATCAGCTAATCCACAGTCGCTTGAGTGACACAATTGTTGTTTATACTTTGCAGTATGCTTGATTGAGTCATCATCTTTTTTGCGGGAGCCTCATTTATTTCGCATGTGGCTTTTCGCTTAGGAGCTAACTTAACTTTATCAGAAATTGCAGGATGCTTGCTCTAGTGAAAAAACATTAAAGTTTGTAGTTTTTAAACATAATCTAATAGTTTTGCAGTAAGTGCTTAAAGTACTTAAAACAAACTCAATGTGAGCATACATACAACTTTCTAAAAGTAAAAACATAAAACTAATAAAACTCACTTCCACATGTTTTAGAAGATTGGCTGGACTAATCTTTGACGTACTTAGATACACTTTCTTAGGCAGACACTGTAGACACAACACCTTGACGTTCTTTCCGTCATTTTAAGTTACTTTAAAATATTTGACTCAAATTGATACCTGATGGTTATTTAAATAATAGAAATTACGATGGAGTGAACCGTTTAGAAAGTGCTTCAATTGATAATTGATCAGTTTCTTCATAGAAAATCTGTGTCTTTATGACATAATAAAAAGTTTATTATATTATAGCTGGGTAAAAAGCGGATAGCCCAAAGCAAGGATATCTTTGTTATATCAAGACATCCTTGCCCAAAGCCTCGGAAGTACAGTTAGCTGTCTACAAAGTACTTTATGCTAAATATAAATGGTAATTTAAACACCACTTGCCACTATTTTGTCATTATAATACGTTTGAAGTTATATTACGTAACTCAGTTGCTGAATGAAAAAAACCCAGCAAAGTGTGTCATGGGCCCATGAGCATGAAGTAATTTCATATCGCGGTGTGTAAAATTACCAAACGTAAACAGAATGTAAAAATACTAACAAAAATGATGGGGTCCATATGGACCCCAAAGATCCCAAGTGTGATCACATTTGTGAGAGCCTCCAACGGTTAAAAGAAACCCTGTTTCCGCATGCCTAATTCGGTCCTAATTGAAGGCGTGAAGTAGTAAAACATAGATTGGATCAAGAGTCACACAACTTGATTTAATTCATGAATTCAAGTCGTTTTATTTGAAACTTTGCTCAACACTAGCAGTAAATAAAATTCTGCCTATTGTATAACTAAATGTGTTAGCCTTTTTTTTATAAACTTTTACTTTGTCACGGAGTCCGTTAGCTGTAATCGATTTTTTTCACTTCTCAGAGGGTGCTGAAATTTGCACATTAGTTTTTAATGATAATATATAACCTGATTATCAAAAATAATTTACTTTGAAATTTTATAATTTGTTTTTAGTGTCGGACCCACATATACCTACTAGGTTACGTGTTTGCACGTCCTGAATTCCATAGTAAAAAAGTAGCGGCCGTGGTAGCCTCGGTGTTCATGTATGATGTATTAACATTTCTAAAGACTGAAACAAAACAAAAACAAACAAACGCTTTTACTTCAAAACGCATTAAAGGTAAAACATTATTTTGTTTTGTTATCCGGAAATATTTCTTAAATGGTTTGACAAAAATAAAAGTGTGGGATTTCATTTTATATGTTTTTTTATAATTGACAAAACGTTCAATTGTCAAAATTTTTTGTCAAAATATTTCAGAGATATTTTCGAATGACAGAAAAACAATAAGTTTTTCTTTATTATTGTCTTTAGAAGTAAAAGTGGAGGTTTTAATGGGTTTTTTTTTAATTTTTTTAATTATGATCCGAATATTCGTTTTACGTCGTGTTCTGACGGATGTTTGAGAAAAATTGCACGGTTGAATTAATTATTATAAAATAAAAAAATTGTTTAGACCTACTTGAGTAAAAATAAAACATTATACAATTTGAAGGAGTTTTTGTAGAAATTCAATTTAGTTAGATGTCAGAAAGAAATCTCGGAGCACCTAAAGAATTTAAGATTCAAGCAGCCTGCACTGTGAAGGAAAGAAAGAAGAAGAGAGAGAGAGAATAAAAAAGAAAGAAAGAAAGAGAGAGAGAGGAGAGAGAGAGGGACATTTGACATTTGAAAGATTTAGATTGAAAGTGCGTTTTTTAGTATATTTATAAAATGTTTACTGCAAATCTGCCAAAAAGCTCCTCCAAAACGTCCTGCTTTAAAAATGTTTTCATTTCCTACAAAATGCAATATTTTGTCAAACAAAACTCAGTGCAACTACAAAATACTAAAACATAACTAAACAATTTTTAATTCTAAATACGTTATAATCTATTTTATTACTTACCCTAGAACGTTAATAAACTCAGCTATAAATAAGTATTTTTTGCACTTAGAGCAATTGTGCAGGTAAAGACTAACAAACTTTAAAACATTATCTTATTTTTTTACGTGTTTTGAGACATCTCCGTCATGAACATAAATAAACAAATTGTTCCAACCGCGTTTGATATCCCAGTACAATCTCATACAAATTGGTTTCTTTAATCTTCGTCTCTAAGCGAATTTTTTTTAACGTAAACATTTTCAAGTTCGCTCAGTGCAATTTTAATCAAACTTGTTTCCAAAACAGATGGCAACTTTATTTTTTATTATACTTTTTGAGGTACACTTCTACAGCAAATGGTCATACTGAGCTGTTTATAAAATTATCAGTGCAGCATTTTCAGTACTATTATTATTGTTATTTATTCATATTTTAGTTAGGAGAAAAATAATAATAAATTCAATGCATTTGTTTGATGGTCTTAAAGTTAAAGAATCACTAATAATAACATTGAAACTTGATTTATCAAACGATCAATTTTTTATTTGTTTGGTTGAACACCACCAGGGATGGCTGATAATAGGTACATGCTCAACCACAGCCAGAAAAATGGAAGTCCTCAGTTTAAAAGCAGACTCCTCTTATGTTTTTGTCGTCAGGTGCCGAAATAGTCAAGGACTATTTGGTCCACCCAGTCATCCATCTTTCCCAATCAGAACTAGAAGTGGTAAGCTGATAATTGCCACAAGAAACGATTATAATAATGATATTTATAACAGTAACAATCATGATGACGATGATTATGATAAGACAATCTAACCATTTTAAGCATTTTCTGTAACATGTTTTCTTAAATTCTGCTGACATTATTTCTAGTAAAATTTTTATTTCGTTTGCAACTTTGTAGGGATTGGAAAAAGTTGAACGAATGAACGAATGAACAAATGAATGAAAGAACGAATGAACGAATGAACGAAAGAACAAATGAACAAATGAACGAATTAAGGAATGAAGGAATGAACGAGTGAACGAATATATTATAATGGTACAAATAAAATTACACGGAAAGAAGAAAATGTCAACAGGTGCAATGCAAAAGTCAACTCTGTTTTTCACATGTCATGCGTTTATTTGTTCTAAAAAAAAGGTCAGAAAAAAGTGGACAAAAGTAGAATTACAAATGTGCACGAAATATGTTTTTTAAGTTAAAAAAAGTGTAAAAAAAAGTTCAGTCCGTTGGTGATTAAAATCTTAACAAAAGAAAAATAATTTCAGGAAGGCACGCGAAAATTAGAAATCACAAATCTTTAAAAAAAAAGTTGAAAATTAAACGTGACATTATTTGATCGTTTGTTCCATGTTTTTTCCTCAAAATTAAATGAAATATTTCAGTAATATTTTGTTTGTTAATTGTAACGCTTTAGCTTCCAGACCGGTGAGTCATTCAGGACCGAAAAGTGAGTTGATGTCAGAACCGGCCATTCGTTTGCTCAGTGCAGTTGCACTCAACTCGACTTCTCTGTCGCTTAAGTGGGAGATTATCAGAGGTCGATTTTATGGGGGCGACCAACAAAATTCCATTCAGGTGATGTACAGACCGGTAGATGAGCAGATTGGAATGTCGAACATGGGCCCTCTTACGAATGAACCGTAAGTTGTGTAAAAGTTATTTTTATCAACGGCTGCTCGAAGCAAGCGATTGATCATGATAAACTCAACCAATCATTTTATATTTTCTCAACACTCGTCATAAAAAAAACAAACAAAAGGTAAATTGGTGCACTTTGAAATTTTTTTTATCAGCGGCGCAATCAGAAAAGAGAAATTCATTCATATACATTTATTATGAAAATTGTCAAACCACAATTTTAAATTGCCAAACCAACCGTAATGGGGAGAAGACTTTAATTTTGTAAAAAAAATTAATTTTTAGGAAATGCTTGTTAAAGGTATTCATTTGAATATTGTTTAATTAATTACGATTTTGTAACAGATTTTTTAAAACAAATCTACCCTGTCGGTGCATCTCTGTTAGCGTTCGATAAGGGTGTTTGATGAGCGGATAGGTTGATAAAGAATAAATTTTATTATACAAAATATAAAATACTCATGAGAATTTAACGTTTTTATTTACTTTTATCAAATAAATTCAGTAATATAAACACGTTGTTTTAAAAATCCTGCTAGATATCGTGTTGTGGATATCTACTCTAGCGAACCAATGAAAAATTCAATAAAGGAAACAGATGTTAGAAGACCAAAACAAGATGTCAGATCAAGAAAACCTCCTAATTATGTACTGGTGGGGCTGGACAGGTCGACGTGGTACGAGGTCAAGGTGGTTTCAAAATCACTGGGTCAAACCAGCAACCCGCTTTTTGCTAAAACTGAAAACGAAGAAGGTCGGTATAAGTGAAAATCTCAGTTAAAATTATGACAGGCTATGAGGTTTATGAATGAATATTCAACGTAGTTTCTATTATATTTTTGGTTCTCAAAAGCATGATTGGCCAGGACAATATTTTGTATTCCGGCATCCACGACATCTTCTGAACGAGTTTTCAGTGCTTCAGGCAACATTGTTACTCAAAATAGGAAAAATATCAACCCTGATACAATTAAACAATTAGTCTTTTGCCATGAAAATTATGAAAAAAAGTAAGGTAAAAAATTGAAAAATGACCCAGAAGATAACATTTAAGAGGACCCATCTAGCATAGAACTAAACTAGGTTATTGAAATATTTTTTGGTTATAATAGAAATTTCATTTAAAAACACTTATTACAAATTTTTTTTTTCAATAATAAATTTCATAACGTAGTTTTCATTATAACTGTTTGTTAAATTAACGAGTTTTAACGAATTTAAACGGGAATTAACAACCGTTAGCGGAAATTTGCGTTAAAAAATTTAATGCTACCGGCTTTTGAATGTCAATCCGTTAAATTATTTTAACGCAGCGGAAATTAACGGTTTTACCTAAAACCTCCAAACGCCCATGCTTAACCCATACTATATAGGCGTATGAAATGAAGAGCAAGGAAAAATGCACGCCACCTATATGTGTATTTACGCCTATGCCAACCTGTTTTTCTCCAAGCAACAACATTTTCTTCTTAAAAATACTTAACGTTTTGTAGTTTTCTCTTCTTTTCGCTACAAAATCTAAATGCTTCTTAACTTCTCTTAACAATTTGCCAGGTCCATATAAAATATTGCCACTTTTGAATATTATTATAACAGCAGCCAGGGGCGGATCCAAAATTTTGTTAAGGGGGCGCATCCACGAGTGCCTGCTCATAGGGGCAAGAAAAGTCCCCACCTCCTGAAAAATTGATGACCTTTATTATACCATTGCTATTAATGTATTGTTTACAAATTTATTCGTATATAGTGGTTCTGCCCCTTCACAACAATTTAAAATGTAACTATTTAATAAAAGTAAAAATGTGTGTGCAAAAATAGAAATCCAGCACTGTTTGCTTTATATCTGTTTTTTGAATGATTGAATATATTTAATACATATTGTATATATACATATATATATATATTATAAGTCTATGCATGAAACGAGCGTATACATTGATTGAGCGCTTAACTCTTTATTAAATTTACTTTTATTTTAAATTGATTTTATTTATAACTTTATTACTAAATATTACGTACATAATTTGAATTTGTTTAATGATTTGTTTAATGCGAATTATTTTTTTTAACTAATCTACAATGGGAGGGGGCGCCCCCGTCCCCTGGATCCGCCTCTCACAGCAGCTGATGATGTTAGAAAACAATCATGCCTGCTATTTTTAGTTAACCTAACAAACTTCACTTGTGACTGTGACTAGCTGTATAATATTTAATATTTACCATTTTGTGTTTTCAGCTTCTTAATTGAATTGAGCAGCCACAACAACCATTGTAATAGCTTGTTCCCATGTGTTATCACAGTCATTATTGAACCCCAGCCCCAGTCACCTTCCAGGGTCAAATATAGAATTCTGATAACTGGAGGGCGCAATACATTTGCACAAAGGAAGCGTGCGTTGTAAATCTTCACTCTACCAACATTTTTCAGAGACGTAGCTAGGGCCAGGGAAAACACGTATTCCCGTCGCAATTTGGAAGGAGCACCAAATGCTTTTGGGAAGAAACGCCAACATTTTTGGAAATATTTTTTTCGACTACATCCCAGTTATCAGCTATTGTTGATGACAAAAGTGTATGATGTTTTGGAAAATTTTTGAAAAAAGTATCTGCTAGTTTTATGAGAAAAATATAAGATGCATATATGAGAATCATTTAGGCGTGCATTTGATATACCTTGTTCCCGGGCGCCAAAAACCTTAGCAGTCCCAATATATTGGGAGGACTGTCAGTGCTGGACCCCCCTTCCTTTTTATTTTATTTTATTTCTAGAAATATTATTTAGTATCTTCTATCTTTCCACGTAGTCCTTTGTTTCAACGAGCCAATCAGAGCGCGTGTTAATTCCCGCAATTATTATGGGTGTATATTTCTTAGTATATCGAGATTTCTACCGATTATTTAGTTATAAAAATCTCGTGGATTATAGTCTATATATATGTTTATAGTCTGTTAAAATTTGATATCTTCGCGGTCAAGATTTAGGGAGCTAATTATATGTTTAGTATTTGTTTATATCGGTTTATCGATTATTCATTGTTTTGTTGTCGACCAATCAGAGTGGTGGATTCGTATTACGTAACCTATTTTTCCTTATATAAGAGAGACACCCTTGCTGTTTAAAGGAGGCTCCGCTTGGGTATTTGTTAAGTCCTGCGCGACTGTTTCCACGTGGTTTTCTCTAAGCTAAAGTTAAAGTCGTTCCTGCTTACTTTTAAAATTTAATAAAGTTACTTCTCGAACTTCTTCAAATAAAGTGTTTGTTATCAGTAAACGTTGGGGCACGCTACTGACAGAGGACCTCTGCCAAATTTTATGTTTTTCTGAACTTAAATGCAATATGCGACCTTCCCGCTTATACGAACAATTTTAATGGCAAAAGAGAAGACGCATAAGGCTATATCAAGATATCCACGTATTGTATACAAATAAAAAATTTTATTGGAGGGCGGAACTGGGGCGCGCGCCGCGGGCACCCTCTTTTAATCCACCACTGCCTTGTTTACTTCTATTTTCTGTCACGTCGTATTACGCGACAATCTAATCCCATCCCGAACCAACATTGAGAAAGAAAAAATGACCCTGAAAAACAATTACATTTTATTTAAATTCTTTTTTTTTATTTTTAACGCACATAGGTAAGTGACATATTATCTAACATTTTTCTTAATTTTCAGAAGACAACTCCAAGGAGTTTCACGTCAACTCGATAAGCAACGACATCAACAGCAGCCAAAATAGTAAAAATGATAACAGCAAAAGTGGCAGCAGCGACTCAAAGCTGCTACTCAGCTCTTCGATGGTGGCATGTCTCGTTTTCATTGTGTTCCTATTTTCCACATCTCTATTTCTCTACCGGAAGCGCAAGTTACAGAAGAAAGACGTCGACATTAGTAATGGAGATCTAAGAAGTAAAATAAATATTTAAGTATAATCCTGTTGAACAGTTTCTTTTAATTCAAACTATTTTTACTAAAAATAAAAAAACCAGCAGAATTTATTTTTAATATATAACATTTAACCTCAACAAATGTAATATTTTTGTAGGTTCTTTTTATACGAGCTGCCATGTTGCAAAGTAGGTAACATTTAAATTAAAATTTGTTTTTACTACGTTTTTTACCACGTTTTTTAACTTGTTTTCTTGTCTGTTTATCTGTTTGTTTGTCTATAGGTGTATTTCTATCGATTTTTGAAACACTTCCTATCGTCCAATTTAGCTGAAATTTTGGATACTAGCTTGCTTCTGAAGACAACACAATTTTATTATACTATTGAAATTTAATCACACTATATTTTGTTAATTTCATCTAATTTCATATTTTATATTTATGTTTATAGACGTCAGTGAAAGATTTTAATAACTTATCATAAAAAATATATATAAAAAACTTTTCAAAATACCGCGTGTTTCTAATGCACTAAAAAGAAGAAAATAGAATATTTGAAAAAATCTTTTTAAAATACCACGCTTTTGTGAACTAAAAAAAAGAAAATTATTGTTTTCTGGGCTGTGTGAAAAATGGCTTTATGGAAGCATGCATTAATTCTAGGCATTCGTATAACAAACAAGCCACAATTTAAAAAAAAAACGTGGGTTGCCCTTTACTCAAACTAACCAGTGATGACGAGTACTTAAGTACATATGTACTTAAGTACGTACTTAAGTACAATAGGTGTACTTGAGTACTTGTACTTAAGTCCTTTCGCGAACGTGTACTTAGTACTTGTACTTAAGTACATTTTTAGTGTACTTATTGAGTAAGTACATTTTAAAAGTAGCTAAGTACTTTAAAAAGAAATCATTTTATTTTTATTTAAAAATTATTATTTCAATTATTTATAATTTGTAAATTTAAAAATAAGTGTTTATGTAACAGATTCTATGCTCAAGCATTTCTTGTTGTCAAGGTTATGCTTTGTCATTCTATTTTTTACGTGTTTGTTACAAGATGGCCGATCTATCGGAACGTACCGATAACAACAAAGTTAATCAAGTTTTGCCTTTAGTTGTGAGGACATATTTCAGTGAAATAGTTTCTGACGATGGAGATAATATATTTTAAAATTTGATGACATGGCAATGAACTTTAAGATCAAAGCTTTAGTAATAGCCGCTGTGTCACACCCATACTTTAAAGTTCGCTGGCTGCCATTGACACATCGTAAGATGGCTGAAGAACTGTTTGTAGTTGAAGTCAAACGTATAAACAAAACAAACACTTCTCCAGAAGCAGAGGTTGTGACAGAATTAAGTGGAGATTTCTACGGGTTTCATGAACCAGATTCAGAAAGTAGTGATTCAGCTTACAAAGTGGAAGCCTATCAGTACTTAAATGATCCATTACATGACATGAATCAACTAAAAAGGTAAACATTTGATTTGTTACAAGATGTTTTGAGAGCTTTTTTTTAATTTACAACTTTGTGATATATTTAATTATAATTTTTATTTTATTTAGGTATCCGGCAGTTGCAAAGGTTTTTCTTAAATTCAACACGACCATTCCATCGTCCGCTGCTGTTGAAAGATTATTCAGTCAAGCGGAGCTCATACTAACTCCTCGGCGTAATAGACTCAGCGACACATATTTTGAAACATTGCTTCTTTTGAATAAAAACAAGGCATTTTGGTGATGTTTTTTTAATAAATACTTGGTTTTATGCTGTGGAAACAATCTTGTTTTGATCAATAAAAATTTTCAATGTACTTGAGTACTTGTACTTAAGTACAATTTAAAAATCTGTACTTGTACTTAAGTACAAGATGAATAATGTACTTGTACTTGTACTTAAAGTACATTTAACACAAAGTACTTTGTACTTATACTTAAGTACATTTTCTGAGTACTTACGTCAACACTGAAACTAACCATCTGCTAACTTTTAAGCAGGATAACCCCGCTTTTTGGAATATTTGTCCTGCCTTCTGATTTCTGATCAAAATGTTTCGCTTTCTAAAATAAAAGATTTTAGATGGGAATTTGATTCTGAAAATAGGGATTGTCCCAATTTTTCCTCGAAAACATCTAGTCTACATTTATTAATTGTTTTATGTGCTTTAATTTTTAATTTTTTTTAAAGTTTACAGTTTTAGCATTAATTGAGCATAACTGATACTTCTAACAAAATCACGATTGAATTTGATACCCTTCTTTAAAGATAATTATCTATACTTTCAGATCTCGGTCGTCTCGGTATACGAGATATATACGATATATGCGATATGCTTTGTATGTCTATATTGGTCAATCTCGTACATATCTCGTTCATATCTTGCATATCTCATACAAGATTAAACCGAGATGACCGAGATCTGAAAATATAATATTAGCATAAATTAGTGAGAAGAAAAATAACTTTAAGCCGCCCCACGTTTTTATTTTTGAAAAATTATGGCATGTTCGTTATACGAATGTTTACAATTAGTGCATGCTTCCGTAAAAACTTTTCTCACACAGTCCAGAGAAAAATTATTTTCTTGTTTTCAGTTCACAAAAACGTAGTATTTAAAAAAGATTTTTTGAAATATTTTATTATCTAGCTATCTTTACAGTTGTAAAGATTAGTAGGGGCATCTATTGCCTCCGTAAAAACCTTTCTCACACAGTCCAGAAAAAAGAATTTTCTCTTTTGTCAGTTCACAAAAACGTGGTATTTTAAAAAGATTTTTTAAAATATTTTATAATGTAGTTACCTTTATAGTTGTAAAGATCAGTAGGGGCATCTATTTTTCTCAAGATCAAATTCGCAGAACCCCCTCCTTCAAATTTGTTTAATTTCTAAAAACTAAACAAATTTTGAGAGTTCACTTACTTGTCAATATAGAGGAGCCTGATGTAGCTCCTTTTCATCAAAAATATAACTTTTAGACTTATTAATTTTTCATTGCTAGATTCTATAGACGTTTTTTTATATTTTTGGTTCTGATAATAAACAAATTCAAATTCAATTTACTTAATTACCCACCTACTAAACATAATTGGTACAAGTGTAATGCTTATTAGTGTCCCATACAGAGTAGAGAGTAGAAGTAGTTTCAGTTTTGGTAAATATAAATACGTCACGTTGGTATCAACAGAATGGCGCGGTAACTTTCAAAGGTAAAACATAATTAACATTTTTATTTTCTCAATATTTACCGCCCCTTTAATATATATATATATATATATATATATATATATATATATATATATATATATATATGTATATATATATATATATATATATATATATACATATATCTATATATATATATATATATATATATATATATATATATATATATATATATATATATATATATATATATATATATATATATATATATATATATATATATATATAGTTTTGGGGTAGCAGCGCCACCTTTTTGATCTTTAGGGCTGACAGTGTACAATTCAGTGTTCAATTTCGTGCTAACATATATTAGACGCCTGCGTTAAGCGAAATTGCTAATATACATACATACATACATACATACATGCATGCATACATACATACATACATACATACATACATACATACATACATACATACATACATACATACATACATACATACATACATACATACATACATACATACATACATACATACATACATACATACATACATACATACATACATACATACATACATACATACATACATACATACATACATACATACATACATACATACATACATACATACATACATACATACATACATACATACATACATACATACATACATACATACAGTTAGATCATTTCATTTTTGTTGTGTCCCAAGGATAATAATTTATTGCCTTTGAAGTCTTTCATCATAAAACAAACGTTTGATAGCATTTATATTTTTGTGAGTGTTATTTCCTAGTGTTACACCTACATGCATATTAAACTACCAGTATTTAACAGTCGCAGATTTGCTCGCGTCGAATTTAAGAAATTGAAACTTTCTGTGTGGGTTGGATTCGGGTCTATATAGGTGGGACCGCAAGCAATTCTGGTTCATATCTATTAAAAAAATGGACTATCATAAAACGACATAACTTTACCTTATTGATTAAGGTAAATAATTGGTAATTTTTGCTCCTGATGTTTTTATAAAAAGATAGCTGCTTCTCATGATCTCCCTCAAAATGAAACTCTTATTGATGTACACCAGGGGCGTCGATTTATAGTCAATATTCAAGGAATTTTTTTGTTCTTTTCTTTTTGTCGTTTTTTAGGCTGAGGTACAGAATAATTACCCCAATTTTTTTTCTGAAGTCTACTTTTCCGTGGAAAAGTTCTAGCTCATTTTTGAAACAAAGACCACGTTTTTTACCATAGGCACGCTAAAAATGTGTGTTGAAGAGCAAACTTTGTTTTTTTCTATTTCTTTTTTTGTACTATTCTCATTTTCTTTCACATTAAAACAGCTGAACAAGTTATTGCTAAAACTCGTTGATCAGTTTTTCACTGGATAAATTTAAGGTCTTTTTAGAATTTGTCCGAATTTACCACAAATTTGCTAATATACAAGGCGGGCCAAAAAAGTGAGACTGATTCCTATTTTGTAATCGATTTTTTGACCACTTCTACAAGTCCAATTAATATGAAAATTTTCAAACACATGTATTTCCGCTAACAATCCAATATTGTAATACTTTATTTGGAAATATTTTGTCTAAATTTGAGATAATTATATATGAATGGTAATCTGTGAGATCTTAATGCCGGAATGGATGCGGCAAATAAGCACTCGTTTTTTTTTTAAAAACCCCAATGGTTTGCGTCTGACGATCAAATCCAATACTGAGCCATCACGAGTAGCTCAATTAAGCTCAGAACGACTTTTCAAGAAAGGGTGACAAGCAGGTCTTTACCGCTTTAAAACCAGATGCTTCAGGCAAACGTTGATTTTAAGCCTATGTTGCTTTTCGACTATACTCACACATAAGTAAAGCTCTAGGAGAATGTTAAAACAGAAAATCTAAAGTCGGAGTCCCTAAGGCGATTGAACGTTATTTTCAGTGTCGTCTTACTGCCTTGACGAATTGGCTTGTTTTTTCCTTGGATCAATTAGCTGCATGAAGAGGGGAAATCAGTTGCATAACCACCTACTGACTTTCCACATTATTTTGCCCTGTCTTGCCTCTTAAAGATCACACTCCAGACTTGCTTCACAGCCTCGACACAACACAGGAAGCAGCAGGTAACGGTTATAAGTCCTCACCCAATTGACACAGAGTTGGACGCCTGGGGCTGGTTCCGTCGGTGGAAGTGATTCAATGGTTTTTCTGGACAATAACTACCTGTCTCTAGTTGGACAATCTCCAGACTGCCTTACTGGGTGTGTAAATCTTATGAAGCGTAATTGCCTGACAAATGGATTTCACTAGGAAACAAAAAAACTTAGAAACCCTTTATTCTTACGCTATTATTAACGGCGAGTTTACAAGACTCCAAGTCGACATCGATGCGCTACAAAAAGAAAACGGCTGCTGCAGAAAAAATAACCAAGCCCCAGAGACCGCTGGAGTTAGTTTTTGCATGTGTTGACTATTGGAGTACTAGACGGGCCGTGATTTTAGTGTCTTCAGACGCGCCAAGACGATATTTGTTGCCAAGTATATAGGGATTTAAGGCCTGTAAAAGGAAGCCGGCCGGGCCGCGAAAAATTGGCCCGTTCAGTACTTACTCTACCGACTATGGCAGGAGTTAGTGCTCCCGTGTTAGATTATTCGGCCACAGAAGACGTTGTAGAGCCCTACACTTGGACAACTCACGAGGTCATTTTTCTACTGTCTGTCAATACTGACAGATGTCGACAAAGAGAGTGTTGAATGATCGTTCAACTGTACAACTAGTTTCTGGTATGACAAAGACAATAAACAGGGACGTAAATTCAGCATTTTCCAGGAGGGGCAAATTTTCCCGCCATTATATAGCTTACTGGCAGGGTTACCCGGTGTTGTCCAGGTTTTTTGTGCTTAGTTTTGTCTCGTTTTTGCCAATGAAACGTCAAAGAAATAACAGATTTTTTTGTAATTTTTCAAAATTTTCTCATCACTGACGTTCCCTGCATGCCCAATGTTGTTAAAATTGCTCCTGCGGCATGGATGTGATAAACGAATGCTCTCACACACACATTACCTTTTACATTTATATAAGTACGTAGGTACAAGCAGAGAGGAATGGGGAAATGCAACCCACATCAGAGTATCAATTGAAATTTTTTGGGTATAATACCTTGGTTTTGGAAAATGACCGCAGCTTTTTTGGGAGGAGAAATTAGAAGTCTTTGAATTTTTTTTTGAAAAATACTTACGACTACCCCTTACCGGTTATCAGCTTTTTGGAAGAGAATGTAAAAAAATTTCGGAAGTGAATCCCCCATCAGAAAATTCTGGATTCGCCACGCGCCACTGCAGTAAAACAAGTAAAGGAAAAACGAGTTTTTCAACACAAACTTTGATTTCAAATACATTCAATTTAGAAATGCAAAAGATGTTAAAAGTTTTTTGTTTAAATTGAATCATGTATTGTCATCAAATATAAAGCTATGCTGAAAGTTTCAACTTCCTAGCTAGTCAAAATGCTGGTTAAATTTCACTTGCAAGATTTGCGTACAGAAAAAGCCTCACACAGACACACACACACAAACAAACAGAGATTGTAACCTAAATAAAAGTTTGTAAAACAGATGTCCAAAATGGGGTGGGTATAATTTTGTTTATTTTTGTGTAATAAATAATAACTTTGACGTAGACAGCTGTGAGGGAATCAACATTGTATCAATACCACTAATAGGGTAAAATTCCACGAGTTCGCTGATTGTATTTTGGCACAGAAAACAGCTAATCTTTGGACCAACGCTGATAAACAAATTATTACTCTGCAGTTATTGGTAAATCTAGCATCAAGCTCAGATATAAAATTGTCTACACACGCAAAAAGAATTCCAATACGCATTGCATCATCACTAGGTTAAGTAAAGTTAAAATTAAATAAATATATAGTAAACTCTAGGTAAAAAAAATTCAAATTTTGAAAATCAGGGGGGGGGGCATTTGCCCCCCCCCCCTGCCCCCCCCCAATTTACGTCCCTGACAATAAATGTAGATGTTTAAACTGTTGGAAAAACGAAATATGTTTTAAAACCTCATTGTGAGGAATTTGAAACATCGTTATTGACAATGTGATCAATTGTGCTTTCATCCAGAACTCTTTGTTGATTTTGAATTACATTGCAAGAAATCCTGTTGTTTTGTGAAACCTCTAGGTTTTGTAAACGTTCAGATTGAAGAAGAACTGATATTTATTATATTTAAGTTAAAATTAAATCAAATCAATTTCTCTGTTGAATTTCAACATTCGTATATTTTCAAAGAACTGCAAATTATGATTATTTGTTTCAATATAACTATAAAAATTGGATAAAATTGCTTTTTCAACAAATAGTTAACTATTGTTTACTAAATTTGAAAATACAAAAAATAAATGATTAATCATCTTGTTTTAATGAAAGAGTTATATAACATAATTAAATAAGTGATTACATTTTTCCTTGGTTTTCAACAACGAACTTTGTTTTAAAAACCATACTGGAAGTTGGGACCAAGCAGAATAACTAGTACAAGAGAATTTTCTTTTATAATTTGTACACATAGATGCACCCAAATAACTTTGCATAGTTTGTATATCAAAACAAGTTTTTTTGACACTGCTTAAGAGCTCAGCAAACTGAAAAAAATGTAAAGATAAACAAAGTAATGAATAATCACAAGCGAATTAATTGTATTCAATATAAAATATTTTAATTATAACAGTGAATAAAATTAATTCAATGCTTCCTGGACAAACTAATGTGATGTATTATTATAAAAAGTTTAATTTTCAAGGAGATTCTAATTTGAAAGTGACTGAGCCTTTTATAGGTGACGTCACTACTAATCAAAATGACATTTTATGGAAAACCTCCGAAAGAAAAAAAAAACGAAAGTTTGTCCGATGCGGGACGTGCTCGTTAAATGGCATGAACAGTTAAAAAAATCGTTAGATCAAACCGCAGGCAGGGAAAAGCTATTCAACTAGTTATTATTATTAAGTTTTTATGGATGTGTGCTAGATTTATTTAATATAACATAACATAACATAACTTTGTTATTGTGAATAAGGAGTCAAATTACTGTGTAATATTCCTTACTATTTGAGAAATTTAAACAAAATTTTAAATTTTAAAAAATGACATAAGAATAAATTGCTTTTAAATGCGTTCATTGATTCAGAGTTGATGGTTTCTTCTTTGAGCTTGTTCCTTTCATTGATGACCCTTGGACTGAAGAACTTCTGTTTCATAGGACCTGTTCTTTTCTTGAAGAACTAGCTTTTGTTGTTGCCTCTTGTATTGGATAATGTTCGTGCAAAATATTTTTCTTAATCAATGTTAACATGTTTGTTTAATATATTGTATGTCAGTATTAAATCAACTCATGTCCTTCGTCTCTCAAGCTTTGTCAATTTACAACTTATTAGTCGGTCATTTAACTTAAATCTTGCATTCTTTTTATTAATATTTTTGATCTCTGTTAGGAACCCGAACAATTCCTAATAATTAGACTTTAGGCTACAGGCTTATAAAGGAGAGTCGTATAGACAGTTCACCGGTCTACACGTGGCTTCTAGTAAACTCTACTGAGAGATATCGTTGTATATTTGAATAGTTTAAGTTAAGAGAACTTGTTTCATGTTATATTTGGTTTTTTAATAATTAGTTATAACGAATTAACTCGCAGTAACTTAGACAGTAAAAACGATATAACAACTGGCGACGAGGATTAAACTTTGTTTCGGCACCTTTACAAAATGTCTGAGGAATTGTTTAAACTGCTGGTTGCTCAAATGCAACAACACAGTTTTATCGGCATTGGTCAAAAGAATATCAGCAGTGGAGATTAAACATGGGGGACCACCTCACAACGGAATTTCTTCGTCGAATGGAACAATTCTCATACGATCCAGAAAACGATACCAATTCCGACGTCTGGTTTCGTTAATTCTCCAATCACCTTGAGGACTATCCTAATTACTCAGAAGACCAAAACAAACGATTACTAGTCTCTATGCTTGACACAGAAGCTTACGAAACGTTTAGCAAACCACATTCTACCTAGAACAGCTGGTGATTGTGATTGGGACTAATTGAACGACATCATGAAAAACTTGTTTGGACCAAAGAAAAGTTTATTTCGACAAAAGTTTGAATGTTTTCAAATAACTTTCAAATTGGGTGAGGATATTGGTAGCTTTGCACGAAAATTAAATGCAATGTGTTAAAAGGCTCAACTCGGTAGAATATATATAGAAACCCTTAAACGTTCGCTATTCATCTTTGCACTAAAAGCTCCTGAATTAATGGAGTTTTGGCTTCATTTGTTAAGAAAATTGGATAAAGATCGAAAAATTACTCTTAACGACCTAGTGCAAAAGTACCAAGCACTTCAAACAGTAAAAGATGATGCTAAAGTACTCAGAATGATTCCAACTGAAATAAACAACATACGACGCTATGAACGTAAAAAGCAAAGTGATTATCCACCGAGCCCATGCCCAGTCTGTTTTGGCGATCATTGGAAGAAGGACTGTCCATCACGTCAACAGCGACGAGGAACCAGCTCATACGTAAACAATTCACCAGCATTCAGCCCAGGCGGTAGTCGCTCGTCAACGCCAAGTTGGTTTCAACGTTGCTCTTGTATAAACGAAAGATGCTCATCAACACCAAACTATTTCATCAGCCACGACAGCCACCAAGATCACATCAATTCCCCCCTCAGGAATACCGCAAAAATGAATTTGCATCTCGCCCAAGATCTTCTACCAACAATTTTAAACATCCTTATAAGCAGTGTAACCAAAGGTCAGTGTCCAGCATTTATGGTGAGTTGCGTCTATTAATAAATATCTGCATACATGGAGTCCAGACACGACTTCAACCGGACACTGGAGCTGATATTACAGTGATTTCACGTCCAACATGGATGGCACTTGGTTGACCAAGGTTAGAACCTACAGATGGATGCTTTAAAGCCGCAAACGGACAGCCACTCATAATGGACGGTTTCCTAGAGGCAGATTTTTCAATTAATGATATTACCGGCGAAATTCACCGAGGACATGGATTTTGTTATGTAACTGAAAATAGTGACCTCATTGGCTACCCCTGGATCAAACAATTATGAGATTTCCAAAATATGTTAAACAAATTTTTGATCCAGGAAATCCGTTCTGTGAAGCCGTCATTAACAAACTTAAGGAGTCATACTGCAAAGTTTTCTCTTCACAATTAGGCCACTGTACAAAAGTCAAGGCAAGAGTAATGCTAAAACCAGGTGCCCAACCATTTTTCAGAAAAAAAAACCAGTGCCATTTGCTACACTTCTTTTATTGACACAGAATTAGAGCGTCTACAACAAGAAAGTGTTATTTCCAAAGTAGATTACTCAAACTGGGCGGCACCTATCGTTGTGATAAGAAAAACTAACGGTTCAATACGTTTGTGTGCAGACTTTTCAACAGGTCTCAACGACGCACTATTACTCCACCAACATCCCCTTCCTACTATCAAAGAGATTTTTACGAAATTCAATGATGGAGCTTTTTTTCACAAACTGATTTTGCCGAAGCATATTTTCAAGTTGATGTTGAAAAAGACTCCAAATAATTTTTAACAGTGAATACGCACAGGAGTATATTCCGGTTCAATCGCCTTCCGTTTGGATTCAAATCTGCACCTGGTATTTTTCAGCAAGTTATGGACAACATGATAGCTGATCTCAAAAGTGTTGCGGCTTATCTAGACGATGTCATTGTAGCCGGCAGAACACTCGAAGAAAACAATGCAAATTTCTAAGAACTTTTTAAAAGAATTTGTGAGTACGGGCTTATGATTTGTCTGGAAAAATGCAACTTTGTGTCAGTGCTGGACCCCCCTCCTTTTTATTCTATTTTATTTATAGTATTATTTAGTATCTTCCATGGGCCACGTCGAACTTATTTGTAATCCTTTGTGTTAACGAGCCAATCGGAGCGCGTTTGTTTCCCGCAATTAATAGGGGTGTATATTTTTTAATATATATTGAGAAATCTACCGATTAATTAATTAAATAAATCTCGTGGATTATAGTTTATATATATGTTTATAAGTAGTGAAAATCTGATGTCTTCGCGATCGAGATTTAAGGAGCTATTAATATGTTTTGTATTTGTTTATATCGGTTTATCGATTTGTTAATATTTCGTGGTTTGAAAGCCTTATATAAGGGAGAGCCTCTTCCTCGTCTCTCTCTCTTCTTCACTAGAACTCTTGCTGTTCGTGTTTGTGTGTAAGGCTACGTTTGCTTGTATATTTTTAGGAGGGAAAGTCCTACGTGACTGTTTCCACGCGATTGTTTCTCTAATCGATTAGTTTAAAAGTTTAAACACGTTCCTGCTTGATATTTATCAATTAATAAATTTCGTTCTCAAAATCTTCAAAGTTAGTGTAAATTGGCGGCACGCTACTGACATTATTGGTGTCCAAGCGGTGGGATATATTTTGAGAAAGAAGATCTTGATTTAGAAGATTTTGTTTGAAGAAGAAGCCGACGAGTCATTCGACCAGTTCAGGGGAAGAATTCGACCGGTTCCGGAGAAAAATTCGACCAGTTCAGGGGAAGAAGTCGACGAGTCATTCGACCAGTTCAGAAGGAGAAGAGATCGACCAGTTCAGGAGCAGCATCGACCTTGTCTGACGGGAGAAGAATCGAGATAAGTTTATCTGATTCATTTCGCGGTTGCCCTTAGGTAGTGTGTAATTTCGAGTGTGGGTTTGTGTTGAAGTACGGTGTGCAGTTGTGTAATTTCGGGCGTAGATTTCGTGTGGCAGTAGATTGTTGTCATGTCTGAGACAGGTACAAATACCCCTGTAACCGAATCGCCTGAGCAACGAGCAGAAGAGATTGCTCAAGCAATGTTAAGAGTAAACCCTAGAGATAGACGGGAAACCATGTTTAGTGGAGTAGAATCCCAGAGTCCTAGAGTGTTACATGATAACCCCGACGAAGAGGGAGCGGGCGGTTATTTTATGGCAGAACAGGGTAGAGTGCGAATAGATAATATAGAAGTAGTGAAATTACAACTCCTAGATAAAGAGAAAGAGAGGGAATCGGCTGAGCGAATGCTGATGGAAATATTAGAAGAGAAAAGAGAAGAAAGAGAAGCAGCAGAACGATTGAAAAGAGAAGAGAGGGAAGCAGAGGATCGGAGAGAACGAATGAGATTAGAAGAGAGAAGAGAAGAGAGGGAAGCAGAGGATCGGAGAGAGCAATTAAAATTTGAGAGAGAAGAAGTTAGAAATGAAAGAGAAAGAGAATTAACTAGATTTAGTATAGAGACAGCACATCAACCTGATTTAACAAATAAAACGATAAAACTAGTTAAAATAATAGGAGATCTAATAGGACCTTTTCCATCTGATCCATTGTCCATCCCTAGTTTTTTTGAATTTTTAGAGAAACAATTTATTTCGTATGAAGTGGAAGATAAGTTAAAATCTAAAATTTTAATAGCTAAATTAAGTGAGAGGGGCAGAAGTCTCATTAGTCATTTACCATCATATCAACTCGAAGACTATTATGAACTTAAGAGAATTTTATTATTAGGTTATAGAATAAGTCCTTTAATATTAAGACAACGCTTTCTGTCGATGATGAAGACTCATAACCAAACTTATATAGAATTTGCATCACATTTACGCACTGCTCTGACATATTATATACAAAGCAGAGAAGTAAATTCTTTTGATACTTTAATTGATTTACTCTGTGCTGATAGATTAAAAGAGGTAATGCCACGAGGTTGTCTTGATCACCTGTCCACTCTAGAAAAAGATATTTGGTTAAGCAGCGAACAACTTGCAGAGGCGGCAGATAATTATATGGCAGTACGTGATAATGATTGTCATATCATTCAGTATGCTCGTCCAAGACTTAACGATGTAAGGAGTAATGCACCTCCGAGTAGACCAATCCCAACATTAATTTTAAACCAAGATTTAACCATCCTCTTCCATCTCAACAGCGTTTTAATAGTCAACCAGTGACGGTTAGGAATTATAATAAAGATAACAATAAAGGATCACTCGTTTGTTATAATTGCCAGAAAGTAGGTCATATTGCTAGAGATTGTCCCAACCAGAAAAATATTAAAATTAATTGTTGTCATGTATTAAATCAAGGTGATTCTCTTATAAATAAAAATAATAACCTAGGATTGAATGAATCTCCTATCATCGAAACTGACCGATTCTATAAACGACCTTTTAGAGAGGTTAGGATTAATCAATCAACAACCCAGTTAGCTTTGATTGATAGTGGAGCTGAAACTAATTGTATTAGGAAAGACTTAGACGCTTTAGGAGTTCGTCCGACTACAAAGGTTGAATTAGTCGATGTGCATGGTTCACATAAAACAGTTGAGGGTGTTGAGCTTTTGTTGCAACCCGTGCAGAAATCCCATAATACCATGAACATTGCTCCTAAATTTAAGGTTTTCTTTTCCGTGGTACCCAATTTGAGTGAAGCTATCATTATTCACCCTGGTGTTAATGAGAGACTTGAAGCCGAGACTTTGTATGAGGTTGTGGTTCCTCAAGAGAATGCTGAATTAATAATTGCTTTGCCTTCAAAATTGTCAGAAGATGAAATTTTAGTGTCATGGTTATCTGATTTTGCCAACGACGATGAGGTGGATGTTACAACGGTTCCAACGGTACAAATTAACGAGGTAGCGGTTGAGGTTGTAGTTAATCCTGACGAGGAAATCCCAGATATTCCTAGTAATAACGAAGAGACTATTGTAGGAATTCCAGTTATAAATGATAATAGAGTAGATTTTCCTACCACTTCCTTTGGTAGAGAACAAAAAAATTGCACTTCTTTAAAACCATTTTGGGAATTTGCATATCGAAAGAAAAAGGGATTCTTTATAGAAGGAAACATGTTGTTTCAAAAGGAATCTTTATGGGGACTTAAGTTAAAACAATTATGTTTACCAATCAATCGCATTCCCATTATCTTACAATTAGGTCATGATGCTCCGTGTGCAGGTCATATGGCAACTAAGTCATCCTTACAGCGCATACGCATGAATTTTTGGTTCCCCGAGATGGAAACCAAAGTTAGAGAATTTTGCGAGTCCTGCAAAATATGTCAATTAAGGGCGCCTATAAAGATGAAGGATCGTATCCCGATTCAACCAATACCTAGAGGAGATGAATTTCCTTTTAGTCATCTTGTAATGGATTGCATAGGTCCATTGTTTCCATTGAATCCCCCACCCAAGTTCAATTATGCACTAGTCGTAGTTGATCTTTTTTCAAGATGGCCGATGGCTTTTCCTTTACACTCATTGACAGCACGAAGTGTCTGTGATTGCCTTCTAGAGATTTTTATGACTTTTTCGATTCCACGAGTTATTAGCTCTGACTGTGGGAGTAATTTCACGAGTTCTTTGACTAAAGAATTCTTAAAATATTTAGGGTGTAGTCCACGTTTCAATACTCCGGGACATCCAGAAACAGCTGGTATTGTAGAGCGTTGTAATCAAAGTATTAAGACCATGATTTATAAGTTGTCACAAGATCATCCTAAACGTTGGTTTAAATTGTTGCCTTTTATTTTGTGGAGTCTTCGTGAGAAGCCGTCTTCCACAACGCATGTTAGTCCTTATACATTAATTTATGGAACTGCTCCAAGAGGACCATTATCTATTTTAAAAGATTCATGGGTAAATGAGGGAGAAGTATCTTTTAAGTTAGGAAAAAATCCGACTCAATATTTAAGTGATCTTTGTAAAGCTCTACAAGAAGCACGCGAATATGCAGATCTTGCTGGTAGTAACGAACAAAATCGTTATGCTAAATATTATAACTTAAGAAGTACTGATCGTAAATTTTAGCACCTGATAAAAATAAATCTAAAATGTTGAACCGATGGCAAGGGCCTGGAACAATTGTTCGAGTAAAATCACCTCACTCTTTCATAGTTGAAATAGATGGTCATCATTATCATCTGCATGCTAACAAGATACGTAAATATCATGAACGAATCGAAAATGCTTTGGTAAGTAGATGTTCGATCATTTACGATGAAGACATAGATTTTGGAAAAGTTGAAGTCTTAGATAAGTCCAATATCGAAATTGCCTTACCCAGTACTAAATTAGAGAAAAACATTGTAGATCATTTAAGTGAACTACAACAGAGTCAGTTAACAATTATTTTAGATAACTTTGCAAAAGTATTCTCAGAAAAAATAGGTCTTTGTTCTGAAGTGTGTCATGAAATTAAAATTATGCCTGATTTTATCCCAAAGAAATTGAAAGCATACAGAACCCCCGAACTTATTAAGAAAGCTGTTTCAAACCAGATTCAAGAAATGTTAGAACAAAATATTATTGTGCCTTCACAAAGTCCCATGGTTAGTCCGATGGTATGTGTGTTGAAGGGTCCCAAGGGTCAAGATGGTGTTCGCTTGGCTGTAGACTATCGACATGTAAATCGTTTCACGAAAAGTGATTGTTTTCCCATACCAGATATTTCTGATGTTTTGCAGAACGTAGGGAGAGCAAAATATATTAGTTATTTTGATGCCAAAAGTGGGTATTGGCAAATCCCGATGAAACCAGAGTCAAGATGGTTGACAGCGTTTGCCTGTGAAGAAGGTGTGTTTGAATTCTTAAGGATGCCCTTCGGATTGAAGTCGGCAGGCAATACTTTTATGCGTGTTATTTCTGAATTGCTTAGACCAATTCGCTCATTTACTGAACCTTTTATTGATGATTTTGCTATTTACTCATCCACTTGGGATGAACATCTAGAACATTTAACAAAATTCTTGAGCTTAATCCAAGAACATGGTTTGACGCTCAATTTAAAAAAATGTCATTTTGCTCAAAGTCAAATAACATTCCTAGGTCATGTGATCGGCTCGGGTCATATAGCCCCTGATTTTGTCAAGATTGCTACAGTTAATGATATTAAACCCCCGACAAATAAGAGGGAGGTAAAACGTTTAATTGGTTTCTTCAGCTATTTTAGAAATTATATTCCACATTTAGCAGAAACGGCTTTTGCCCTTACAGAATTAACAAAAAAAGATATGCCAATTAAAATTGATTGGAAAGAGAACCATCAAATAGCTTTAGATAGACTTAAGTTAGATTTATCTAATTACATTAACCTAAATACAATAGATTACTCTCAACCGTTTGGTTTGTCAACAGATGCTAGTTTGATAGCAGTAGGTTGTTGTCTATTCCAATGGGATATAGATAAGCATGAAGTTCCTATAGCTTTTGCTAGCAAGAAGCTCACTTCCACGCAGAGTAGATGGTCCACAATTGAACGTGAAGCTTTTGCGGTTGTATGGGCACTAAATAAATTTAGACAGTGGATTCTGTTTTCGAGAGTGATTGTTTTTTCAGATCACAATCCACTTACGTATTTAACTGAAGCTGCTCCTAAGAGTGCAAAACTCAACAGATGGGCGCTAGCTTTGCAAGAGTATGACTTGGTATTTCAATATAGGAGAGGACGCGATAACTCCGTCGCAGATTTTATGTCCCGAATTTAAATTCCGTATGTAGTTTCATCCTTATTTCTTTAAGTTTAGGTGGTGTAAGTTAAGTCTTTTATGTTGTGAATTCATCCGATTTGCCTGTTATTTTTAGTTTGAAGTATTCTTTGGTTGGAGTGAGTGTTATTTTCCTTTTGGTGATTGGTATAACTGTAATGGGCAATCGCGGATGATTCGGATAAATTTGTTTTAGTCAATTCATCCAGGTAATCCCAAAAGAAGAAGATGTTTTCCTCGCCAGTTCTCAGTTGTGGGAAGGATACTGAACTTGCTGTGACTGTGTGGTGCCTTTCAAGGACAAGCTTAAGGAAGGAAGAAGATTAGGAGAAGTCAAACATTTACATAATATTTTCGATATTAATGTTCTGTGAAAACACTTTGCTTATGAATGTATATTTTTATTGTGTAGCCCCGTTGGCTAGTTCGGGATGTATATTCTTCTTTGTGGCCCCGTTGGCTAGTTCGTGATATATACTCTTATAACGATAACCAGATACTGGTTATCGTCTTTTCGGGTGGGAGGTGTGTCAGTGCTGGACCCCCCTCCTTTTTATTCTATTTTATTTATAGTATTATTTAGTATCTTCCATGGGCCACGTCGAACTTATTTGTAATCCTTTGTGTTAACGAGCCAATCGGAGCGCGTTTGTTTCCCGCAATTAATAGGAGTGTATATTTTTTAATATATATTGAGAAATCTACCGATTAATTAATTAAATAAATCTCGTGGATTATAGTTTATATATATGTTTATAAGTAGTGAAAATCTGATGTCTTCGCGATCGAGATTTAAGGAGCTATTAATATGTTTTGTATTTGTTTATATCGGTTTATCGATTTGTTAATATTTCGTGGTTTGAAAGCCTTATATAAGGGAGAGCCTCTTCCTCGTCTCTCTCTCATCGTCACTAGAACTCTTGCTGTTCGTGTTTGTGTGTAAGGCTACGTTTGCTTGTATATTTTTAGGAGGGAAAGTCCTACGTGACTGTTTCCACGCGATCGTTTCTCTAATCGATTAGTTTAAACACGTTCCTGCTTGATATTTATCAATTAATAAATTTCGTTCTCAAAATCTTCAAAGTTAGTGTAAATTGGCGGCACGCTACTGACACTTTGTAACAACTCAAGTAACTTATCTTGGAAATATCATTTTGGCGGCGGTACGTCTACCAGACCAGAAGAAAATCGAAGCGATTTTAAACATGCCTCAACCTAAAAATGTGAGTGAAGTTCGAACATTTTTAAGACTAATAAGTTATTACGGAAATTTCATACCCGAAATGAGAATTCTACAAGCACCGTTAGATCAGACAAAATGTTCCAGGGGTCAGCGTTCGAGCGTACCAAAGAAATTCTTACATCAGATCTCCTTCTGACACACTACGACGCGTCTGACTACGGAATAGGAGCAGTAATACTTCATCGCTTCAAAGTTGGTTCGGAGAAGGCAATTGCGCATGCAAGTCGAACACTCACGGAAGCTGAACGCAAATATAGTCAAATCGAGAAAAAAGGTCTGGCACTCATTTTTGCCGTACAAAAATTTTACCGATACATTTATGGTAGAAGAATCACATTACTCACTGACCATAAACCACTGGTATCTATTTTTGGAACCAGAAAAGGAATTCCAGCCTATCGAGCAAATCGACTACAACGATGGGTTTTAGTACTTTTAGCTTACAATTTTAAGATAGAGTACCGTAACACTCTATCATTCGGCCATGCTGACGTTTTATCGCGGTTGATTTCTTCTCAGAAAACCCCAGACCAGGATTTGGTAATCGCGTCTATAAACGAGGAAGTAGACGTGACGTATGTCAAAACCCTCAAACAGTTACCAATCAGTCACGTGGACGTTTGTCAACACACAGCCACATATGACACGTTAAAACTCGTATACAACTAGACCGTAACTGGACGATGACCACGAAGGTCTTCACCGTCAGTACCCCGTTTGTACAACCAAAAGAGATGAACTTTCGGCAAACGTTTTTTTTTGACATACAGAAACACTCCATGTCCACTATCTGCAGCAGAACAGTCACCAGCCCAGTCATTTTTGGGAAAAAAAGTTTCGCTCAGTTCTAGATCTGCTCAAACCAAAAAAAGTACAACTTGAACTTTCAAACCTTAAAATGGCAAAACACTTCAACATGGCATCTTCACCGTCAGTACCCCGTTTGTACAACCAAAAGAGATGAACTTTCGGCAAACGTTTTTTTTTGACATACAGAAACACTCCATGTCCACTATCTGCAGCAGAACAGTCACCAGCCCAGTCATTTTTGGGAAGAATGTTTCGCTCAGTTCTGGATCTGCTCAAAACAAAAAAAGTACAATTTGAACTTCCAAACCTTAAAATGGCAAAACACTTCAACATGGTATCATGGCGCTAGACCACGAAAATATGATATAGACGATTTTGTTCATGCTAGAGACTATCGTCCCGGACCAATGATCTGGACATGTGGTCAAATAAAACAACGGAAGGGACGCGTACTTTATGATTTGATTGTAGAAGGAAAATTATGGAGAAGACACGTCAGCCAACTACGTCCAAGCAGTGCGGGAGAACAATTAGTGACGGACACTTTTTGTCTCCCAAGACGTCATTTCACCCAACAACAGTCCACCGAAGATCGTTACAAACAACGACAGATATACACACAGGAGTCTTCACGACAGATTTTCGTATTTTCGTGATATTTGTTTATTTTATTTTATTATAGTGATTAGTTATGTTTAAACAATAGTCGTATATATGTATATATATATATATATATATATATATATATATATATATATATATATATATATATATATATATATATATATATATATATATATATATATATATATATATATATATATATATATATATATATATATATATATATATATATATATATATATGTATGTATGTATATTTGTGCTCTTGTAACATTGTGTGTGCGTATAATTTTTTTATCATTGATATATATATATATATGTGTGTGTTTAAATATATATATATATATATATATATATAATTGTTGTTTAGCTTTTTTCTATAAAAGGTTTTCAGATGGTAGTAATTGAAAAAATAAACGTTATCTTGGTAAGAGAATATTTAATTATCAAAAAATTTGATTGAACTGTGTTAAATTCTACAAAGTGAGATAATTCAGATTTGAGTCAAGTAAAAGATTATATTCAACAAAGAATATTAAAGTTAAAGAATAATTCGAGAAATATTGTGTCAAATCAAATCAATCAAACCAAATTTATTTAACGCCAAATAAATTTATAAATAAAAAAGAAAAGAAAATATAAATAACTTCGATTTTAACGTTACGAATCGCTAGAGAGCATACTCGTCTACGTTTACATTGGTGACCTCGACATATTTACGCATATTTTCGTCCGTAAATATATTTTCTGAAGTTTTTTTTTATCACAAGTGACCCAATTTTTTTTTGTTTGGTAAAGATGCCCACTGATGCTGAATATATAGCAAACGGAGAGTTTGGCTTCTCTGGTGAGGCGCTGCTGAAGTATGTCGAAGACTGTCGAGAGTGGGCCGAGCGACATAAAGAACGTGAAGAAAAAAAGGCTCAGCAGGAACGAAAAAAGTGGGAGAGACAGAGGCAGCACAAATTACAACTTAAGAAGTTGGAGATCGAAGCTCAGAAACAAAAAGAGAGCAAGAGGTCAATGGAAGGAACAAAAATTCCATATCCAAAATTCTCGGATGGAGACGACGTGGACGCGTTTCTGCTCCGTTTTGAGGCATTGGCCACGGCAAATAATCACCCAAGAAAGGGTAGGGGAATACGTCTGGGATCGCTATTAAGTTTCAAAACTTTGGACGTCTTAGGTCAATTGGATAGCAGCCAAATGACAGATCACGAAATGTTCAAAGAGGCGCTGTTGCGTCGTTTTAGTAAATCAGCAGAAGATTATCGGTTGAAATTCTGAGGAGAAAAACTAAATTCAGAAGAAACATGGAAACAATACTTGATGAGACTAAACAGCTATCTTAAGCAGGTGAAGAAGATTTCCAATTTTTGGTTCTGAGGAAACAATTTTTTAGGAAATGTCCACCTGAGATGGTCGAGTACCTATTAGAGAAAGAGGCCCACGATGTTAACGTTTTGAGTCGTTGGTTAATAAATACAACCAGGCTCATCCGGGGAAATATTACCCTGCCCAAGAAGAAAAAAAGGAGTACGATTCATTCTACGACTAACAGTGACTCGGGAATGGTTGGACCCCGTTGTTACAATTGTCATCAAGTTGGACATTTGGCGAAGGACTGCAGACAAGGCACTCAGGCAAGTCCAGTCATGTGCCAAGCATGTAGAAAGGCCACCATGACACCACCATGCAAAGATTCTGGAATAGTGAATGTATGTGCGGCCTTGGTTCTCGAAGGTAAAATAGACGAGGTCAAATTTAAGTGAGGCTGAACACCCGTCATAGCGGATGGCTGTTTTCATTCAGGAGGAAGACTGAAGTTTACCAGAGGTTTGTGAATAAAAAACCTGTAAAGGTTTTGAGGGACACTGGCTGTACAGCGATTATGGTAAAGGAATCGTTAGTGCATCCACTTCAGATGACCGGAAGAACAAGACCATGTGTTTTGATCGACGGCACACTACGTGTCGCTCCAACAGCAATAGTGAAATTCAAAACAGACTGGCTTAGAGGAACCAGAGAGGTTGTGTGCATAAAAAACTTACTTTCCGATCTGGTGCTGGGAAATGTTGAAGGAATTTCAAAGCAATGGCTGTAGGGAAACGTATTGGTCGGCAACTACAGAAACCTACTCCTGACTACGACAACAAACAGAGAAATATTTGGGCAAATCATAGGAAAATGTTTGCTAACTCGGATTTGTATCAAAGCAAAAAAAGGAACACGTATGACTCTTCAAAGTTGAAACAAAAAGTTGAGCCAAAAGTCCAAGCTTTGAATCCGCCAAAAAAAAGAACAAGGCTCAATCTTCTGCTTAGAGGCCAACATGGAGGGGTGGGGAAAGATGAATAGTTGAATTCGGCAATCTTCGGAGACGCCCGCCCTGTTGACACAACACGCAGAGAGATAGAGATTGAGGATAGGTTTAAAATAAACAACATCAAAGACAAGGAAAACATCGGTGCTGACTTTCTTAGTCGTCAAGGGAGTGACGATGAAATCAGAAACGCTGACGCGTTCCTTTTTTCGAAGAAGGTGGATATGTAAGATGAAGATGGCTCATCTTACGTATTTTCATTTTTCGTGATATTTGTTTATTTTATTTTATTTTGTGTGCATTTTAGAGTGATTAGTTATGTTTAAACAATAGTCGTTTATATAATATATATATATATATATATATATATATATATATATATATATATATATATATATATATATATATATATATATATATATATATATATATATATATATATATGTTGCGAATAAACTGTGGAATCAATTTATCTTTGAGACACGCTCTAAGAAACACAACTCGCCATTTGGCAGAAACAACTTTTCGAGCCAAATTCTTGACCTTTCGGCACAAAACTCTCTGTTCGAGACTACAATTAGCCAAAAACTTTTTCATTAAACTTTTATTGTCAGACCGACGGACCGTTTCAGCTATGTCAGCCATCCTCAGGGTCAAAAGTAAAACGAGAAAAGTAAACAAACAGAAAGAACCGAAATTGTCAAAGAATTAGCACACTAACAAAAGAAAAAACGAAAAAACACTCTACCTATCAAATCAAAAGAATATAAAATTTATACTATTGGAAATCAATTTTTGCGTTTTCGCTGTGTTATATTAGAAGAGACAAGAATTTCCTCCGATACATTACAATGAGATTCGTCAGGAGCAGCCTCAACAGCCAAAGTATTTGTGTCAGAGGACGAGTCAGAAGTATCATCATTTATGTTATCCTCGTCGTTAGAAGGAATACAGGGTAACCGATGCATATTGCTTTCTTTGACACCGAATAAGTGGAGAATCTGTGGAAATTTATCAAATTGTTTATTAATTGCGGGTCTCATTAATAAGATATAGAGAGCCTCTTTAATTTTCAGCCGGAAAGAGTCGGATTCACTTGTTAAAATCGAAACACCTTCTTCAAGTTCTTTTCGTGTTAGCTTTTTCAAATGAATACATTCATAATGATTAAGAATACTCCCAAACTGGAGATGCATCGTGAGTCTCCTTGACAACGTAGTGGTAGTGTGACCAATGTATGTATCCACCTTACAATGTGGAATAGAACATTTGAAATGGTACACCACGTGACTTTGTTGCAACGGGTCAGTGATACTTGTTCTATCATTCTTGATGACCAAATTGAAAAGTTTCAAGTTTTTGTAATAAATATATAAACCCAGTTTATTCCTGACGGGGTCTATAACAGAAACCTCCTTTTTTATTATCTTCTTTATAATACTTTCATCAATTCTGTAATTGAGATTCATTTGATTTTTGTAGAACACGGGGAACTCCTGGCGTACATCACGACCCTTGTCAGCGTCAATTTCGGTTCTTTCTGTTTGTTTACTTTTCTCGTTTTACTTTTGACCCTGAGGATGGCTGACATAGCTGAAACGGTCCGTCGGTCTGACAATAAAAGTTTAATGGAAAAGTTTTTGGCTAATTGTAGTCTCGAACAGAGAGTTTTGTGCCGAAAGGTCGAGAATTTGGCTCGAAAAGTTGTTTCTGCCAAATGGCGAGTTGTGTTTCTTAGAGCGTGTCTCAAAGATATATATATATATATATATATATATATATATATATATATATATATATATATATATATATATATATATATATATATATATATATATATATATATATATATATATATATATATATATATATATATATATATATATATATATATATATATATATATATATATATATATATATATATATATATATATATATATATATATATATATATATATATATGTATATATATATATATATATATATATAATTGTTATTTAGCTTTTTCCTATAAAAGGTTTTCAGATGGTAGTAATTGAAAAAATAAACGTTATCTTGGTCTTGGTAAGAGAAATTTTAATTATCAAAAGATTTGATAGAACTGTGCCAAATTCTACAAAGTGAGATAATTCAGATTTGAGTCAAGTAAAAGATTATATTCAACAAAAAATATTAAAGTTAAAGAATAATTCAAGAAACATTGTGTTATAAATAACTTCGACTTTAACATTACGAATCGCTAGAAAGCATACTCGTCTACGTTTACACAGATGTGGAGATCTTCTCATACGCCATCGACTGGCACGTCTTCCTTTATGGAACCGAGAACCAGTACTTCTTCTTTGTCAGAATCTCCAGGAACAGGAAGACCATGTTGTTGTACTCTTTTGAATAATTTATTTACCCAAGGAACAACAGAAAAATATTTTTCTTTAGAGACACGACTGACCCAATCCTCATCTCATTCGCCACAGACATTATATGCATCGCCTACAGATCGTCCTGTGAGATTTCGACGACCACCTGCACGTCTGATTATAAATCCAAAAGCTTAGTCATATAGCTGATGGGTATTTGCGTACTCCTTTTTCAGAGGAAGGTGTTAGGAACCCAAAAAATTCTAAATAATTAGACTTTAGGCTACAGGTGCGACGGCTGATAAAGGAGAGTCGTATGGGAGACCGAGAGGATTTGAAACAAAGGTGAGTTGAAACAGTACCGATTTCTCGGAACTTTAAACCGTAGGCGACCTGGCAACATCGCTTTTCAACCACTTTCCTCCACCTGCTGACATGTCAGTTTGCGTCCGTGGCGTAAGTCACGCGGTTGTGGAGTTCTGCGTGTCATGTGACAAAAATCGTGAAAAATAAGTTTTTAGCGATATTTTACCATGACTTTGATATAGGAGCTTCGAGTTACAACCTGTACTTTCTTATGTTTGCCACAACTGCTTGTCCGATTAACGTTTTTTATTTTCATAACATTTATATTTTTAACATTTGTGAAATTTTTGTAACTTAAATATTTGAAGAAATATTGATCAAGACTGATTGTAATACTTAACCCTATGAACATTCATATGGATCCCAAATTGGCATCTTAGTGGGTCCCAGATGGGCTGCCCAAAAAAGACCCGTGTCAAGGTGACACACCGAATCAAGTGGGTCCTATAGGGCTATATGGGCTAAAAATAAAGATTTTATTTTAACTACTTCAGAAGTATTAGACTAGTATAGTTACCTACTTAACTAATATATCATTTCTAAATATTGATAAAAAAAAGTTGTTTCGTACTTGGAAAGTTTTATTTTAATGAATACCTCTAACTTATATCATCATTTTTTATTTTACAGCACTTAATATTTCTAAAAAATCATATGTTTCAACTCTCCTCGGCCCCTGTTTCATCTTACCTCGGTATGAGGGGAGTTGAAACAAGTTGACTTGTTACGGTAAAGTCGATTTTTTACCACAATATTTAATGCTTACAATTTTTTTATGTTAGCCATTTTCAAGTGTAAAGAATGACCTATCGATTGGTACTAATATCATACGATTTCTGTCTATAGTATTTGGTGTATGAAACAAAATGTCAAAATTGTTTCAACTCCCCTCGGTCTCCCCTACAGACAGTTCACCGGTCTACACCGTGGCTTCTAGTGAACTCTACTGAGAGATATCGTTGTTTATTTAAATATTTTAAGTTAAGAAAACTTGTTTTATGTCATATTTGGTTTTCTAATAAATAGTTATAAGGAATTAACTCGTAGTAACTTATACGGTACTTTTTCTATTATATTAAACATATATTATATTAATTTGTTTAAACATTGGTTAGAAACAAAACTTTTTAAAAATGCATTAAAAATTAAGACGTTTTTTGATATACAGGGTTACAGATCTCAACAATCTTGACCTCCACCTTAACAGTATCCTCAACAATATTGTTACAGGTAATGTGATATTATAGAATCCTCAACTATTTTAATTAAAATAAACATTATGTAAATGCTTTTATTTACCTTCATTCGTCTCTCTGTTTGTTGGTTTGTTGGTTAGTTAGTTTGTCTGTGGTGATCAAATCTTAGAGAGCGTAGAAAAAAAGAGGGGAGAGAGAGTGAATAATCTATATATATATATATATATATATATATATATATATATATATATATATAAATATATATATATATATATATATATATATATATATATATATATATATATATATATATATATATATATATATATATATATATATATATTACGATATCGCCAAATCGTATCCGGGGGATCAATAGAATGGTTTTGCAGTTTATTGGAAAATAATAAATGATTAAGGCTATTTATACCTTCAAATCTCTTAATAATAATGTCCCTAATAAATGTTCTGAAGCCTTTAACATTTATCAGTAGGAAACTGATCGTAAAATCAGTGATTTTACAATCATGTAATTCTGTTCGTCCCGAACAGCAAAGTCGCTTTTGAGAAATGCGACTCGGCCACAAACACCAACATACCTTGATCTTTACTCGTGGCTTTGACCGCAATTCGCAAACAACATGGTCTAGTCTCTTGACCGTTTGACGCAGTTTCTTCCGGTCCTTCTTTGACTTATCAACAGAGTCTTTCTTTGGCTCATCGTCGCCATTTCTGCACGGTTCATCACAGCCATTTTTCATGCCTCGTCCTGAACATCTTTGCACATTTTATTGGAACTGTCTGCTTTTTATTCTTCCTTCACATCTTTTAGATATTTCTCAAGAAATTCTTCAAAATATTTTTCGAAAACACGTTCCATAAATCCATTAAATCCCTTCATCAAACTGTTATTTAATTTTAAAATGACTTTTAGTCTGTCTGTTCTAGAATCCTCTGTGGATTCATCGGATTTAGAACCTTCGGTACCGTTTTCTGTTCTTGGCTCATCTTTTTCCGAGTTTTTGCTGGCTGCATTGCTATTGTTGTTTTGGAGAAGTTCATCGCCGTCATCTTTGTTTTCTTCCAAGCTACAATCGAACGTTTTCTTTTCACATTCCAACTCGGTTCTTTCATCGGTGTCAACTTTCGTATATATATATATATTATATATATATATATATATATATATATATATATATATATATATATATATATATATATATATATATATATATATATATATATATATATATATATATATATATATATATATATATATATATATATATATATATATATATATATATATATATATATATATATATATATGTTCTTTTAAGCAAACTCGATTGAAAAAAGTGGCACACTTGGCTGAATCGATTTTATTTTTAATTTTTTCCAATAGTCTAAATCGGTTTAAAAATAATTTATTATCAAACACAAACTCCATAATCTTATAGGCTTATAGATCTATTTCGGCAAATTTTGCCATCTTCAGAGCCGTTTACCTTTTTTAAAAATAAAGTGCAGTGACTAAATGGTAAAAGGTACAACTAATTAAAAGGAATTAAAATACAATTTAAATAAAATTTAAATTCATTAAGTACAAATGTATCAACATAAAAAATATTTAAATTAAAATAATTATAATAATAACAGTAATAACTAAATAATTAAGATTAGTTAGCAAAGCCTTTAACAACGGAATTACAGTCAACTTCAAGGACGTGACTGGAAGAAGAATCACATACATTATCTATAACCTTTGAAACACAAACGTCTGGTACAAAACATTCATTCAACGAAGAAATACCTGAAGAAACATTGGCACTATTAACATGCATTTTTTTTAATAGAAGTTGTAGATGAGTTAAAACATTTAGTCTTATTATTATTATTATTAGCTTTATTACTATTTAGAGAACCAAAAAGTTTAAGAGTTAAATCAAAAGAATACCATTGTGTTTTAATTAAAGGCTTATATTTATTAATGGCTAAAATTTAGAATTTTTTGTTATTTTATTTATTATTAAAAATTACAACTAAAATTTAACCAAATATGTTGCTAAGTTGACGAGTTTTTTTCATTATATGAATTGAATGTTAACGAAATTTTTTTATTTTATTTATTAACAACTTAATATAAATACATATTCACAACTAAAGTTCAACCGAATACGTTATTTACTGAATCTTGGTTATTTTTTTTAATAATTTAATAGTTTTGGTTGCTAAGGTGACGAGTTTTTTTCATGTATGAAACGCGTCGGGGGTACGTAATAAAATTCAAATCGGTAATTGCGTAATAAAATTTAAATGTAGTTTACGTAACAACATTTGATGGCCTCAAGCAAGTTTTAGCCAGTTTTAGCAAATCTTTATGGGCTAAAAGAAGTTAGGAAAGAATTAAAAAGAGAAAATGAGCGCAAGCGAGAACGGGAATGGGAGAGCAAGCGTGAGCGAGAACAAGAAAGCAAGCGCCTGACTTATCGAGATATAAACGGCTTAACTCAAAAGCATTTCTTAAAAAAATTTATTTTTCATTTTTTCTTGTTTTTAATGTTGTATTTCTCAAGCTACTGGGTTTGCTACCAACATCACAGCAATCACCGAGTTTAAAATAACTCTGAACCCAACCACGCGATGATGTAACTTAGTTTGACTAAATGAAAAACAAAAAGAAAACAAGTATAGAAAAAAAGAGTTTTTCAACACAAACTTTTGTTTCAATTACACTCGATTTACTTTTGCCGTTTAATTTGTTTATTGGGATGATGATAAGCAAAAAAACAGAAAAAGTACAACAAAATAAACATCACCCAAAAGGAGTCTCCCAAGGGAATTACTTCCCATCTAGGGGATATCCTTTAGAAATACAAAAGATGTTCAAATTGAGTTTTTTAATTGAATCATGAATTGTCATCCAATATAAAGCTATGCGGAAAGTTTTAGCTTCCTAGCTGGTCAAAAATCTGGTTAAATTTTACTTGCAAGATTTGCGTAAGAGAAACACACACAAATACACAGAGATTGTAACCTAAATGAAAGTTTGTAAAAAAAAATATTTCTGAGATGTTTAATTTCACAATGCTTGTGAATATCCAAGAGCCGTTTGTGCAGATTGAAAGATTGTCTGGAGCTTTGAATTTGTGCACGTAATTTCAAGCAAGCATTTTGACAGAACGAATATTTGTAATTGGCTCTTGTAACGACGACACACGGATTTTCCCAATCTTGTTGTAACTTTGGTGATTGTCCTTTCTTTTTTTAAAGATTTTAGAGCCAAGCCATACTATTTTCTTTAATTTCTCTTAGATTTAATTAACAATCATAACGAGTTTTGTTTTGTGCTGGATGTTTTTTTGTGTTCTTCACTCTCAAATGCAATTCATATATTCTTGTTTCTAGATCAGTGAAAAGTTTAGATTTTGGCTCATCAGCTTTTCTGGAACTGCCAAATAAAGGTTACAAGGTAGTCGAAAGTTGGAGCCAAACAAAACTTCATTTGAATGTTTATGATTATTGTATTTGCCAATTCACATCTAAGGTGTTTTTTTATAATGGAATGAGATGCTCCGGTGTCGATGATCAATTTACAGAATTTCTGTCCAGGCTGTCCATACACGCATAAATTGGTATTCTTTTGTAGAATCAGTGAAAAACATATATTCCGGAAATTAGGTACATTTCTCACAATCTAGTTCATGCTAGCGATAGAGCCATAGCCGCCATAACCATTAATTTTTCGAACAACAACGAGGTCGAGTATGTGCGCATTGTCGGTTACAAATATAAAACTAAATTACTTATTATAATATAGAAACATTTGCAATATATCGTAACAAAAATTCCATATTAAATTAATAAAAAATGTTATATTAACCACGCAGTTCCTCAAGACGGCAACCTGATTACCACCAATCAAAATATTCTCGACAAGGCGCTAGAATCGCGACATCAAAGCAGGGTGGACGTCCCGGATTTTCATCATATTTACCAACAAGATTTTCAAAAATATCAGCTACAACACCCACACCACGATCATCTCCATCAACAACACAGCAATGAAAATGACACCGAAATATATTCTGAGATTCCTGAACCAATCTTCTGCAGCTGCAACAGTTCTGATAGCGAAGTTTTCGAGTCGCAACCACAATTCCAGCATTATCATGAACAACCATACAACCAATACAACGACAAATTAGCAAGGACTTGTTTTCACGAATATGACAGTCTCTCACGTTATCTCCTGAGGTCGAACAACGACATCACCCCGCGATATGTTCATGGTAGCCCAAGAAACTATTGTCACAACCTTGAACAGTCATCACAAATGTCATCCATTAAGTGTAGTGCTCGTTGTCAGGGTCAAGGAGAGGAGCTTATACAATACTCGCCACATCGTCAAATACTTTATACGCAACAACTACTTCAAGAAAAACGACCACAGCAGCTTAACAACCATAACATAATTATGACGCCAACTATCAAACGGCGTTCAAACAGCAGCAACAGTAACTTACAACTCTATTCAGAACCACTTAAGACTGGCAAACCCCAGATTCTTTTTCGTACCCCAGTCAAGAGTGACGAAATTAAATGATATAAAAAAATAATGAACAGTTGAAATCCTAGTTTTACCAACACTCTTGCAGTACGTATGTACAAAACGAGTAATATGAAGTTACACAACGTAATTAACTAAATATTAAATGTTTGCAATATTTGAAACCCTAAGAAATATATCAGATCTGATGATATTATGAGGGGATGATATGACATGATGAGATAATAATATGACATGATGAGGTGATAATATGATACGATAAGAAGATAATATGATATGTTGCGGTGATAATATGACATGATGAAATGGTAATATGACATGATGTAATAATATGATATGATAATATGATATGATGGGGTGATAATATGATATGATGAGGTGATAATATGACATGATGAGGTTATAAAATGATATGATGAAACCAATGGGGTTATAATATGATATGATGAGGTGATAATATAATATGATGATGACAATGAGGTGATAATATAATATGATTTGGTGATAATATGATATGGTGAAGTGGTGATGTGGTAATATGACATGATGTGATAATATGACGTGATGAGGTGATAATATGACATGATGAGGTGGTAATATGACATGTTGAGGTGATAATATGATATGATGAAGACAATGAGGTGGTAATATGATATGATGAGGATAATGAGGTGATAATATAATGCGTTCGCTGTCCAAAAAATACAACCTGTGTGATCGTACGTGATGTTTAATAGTTAATTTATTTTTCTTTTCGTGTTTTACTCCTGTTTTGTACTTTATTTTACTTCTATTATACTAAGTTTTTTCCGACCAAAAACTGACAAAACTACAACTAAACTGCCTAAATAATTTATAACGTATTTATGGCTGACCGTTTCATCTGCTTTTATCTTTATTTTCACAAACTTACAATACATGGACTTATGTCTTTCTTGCTAATTACCACACATAAACATCATAAGGATCACTAAAGTGATCATAAATGGCATCATCATCACCATAATTGTTCATTTTTTGTCATTGTAATCATTATTGTCATTTTTTGTCATTAATGCTCTTAGTGTCATTCTTGTTGTCTACAGCATCATCACCATCATCATCACCATCATCATAATCGCAATCATCATCAGCCCCACTATCATCATCATCATCATCATCATCTTCATCATCATCATCATCATCATCATCATCATCAGCCCCACTAACATTATCACCATCATCATCACCATCATCATCTTCAGAATATCATCGTCACCATCATCATCACCACCACTACCGCCATCATCATCATTGTCATCATCAACATCATCAGTATTTTACCATCGATGTCGTCGTCGTTATAATCATTTTCATTCTTTAACAACCTGGTCATTCCTTCCTTTCCAAAGCATTAAAAATAAACTGTTAAGATGTTTCGATAATTTTTGATTTGTTCAATCTTGTATCACTAATTTGATAATTTTTATTTACCACCGTAAATTTACTTAAATAATTCAAACAAATAAAAATATTTTGTGCTCTGAAAAGACAAATAAATTTCAAGTTCAATATTTTCTTTTTTGTTTTGATACCACCATCATAATCATGTGCAGAGTTAGCCAAGAATGGTCTCTTGGTTTTATGGTTTTTTAAGAGTCTTTGATTTTGTATGGTGCAAAAACTTGTCCGCTGTTTTTTATGGTTTATATATATACTAGCGGGGTTACCCGGCGTTGCCCGGGTTTTTTAGAGGTTTTTCTAATGTTTGTCTCTCTCGCTCCCGTTCCCTTCTCCACTTTCCCGTTTTCGTAGCGTTCCCGGTCGCTTTTCCGCTCTCGGTCGTTTTCCAGCTCCCGGTCGCTTTCCCGCTCAGAAGTTCTGTTATCGATTTTCTCTCTTGCTCGCGTTTCCTTCCAAGCTTGCTCTCCCGATTCCAGTCGCTTTCCGCGTTCCCGGTCGCTTTCCGCGTTCCCGGTCGCTTTCCGCGTTCCCGGTCGCTTTCCCGTTCCCGGTCGCTTTCCCGTTCCCGGTCGCTTTCCCGTTCCCGGTCGCTTTCCCGTTCCCGGTCGCTTTCCCGTTCCCGGTCGCTTTCCCGTTCCCGGTCGCTTTCCCGTTTCCGGTCGCTTTCCAGTTCCCGCTCACGCTTGCTCTCCCGTTCCCGGTCATGCTTGCTCTCCCATTCCCGGTCACGGTAGCTCTCCCGTTCCCGTTTCCGTTCCCGCTCATTTTCTCTTTTACATTCTTTCATAACTTCTGTTAGCCTATAAAACGCAAAATAGATTTGCTAAGACTATATATATATATATATGAATGTTTGTGGGTTAGTTTGTCTATTATAGAAACGGGAAAGCACCCGGAACGGACAGCGAGCGGGAACAGAAAAGCAAGCGTGAGCGGGAATGGGAGAGCAAACGTGAGCGGGAACGGGGCAGCGACCGGGACGGGAAAACGACCGGGAGCGGGAAAGCGACCGGGAGCGGGAAAGCGACCGGCAGTGGGAAAACGACCGAAAACGGAAAAGCTAACAGGAGTGGGAAAGCAGGTGGGAAAGGAAACGGGAGAGAAAGAGACAAACATTAGAAAAACCTCTAAAAAACCTGGGCAACGCCGGGTATCTCCGCTAGTACATACATAAACACACACACACAGACACACATACATGCACATACACATACATACATACACACATACATACGCACATACATATATATATAGTTCCCGCTCGCTCACCCGCTCCGCTCCGCTCATTTTGTGACGGATTTCAAAAATTTTTTTTTCTTTTTGATTTTCATTGACTCTCAAGGTTGTGTGAAAATTTCATTACGATCGGATGAATGGTGTAGCAATGCATAAAGGACATTAACATACATAAATACATATATACAAACATTCATTTTTATATATATAGATATATGTGTGTGTGTGTGTGTGTGTGTGTGTGTGTGTGTGTGTGTGTTTGTGTGTGTGTGTGTGTGTGTCATACATGTATATCAGAATTATAAATTTATCTTGATATATAAAAATGAACGTCTTTGTGTTTGTTTGTATGTTTGTCCTTTATACATTGCTACACTATTCATCCAATCCTAATACTATTTTTACACAACATTGAAAGTCAATAGAGTATGGTTTTTTTGAAAAAATGATATTGGTCACAAAGTGAACTTGAGGGGGAGCGGGAGATCGAGCGGAAACGGGAAACGGGTAAGCGAGCGGAAACGGGTAACGGGAGAGCGAACGGGAACTGGAGAATGAGCGAAAGAGAAAAACCCTGGGTACCCTGCTAGTCATTTTATAAATCAGCTTAAAGCAAAAAGAAAGAGCAATCGCTAGTCACTTTGTTTTATGTTGTTAGAGGGGAGAGTTTCAGTCAGAAAGCACCAAGTCAGGAAAATTTGTACACCTGAAAAACCTTAGCATCTCAAACTTAAAAACTTTAGCAACGTTATTAGGCAGCTTCTAGAAACATTTGCTCTGTTTGGAGACTGATGAAAACTTAGTTAAATGCTTATTTAACATGTTTTTGTTGAGTTGTTGGATGACCTCAACCGTGTTTTTTGCAAATGGAATTAATATAGCAATCAAATAGATTATCGTGTCATAGCCGTGTAAAAAGAATCCCCATTTTTTATTTAGAGAGCTAATCAGACTACTGGGAGAAATAAATCAATTTTAACTGCGAAACAAGAAAATTGTTATGAACGTTCAGTGAAGTTCTTTAGTAATTTCATAAGAGTAAAATGTCGATATGATTCATGATAATCTGTTATAGAGTAGCAGGGTTGTTAAGATTTGTATTGGTTAAATCTCTCTCTCTCTCTATATATATATATATATATATATATATATATATATATATATATATATATATATATATATATATATATATATAAATAAATATATATATATAAATATATATATATATATATCTATATATATAAAAATGAATGTTTGTATGTATATATGTATATATGTTAATGGAGTTTATGCATTGCTACACCATTCATCCGATCGTAATGAAATTTTCACACAATCTTGAGAGTCAAGGGGAATCAAATATAGAGAAAAAATTTTTGAAATCCGTCACAAAATGAGCGGAGCGGAGCGGGTGAGCGAGCGGGAACTATATATATATGTATGTGCGTATGTATGTGTGTATGTATGTATGTGTATGTGCATGTATGTGTGTCTGTGTCTGTGTTTATGTATGTACTAGCGGAGATACCCGGCGTTGCCCGGGTTTTTTAGAGGTTTTTCTAATGTTTGTCTCTTTCTCTCCCGTTTCCTTTCCCACCTGCTTCCCCACTCCTGTTCGCTTTCCCGTTTTCGGTCGTTTTCCCGCTGCCGGTCGCATTCCCGCTCCCGCTCGCTGTCCGTTCCGTGTCGCATTCCCGTTTCTATAATAGACAAACTAACCCACAAACATTCATATATATATAAAGTCTTAGCAAATCTATTTTACGTTTTATAGGCTAACAGATGTTATGAAAGAATGGAAAAGAGAAAATGAGCGTGAACGGGGACGGGAACGGGAGAGCAACCGTGACCGGAAATGAGAGAGCAAGCATGACCGGGAACGGGAGAGCAAGCGTGAGCGGGAACGGGAAAGCGACCGGGAACGGGAAAGCGACCGGGAACGGGAAAGCGACCGGGAACGGGAAAGCGACGGGAACGGGAAAGCGACCGGGAACGGGAAAGCGACCGGGAACGGGAAAGCGACCGGGAACGGGAAAGCGACCGGGAACGGGAAAGCGACCGGGAACGCGGAAAGCGACCGGGAACGCGGAAAGCGACTGGAATCGGGAGAGCAAGCTTGGAAGGAAACGCGAGCAAGAGAGAAAATCGATAACAAAACTTCTGAGCGGGAAAGCGACCGGGAGCTGGAAAACGACCGAGAGCGGAAAAGCGACCGGGAACGCGACGAAAACGGGAAAGTGGAGAAGGAAACGGGAGCGAGAGGGACAATTATTAGAAAAACCTCTAAAAACCCCGGGCACCGCCGGGTAACCCCGCTAGTATATATATAAATATATATATATATATATATATATATATATATATATATATATATATATATATATATAATTTATATTTATAAATATAAATTATAAATAGACCGTTAAAAAGTTGGTAACGGAATATGTTAGTGCGCTATTCCTACTAATGGTTTCTATAGTAGCAATGACTCGTCTGCTTGACAACAAAAATATCATTATATATTTAAATAATAAATAAATAAAACGAAACAAAAAATACATATGTATAATTATTTTCTTCTTATTTTATCTATTAACTAGCGGGGGCACATACATACATACAAACATACATACATGCATGCATACATACATACATACATACATACATACATACATACATACATACATACATACATACATACATACATACATACATACATACATACATACATACATACATAAATACATACATACATACATACATACATACATACATACATACATACATACATACATATATACATACATACATACATACATACATACATACATACATACATACATACATACATACATACATACATACATACATACATACATACATACATACATACATACATACATACATACATACATACATACATACATACATACATACATACATACATACATACATACATACATACATACATACATACATACATACATACATACATACATACATACATACATACATACATACATACATACATACATACATACATACATACATACATACATACATACATACATACATACATACATACATACATAAATACATACATACATACATACATACATACATACATACATACATACATACATACATACATACATACATACATACATACATACATACATACATACATACATACATACATACATACATACATACATACATACATACATACATACATACATACATACATACATACATACATACATACCTACATACATACATACATACATACATACATACATACATACATACATACATACATACATACATACATACATACATACATACATACATACATACATACATACATACATACATACATACATACATACATACATACATACATACATACATACATACATACATACATACATACATACATACATACATACATACATACATACATACATACATACATACATACATACATACATACATACATACATACATACATACATACATACATACATACATACATACACACACACACACACACACACACACACACACACATACATACATACATACATACATACATACATACATACATACATACATACATACGTACATACATACATACATACCAGGATGCATCGAACATTCGTCAATGATCTGGGAAGCATTGAAAAGATCTAAAGAAAGTCGTCTCAGTTTGCACATTGTCTGGTTAGACTTTGCCAATGCTTATGGAGCCGTTCGTCACCAAATGTTGTGGAAAACTTTCAGATCGCATCATGTTCCAAATTTTGTGATAGAAATGTTGCAACAGTATTTCGGACATTTCAAATTGAGGCTGTCAACGTCATCATGTTCAACAGAATGGTTCCAGTTAGAAGTTGGTATAGCAATGGGTTGCTCAATTTCACCCATTCTCTTCGTATTAGCGATGCAGCTGCTTTTGAATGCAGTGGGTTCACGCGTGGAGGAAGCTTACGTTGGCAAAGGTATCTTGATGCCATCGGTGAAAGCCTTCATGGATGATACAACTTTGGTTCTAAACAAATGTATCTCAATGCGACGGGCTCTTGATGCATTCAACGGGCTGCTATCATGGTGCGGCATGAGTTTCAAGGCAACCAAGTCAAGAAGCTTATCTCTGCGACGAGGCAAGATCGACGACAAAGTGACGTTTTCAGTTGCTGGCAACAGGATCCCAAAATTGAGAGAAGAACCGGTTAAGAGCCTGGGAAGGTGGTATGACGATTCGCTTAACGACACTGGACGGTGTTCTGAAGTTCTCCGATCGGCATTTGAAGATATGAAGAAAATTGATGCGGCCCCACTCCAGAGCAGGTTCAAATTGTGGTTGCTTCAGTTTGTTCTATTACCGAGATTGCTGTGGCCTCTATCAATGTATGAGATGAGCTTACCATTGGTGGAAAAGCTAGAAAGGAGGATGAATAAATTTACAAGGAAATGGTTGGGTCTGCCTCCGGGATTTACTTCGGTAGCTTTGTACAGCAAGACTGCCAAACTGAGGTTGCCACTGAAGTCTTTGGTTGAGGAGTTTAAGATAAACAAGATCCGTACGCAACTAATGCTGGATAACTCTTCGGATCAAAGAATTGTGGAGATGGGACCTCTTGTAAAGTCCGGAAAGAAATGGGTAGCCAGAAAGGAGATCGCAGAAGCTGAAGCCTCTTTACGTTGGACAGAAAGAGTTGGTGCAGTTCAACAGGACAAACGGGGTCTCGGGTCAACCCATCGAATTTGGTGGTCAAAAGCCAGCACCAGTGAACGAACAAGTCTGGTCATTCAGGAAAGAAAGAAAGCTATCGAGTCCCAGAGAATGATTAAGTTTGTTCAGTTATCTCAACAAGGAGATTGGACGACATGGGAAAATGCTATACAGCGTTCGCTTTCTTGGAAAGACATTTGGCAATACACACCACTACGTTTGTCTTTTTTGATTAGATCTGTTTATGATCAACTGCCGTCATCCAGCAATTTCCGAAGGTGGAAGTTGAAAGACGATGATTCGTGCATTGTGGGCAATCGGAGACTCTCATTCACGTTCTTTCCTGTTGTTCGTTTTCACTTTCACACGGGAGGTACACTTGGCGCCATAACCATGTACTCCGAAAATTGCTTGACTTCGTCAAAGAAGCGTGTAAGAAAGCAAAAACAGGAGGAATACAGCAGAAAAGGAAAATCTACTTTTTGAGAGAAGGCAATCTGAAGTTCCACAGGTTCAGATCTACAAGAGACTTTGAATGTGTGATGGGTGCTGCCGACGATTGGTCGGTTTCGGCTGATTTGGATGGCGAAAGAAAATTTCCAGAAGCTGTGAGATCTAGCGGTTTAAAGCCGGATATAATTATATCCTCTGACTTGGCCAAGACAATGCTCCTGATTGAACTCTCTGTGCCATCGGAAAGTAACAATCTAGCAATATTTTCAAAGAGGAGAGATATAGGGATTTAGCATGTGATTTGAATGCCAAAGGGTTCAGGATTGAAATTTTTGCAGTCGAGGTTGGCGTTCGAGGGTTGGTTAGCAGCTCAATGTTAAAACTGCTGAAAGCTCTTGGTTTTTCAAACCGAGAAAAAACTCGAGCCATCAAGGAGATCTCCCAGACAGCTGAAGCTGCATCTTTTTGGATTTTCGCTAATAGAAAAAAGAAAGCGCTACAAGATGCACACGAAATGGTTTAGCCTTGTTTACATTGGGCGATAATCGTTCCGGCGATTTCAAGTTTTGTTTCGAACAGTTTTCTGCTGAACTTTGAATTTTCGTGTTTCAAGTTAGGAATTTGGAAATTTTTCTCGCCGAAGGGCGTCCGCCTGATCAACGGACGTGGGCCCACCTCTCTTAAAAGCGTCAAGAAGTTTAAGGGCCGAAACGCTAAAATGCCGAAACGCTAAAATGAGAGGTTCTTCTTCTGAAGACCTTCGGCGACGAAAGCTCGCAAAGAGTTATAACACACACATACATACATACATACATACATACATACATACATACATACATACATTCATACATACATAGATACATACACACACATACATACTTTGAATGAGCAATTAGTGCCGAAATATTGTAAAAAACACATACATACATACATACATACATAAACACACACACAGATACACATACATGCACATACACATACATACATACATACATACATACATACATACATACATACAAACGCTCAGGAAAGATCAGACTTGATTGTTCAGGACAGAAAGCAAGCGATAGAAAGCGAGAGAGTTGTGAAGAGCGCACAATTGTCACAGCAAGGCGACTGGACCAGATGGGAGGAGACAGTTCAGCGGTCTCTGTCATGGGAAGATATATGGCGCTATGCTCCAGTGCGGCTATCGTTCCTCATTAGATCGATGTATGATCAGCTGCCAACAGCCAGCAATTTAAAGAAATGGAAATTAATTGAGAACGATGAGTGTCAGCTCTGCGGTCAGTCGCAGTCATTGATTCATATTCTTTCCTCCTGCTCCTATTCCCTTTCTCATGGTAGATACACGTGGCGCCACAACCTTGTTCTCCAAAAGCTGCTGGGATTTGTAAAAGAGGCCTGCCGAAAAGCCAACTCAATGGAGGTGAAACCTAGGAGGAGGATTTATTTTTTGAGAGAGGGATTGCCGCAGCTAAATCGCCCAAAAAGAACCCTCACGGAAGGAGAGAATGTTTTCCATGCGGCGAACGACTGGAGGGTCTCTGCCGATCTGAAAACGGAAAAGTGCTTCCCAGTTTCAATAAAGGAAAGTGGAAAAAGGCCAGACATAGTTGTTTTTTCGAGTCTGGCCAAGACATTTCTTCTCATCGAGTTGACAGTGCCTTGGGAAAGCAACATGGAGGCCAGTAACATCATGAAATTAGAAAGATACAGAGAATTGATGTTGGATTTGGAAGCAAATGGCTCAAGAGCTGAGCTTTTTGCTGTTGAAGTCGGAGCACGCGGTTTGGTTGGTAAATCTTTGCTAAAGTTGCTGCGGGCCCTGGGAATGTCTAACAGAGAGCGGACCCGTGCAATTAAACAGATTTCTGAAGCAGCAGAATCGGCTTCATTCTGGATTTGGTCTCAAAGAGAGAAAAAAGAAGATTTTCCAAATTTAGAAGCCGCTCTCTCCGCTCCGCAAGAATAGAATTGCTTCGTCTTTGTTTACGTGGCGATATTAAGTACCGCTACGAAAGCGAAGCCGTTATGTCGTCGAAGGTTTTCTCACTTGAATAGTCTGAATTTCTCTAAAGTTGCGAGTTTATTTGCATGACAAATATCTGCCACGATGCAAGGAATGATAGAAATTCGATGTCGGAAAAGAACAAAAACATTTTCTGCCGGAGGACGTTCGTCCGTCGAACGTGGCTCGCCCCCCTTAGAACGTCAAGAAATTAAAGAGCCGAAACGTTTGCTCGAGGGGGGGTTTTCTTCTGATGACCTCCACAGAAAAGCTCTTCAGGAGTGAACACACATTTTTGAGGCGTTAGCCATTTGACCCCCGGGAAAGACCGGGTGACTCTCGGGAAAGACCTTGTGGCAACTGGGAAAGACCGGTGACACCGTGGAAAGACAGGTGGCAACTCGGAAAGACGAGTATTACGGGTATCCTGGCCCAGCTTAGCCGGGATACAAAAAACACCGTTCATCTAGCTGCGACAACGAAATCGAATTTATGCCCCCAGAGCTCCAACCGAAAGGAGGGGGAGTATGATGAGCTCACAATCGGACCTACGGCCATCGAACTTGCTCTTCCAACGGACCCTAATGGGGGAACACTTCATGAGTGTGTGTGCGGTAGAGGTTTCGCAACAAGCCGCGGTATGAAGGTTCACCGTACGAAAATGGGTTGCCTGCTTAAAGCTGTACAGGATCATCGTACTGAAGCAAGCATTGCTTCAGGTAAAACGCCGGGCCAAGTCGGGCCGGATGCCAACCACAGCCCCGACAGGTTCCACGATCCTGATAGCGACGAGAATAGGCAACCTCGGGCTAGAATTAACTTCCCCGCTGCTGCTCACAAAGCGGATTGGTCGAAGCTCGACGAGATACTTTCCAAGCTTCTCAAAGTGCAGATGAAAGAACTTCCAATGTTTCAAGTGAACAATCTAACTGACACCATTTACAACAAGTGTTTAGAGATGTTCGGTTCCAAGGAAAAAGTTCTCATGGACAGAGGCGAAAAAACTCATATTTCAAGGCGACAACGAGAGATTGCTAGACTCAAAAAAGAAAAAAAACGACTTCGTCAACAATGGAGGAGAGCTCCAGACAACGAGAAACAAGGGCTCTCAGCATTACGACATGACTTGAGGCAGCGATTGAGTGCACTCTTGCGAGCAGAACGTTTGCGGGTAAAGAAAAGAGAACAAAGGAAGGCAAGATTCCAGTTTGTCAGAGATCCATTCCGTTATGGTAAAAGCTTGCTCGATCCACCAAAGTCAGGTACTCTGCAAGTCAGTAAAGAGCAGCTTGATCATCACTTCCGAGCTGCTTTCATTGACCCCTTGGGCGATAAAGAACTAGCTGAAAGATCAGATCTTCCCGAGATTCCTCTTCCAAAGGTTGCTTTCAACGAGGGAGTAATTTCAATTTTTGACATATCCCAATTCCTCCGAAAAACAAGAAATAGATCTGCTCCAGGCCCAAATGGTGTACCATACCTGGTGTATAAAAAATGTCCGGGTGTGTTGAAAGTTTTACACTCATTGCTCAAGTCTGCTTGGACTTCCGGGTCTGTTGATAAAGAGTGGCAAAAAGCTGAAGGCATTTTTATACCAAAGGAGAAAGTTTCAGTCGACATCAATCAGTTCAGACCAATTTCTCTTCTCAATGTTGAAGGAAAAATATTTTTTGCTGTGCTTGCCAAGAGGTTGACGAGCTATCTAACACAAAACGACTACATAGACAAGTCAATTCAGAAAGGAGGAATCCCTGGTGTTCCTGGTTGCATCGAACATTCTACCATGATCTGGGAGTCTATAAAAAGAGCAAAACAGAATCGACTCAGTTTGCACGTCGTTTGGCTTGATCTTGCAAATGCTTATGGAGCGGTTCGTCACCAGCTGATTTGGAGAGCTTTGACGATGCACCATGTTCCAAAGTTCGTTATGGATATTCTACGACAGTATTTTCAAGATTTTCACCTGAGATTATCGACAAAGACGTGTTCAACCGATTGGTTTCGTCTTCAGGTCGGTATAGCCATGGGGTTCTCTATTTCTCCCATATTATTCGTGCTAGCAATGCAACTACTTCTGAATTCAGTTGGTGCAAGGGTAGAAGATGTTTATGTCGGCCGAGGTATTTTCATGCCACCTCTTAGAGCTTTCATGGACGACACGACAATTAGTTTGAATAAGTGTATTTCAATGAGACGGACACTTGATGTCTTCAGCGATCTACTCAAATGGTGCGGAATGAGTTTTAAAGCATCTAAATCGAGAAGTCTCTCCCTGCGTCGCGGTAAAATTGATGAATACACCGTTTTCTCTGTTGATGGTAACAAGATTCCAACAGTGAGCGACGAACCAGTGAAAAGTCTCGGTAGATGGTATTGTAAATCCCTGAATGACGTTGATCAGGGTGCTTCTATTCTCCGTATGGCAACTGTCTCCATGGAAAGCATTAATGCTGCTCCGCTTCAGAGCAGGTTCAAAGTGTGGATTTTGCAATTTGTTTTAGTGCCAAGACTGCTTTGGCCTTTGACAGTCTATGAAATTGGTCTGCAAGTTGTGGAGAAACTAGAAAGAAAGATAGCTCGTTTTACACGTCAATGGTTGGGTCTGCCTCCGGGATTGACGTCTGTGGCTCTCTACGGCAAAACAGCCAAGCTGAGACTTCCATTGCGGTCTTTTGTTGAAGATTTCAAGATCAGCAAACTGAGAACTCAGATGATGCTCGATAATTCAACGGATCAGAGAGTCGCTGAGGTAAAACCAACTCTAATCTCAGGAACCAAATGGAATGCTAGGGTTGAAATAGAGAATGCCACGGTTTCTCTCCAGTGGACTGAAAGGACCGGAGCAGTTCAGTTGGGGCGGCATGGTGTTGGATGGAACCACCATCTCTGGTGGTCCAAGGCAAACGCTCAGGAAAGATCAGACTTGATTGTTCAGGACAGAAAGCAAGCGATAGAAAGCGAGAGAGTTGTGAAGAGCGCACAATTGTCACAGCAAGGCGACTGGACCAGATGGGAGGAGACAGTTCAGCGGTCTCTGTCATGGGAAGATATATGGCGCTATGCTCCAGTGCGGCTATCGTTCCTCATTAGATCGATGTATGATCAGCTGCCAACAGCCAGCAATTTAAAGAAATGGAAATTAATTGAGAACGATGAGTGTCAGCTCTGCGGTCAGTCGCAGTCATTGATTCATATTCTTTCCTCCTGCTCCTATTCCCTTTCTCATGGTAGATACACGTGGCGCCACAACCTTGTTCTCCAAAAGCTGCTGGGATTTGTAAAAGAGGCCTGCCGAAAAGCCAACTCAATGGAGGTGAAACCTAGGAGGAGGATTTATTTTTTGAGAGAGGGATTGCCGCAGCTAAATCGCCCAAAAAGAACCCTCACGGAAGGAGAGAATGTTTTCCATGCGGCGAACGACTGGAGGGTCTCTGCCGATCTGAAAACGGAAAAGTGCTTCCCAGTTTCAATAAAGGAAAGTGGAAAAAGGCCAGACATAGTTGTTTTTTCGAGTCTGGCCAAGACATTTCTTCTCATCGAGTTGACAGTGCCTTGGGAAAGCAACATGGAGGCCAGTAACATCATGAAATTAGAAAGATACAGAGAATTGATGTTGGATTTGGAAGCAAATGGCTCAAGAGCTGAGCTTTTTGCTGTTGAAGTCGGAGCACGCGGTTTGGTTGGTAAATCTTTGCTAAAGTTGCTGCGGGCCCTGCGAATGTCTAACAGAGAGCGGACCCGTGCAATTAAACAGATTTCTGAAGCAGCAGAATCGGCTTCATTCTGGATTTGGTCTCAAAGAGAGAAAAAAGAAGATTTTCCAAATTTAGAAGCCGCTCTCTCCGCTCCGCAAGAATAGAATTGCTTCGTCTTTGTTTACGTGGCGATATTAAGTACCGCTACGAAAGCGAAGCCGTTATGTCGTCGAAGGTTTTCTCACTTGAATAGTCTGAATTTCTCTAAAGTTGCGAGTTTATTTGCATGACAAATATCTGCCACGATGCAAGGAATGATAGAAATTCGATGTCGGAAAAGAACAAAAACATTTTCTGCCGGAGGACGTTCGTCCGTCGAACGTGGCTCGCCCCCCTTAGAACGTCAAGAAATTAAAGAGCCGAAACGTTTGCTCGAGGGGGGGTTTTCTTCTGATGACCTCCACAGAAAAGCTCTTCAGGAGTGAACACACACACATACGCACATGCATGCATACATACATACATACATACATACATACATACATACATACATACATACATACATACATACATACATACATACATACATACATACATACATTTTTTTTTGGTTTAATTTGTTTAATGGAATGATGATAAGCAAAAAAAACAGATCACAAGAAAAAGTACAACAAAATAAACATGACCCAAAAGGAGTCTCCCAAGGGAATTATTTCCCATCTAGGGGATATCCTTATAGTAAATAATAAAAATGAGAATAAACCACAAACAAACAGAAAACACAAAATCAATCTCATTGAAAGAAAAAAAAATAAAATATAAGTCTTCAGATTTCATTTCAAGAGTAATATAGTTTTAGATTAAGGCTATTCGAGTTGAAAGACAAGCAGAGAAATCAAATCATCAATGAACCAAGAGTTGATAAGTAGGTATATAATAATAAGAAAAGTTAAGAATATATAATTAAGGTAAGAAACAAACAAGCTGAGAAAGAGACATGTGATCAATTTGAAAGTAAAATGAAAGATTTCAAACATTTTTTAAACAGTGTTATTGATTTAATTGATTTTAAATGAACTGGAAGGGAGTTATACAACCGAGGTCCTCGACAGCAAATAGAAAAACTTTTGAAAGTAGTACCACAAAAATCAGATCTATAGTTGATTGATGAACGCAAAGCAAATGTATGGATCTCCGAAGTTTTCTTGAACATATGAATAATTCTCCACTATTATATTTAAACATAAAAAGGCAAATTTGAAATTTATTTAATTGATATATGTTTAGAAGATCATTCACAAGAAATGTCGGCCCAGTTGGAGCTCGATATGGCAAATGAAAAATGATGCGAACTGCTTTCTTTTGAAGTATGTGTAGTCCTCTTAATCTTGTTGGATAGTTAGCTGCCCAAACTATTTCGCAGTATGTAAAATAGGGGTAAATCAATGAATAATACAGTAATTTTAATATTTTTTTGTCAACAAATTCACTAATTTTGTAAATGACACCTATGCTTTTGGAAATTTTCGATTCAATAAAAGAGATATGCTTGGACCAGTCCAAATGTTCATCTATTATAACACCCAAGAATTTAATGGAAGATACACATCTGATAGGATAACCGTTTATATTAAGAATGTTATCACAATAAGAAGCTTTATGACTAGTACGAAAAAGAATATAATTAGTTTTATCAATGTTTAATGATAGTTTATTAGTTCGGAACCATTCATCAATACTCACGAGTTCATTATTCATAATTGAGATTAAGTCACTCAAGCAATTACCTCAAGCAAAAATACTCGTGTCATCAGCAAATAATAAAAATTCAACCAATGAAGAAGCCTTCAGTAGATCATTAGTGTAAATGATGAAAAGCAAGGGCCCCAAAATTGAACCTTGAGGTACACCACATAAAATATCACGAGAAAATGATCTTGAACCATTAAATTCAACTAACTGTTTTCTGTTTAGTAAATAATCCTAGAGCCAGTCTAACACACAACCTCGAAAACCATAGAAAGACAACTTATCAATTAACAGATTTTGATCAACAGTGTCGAAAGCTTTGGCTAAATCAAGAAATATACCAATAGTATATTCACCATGTTCAACTGCTTCTGCAATTCTCGAGTATAACAAAATCAATGGCATAAAAGTTGAGTGACCCTTTCGAAAACCAAACTGTCTGTTATTAAGTAAAGAAAATTTCATTAGAAAGTTGTATATTCTAGAGAACATCGCTCTCTCAAACAATTTAGAGAAGTATGGCAGTATAGAGATTGGTCTGTAGTTGGTGACTTTGTCAACATCTCCTGATTTATGTAAAGGAATAATATTTGCCACCTTCAGTTCTTTAGGGAATATATATATATATAAATATATATATATATATATATATATATATATATATATATATATATATATATATATATATATATATATATATATATATATATATATATATATATATATATATATATATATATATATATATATATATATATATATATATATATATATATATATATATATATATATATATATATATATATATATATATATATATATATATATATATATATATATATATATATATATATATATATATATATATATATATATATAGTTCCCGCTCGCTCACCCGCTCCGCTCCACTCATTTTGTGACTGATTTCAAATTTTTTTCTCTATATTTGATTCCCCTTGACTCTCAAGGTTGTGTGAAAATTTCATTACGATCGGATGAATGGTGTAGCAATGCATAAATAACATACCTAAGTATATATATATATATATACAAACATTCATTTATATATATATATATATATACTAGCGGGGTTACCCGGCGTTGCTCGGGGGTTTCAGAAGTTTTGTTATCGATTTTCTCTCTTGCTCGCGTTTCCTTCCCCGCTTGCTCTCCCGTTTCCAGTCGCTTTCCGCGTTCCCGATCGGTTTCCCGTTCCCGGTCGCTTTCCCGTTCCCGCTCACGCTTTCTCTCCCGTTCCCGGTCACGGTTGCTCTCCCGTTCCCGTCCCCGTTCACGCTCATTTTCTCTTTTCCATTCTTTCCTAACTTCTTTTAGCCCATAAAACGTAAAATAGATTTGCTAAAACTGGCTAAAAGTTGCTTGAAGCCTTCAAACGTTGTTACTTAAACTAAATTTGAATTTTATTACGTAATTATTTCTGATGGTCGTACATAGGCACTTTTGGCCTAGAAAGGTTTTTCCCCCCCTGAGCCGGTGGATCGGAGTAGGGAGTCCAAACCTTCTTAACTTTCTTTCTGTATGCCAAATTTCATTAGAATCGCTCCATCGGTTTAGATTTCTATAAGAGTCAGATCCACAAACTCACAGATATTCATTTTAATATATATATATATATATATATATATATATATATATATATATATATATATATATTCTTTTAAGCAAACTCGATTAAAAAAAGTGGCACACTTGGCTGAATCGATTTAATTTTTAATTTTTTCCAATAGTCTAAATCGGTTTAAAAATAATTTATTATCAAACACAAACTCTATAATCTTATAGGCTTATTATCATTTAGTCTTATTATTATTATTATTATTATTATTATTAGTTTTATTACTATTTAGAGAACCAAAAAGTTTAAGAGTTAAATCAAAAAAATACCATTGTTTATTAATTAAAGGCTTACATTTATTAATGGCTAAAGCTTCTTTTAATTTTAACTTAATGGGTTGATTTTCTTTCATTAGTAAACTGGTGTTATCAATGAATGGTATATATATATATATATATATATATATATATATATATATATATATATATATATATATATATATATATATATATATATATATATATATATATATATATATATATATGTATATATATATATATATAGATGAATGTATGTGGGTTAGTTTGTCTTTTATAGAAACGGGAGAGCGACCGGGAACGGACAACGAGCGGGAACGGGAGCGGGAAACCAAGCGTGAGCGGGAACGGGAGAGCAAGCGTGAGCGATAACGGGAGAGCAAGCTTGAGCGGGAACGGAAAGCGACCGGGAACGGGAAAACGACAGGGTGCGGAAAAGCGACCAAAAACGGGAATGCGAGCAGGAGTGGAAAAAGAAACGGGAGGGAAAGAGACAAACATTAGAAAAACCTTTAAAAAACCCGGGCAACGCCGGGTATCTCCGCTAGTATATATATATATGTATATATATATATATATATATATATATATATATATATATATATATATATATATATATATATATATATATATATATATATATATATATATATATGAATATATATAGTTCCGGTTTGCTCTCCCGCTCCGCTCCGCTCATTTTTTGACGGATTTCAATTTTTTTTCTCTATATTTGATTCCCCTCGACTCTCAAGGATGTGTCAAATATTCATTACGCTCGGATGAATGGTGTAGCAATGCATAAAGGGCATACATAAATACAAACATTCATTTTTATATATTTACTAGCGGGGCTACCTGGCGTTGCTCGGGGTTTTCAGAAGTTTTTTATCATTTTTCTTTCTTGCTCCCGTTTCCTTCCCCACTTGCTAATTTTTTTCTCTTCCACTCTTTCATAATTTATTTTAAAGTTGTTTGAAGCCTTCAAACGTTGTTACGTAAACAAAATTTGAATTTTACTACGCAATTACCTTCGATGGTCGTACATAGGAACTTTTGGCCTGGAAAGTTAAGAAGTGGAAAAAGTTAAGAAAGTTTGGACTCCTTCTCCGATCCCCCGGCTCAGGGGGCCAAAAAACCTTCCAGGCCAAAGGTGCCTATCCGTGATCATTGCATATGTTTTTGAAGCACTGTTTACAATTGCGACAGGCATTACTTGCTAATGGACTTCTTAATATTAAGAAGTCCATGACTAATAGTCATCCTATTTGTAGCCTCTCGAAACATTTCAACGCAATGTTTCACTTCATAAATTATCTATCTGGCAGCAGGCTAGTTGTCGAACCGAAATAAGGGTTCTGAGCCTATCATAGTCGTAGTCTAATGTTAAGTAGCTCCGAAAGACTGGGACTTCTAGCCATCCTTTTTTGGGGATGGTCGGTGGCTCAGTTGGTAAGAGCGCTTGCATTTAGGCAAGGCGGTGTTGCCGTCGACACGTGGGTTCGATTCCTAGTAGAGTCTTACAAATATTTGCGTTATTTGTGGTGACAGTCAGTCATCCTATTTGTAGCCTCTCGAAACATTTCAACGCAATGTTTCACTTCATAATATATATATATATATATATATATATATATATATATATATATATATATATATATATATATATATATATATATATATATATATCCTAGGAACGTGAAATTTGGAACTTATATTATTTTTATTGCGTAAGCATCTACTAAGAAAGAATTTTTGAAAATTTTGCTCCTGAGGGAGAAAACTGGAAAACAAACTTTTTTCTAAAACAATGTATATCTCGAAAACCAAAAATGAGGAGATTTTGAAATTTGGTATATGGATTCTTCTTGAAAAATAAAAAGATACGTGTTTCACCATTGTTTGAAAATTCGGTTTCCCGGACCTCAAATGTGGGTTGGAAATATGGATTATTTGGTTTTTAAAGTAGCTGCTACTCAAAAACTGTGATTGATACAGGAGTAAAAATTAGTATTTAGTTTCTACTCTAAAAATAATGATATACGTGTTTCACAATTTTTTGAAAATTTGATTTCCAGGACCTCAAATGTGGGGGGGGGGGGAAATAAGGGTTATTTGATTTCAAAATAACTGCTACTCTAAAACTGTAAGTGCTACAAATGTAAAAATTAGTATTTTGATGTTTTATGCCGGTTAAAAGTAGCTAAGTCCAGTTTATCACCGGCCGGGCCAAGCCGTTATTTTAGAGTTTTCACACGGGCCAGGCCAAACCTTAAATCAAAGTGGGACGGGCCGAGGTTTTTCACCAAGTATATAGATATTTGAGTGATTTTAGGGTCTTCAGTTGGGCCGGGCAAAACCTGAAGTCAAGGTGGGACGGGCCGAAGTTTTTCATCAGGTATATAGAACTTCTAGGCCTGTAAAAATAAGCCGGGCCTAATTATGATGGGCTGTGCCGGGCCAGGAGTTTGGGTTTTTAAAACGGGCTGGGCTAAGTTGTCGACGGGACGAGCCGAGACCTAAAAAATTGATCTCTACTATGGATGCACGGCTCAAACTCTCTAATTTCATGCGAGCGAAGCCGCTACGGGCACTGCTAGTATATATATAAATATATATATATATATATATATATATATATATATATATATATATATATATATATATATATATATATATATATATATATATATATATATATATATATATATATATATATATATATATATATATATATATATATATATATATATATATATATATATATATATATATATATATATATATATATATATATATATATATATATATATTTATATATATATATATATATATATATATATATATTGTTGTAATATCAATAACTATACTAAGGTTCTTTAGAAATGGTCCAAAATTTATTAGAAGAAATACACACTTAATCAAAAACTTGTATCTTAGTAACTGTAAATAAGACTGGTAGATTGAAGTTATGTAAACACTCACTCTATAATTTCATGTCTTTTTTAGATTATAAACTCTTCTGAGGTTTATCAGCCTTGATTATAAACCGTAGATATAAAACTAACCCCTTCTTAATCCTGTTCGTCCCGAACAGTTTCATTGCCTCCATAATATTTGGCAAGGCGGTCAACATAAATTACTTTCTTCTTAGTACGTTGGCCCTTTTGAATCCGGTAGATGACATCATTGATCTTTTTAATAATTCTATATGGTCCTTCCCAGTCTTGTTGAAGTTTAGGTGATTTCCCAATTTTACGTTGTGGATTGTAGAACCACACCAAATCATTTTCTTTAAACTCTTTCATATTTGATTGGCGATCATACCGAGTTTTCATTCTGTCGCTGGCTGCTTTGATCCTATTTCGAGCTACGAAATGAATTTCATTTAACCGAGCCCGCAATTGTGCGGCATACTCGCTTTCCGATTCTACTTTGTCTCCCGGACTTCCAAACATAAGATCGCAAGGAAGTCGTATCTCCCGTCCAAATAACATTTTACTTGGGGTGGCCTTCGTCGTGTTGTGAACCGATCCTCTGTAAGCCATCAAAAATAACGGAATGTGTTTATCCCAATCAACTTGGTTTTCACCGACCATCTTAGACAAGTGCTGTTGAATAGTTCGATTAAATTGTTCCACCATACCGTCAGACTGAGGATGAAGGGGAGTTGTGCGGGTTTGATTTATGCCTAAAACACGACACATTTCTCCAAACAATTTTGAATCGAAGTTCCTGCCCTGATCTGAATGGAGCTCCATTGGTACTCCATAGTGACTAACCCAGCCATCAACAACAACGTTGGCAACTGTCACTGCTTCTTGATTAGGTATAGCAAAAACCTCTGGCCATTTTTTAAAATAATCTATGACCACAAGAATATATATATATATATGTATATATATATATATATATATATATATATATATATATATATATATATATATATATATAAATATATATATATATATATATATATATATATATATATATATATATATATATATATATATATATATATATATATATATATATATATATATACTTATATCTACGGTTTATAATCAAGGCTGATAAACCTCAGAAGAGTTTATAATCTAAAAAAGACATGAAATTATAGAGTGAGTGTTTACATAATTTCAATCAACCAGTCTTAATTACAGTTACTAAGATACAAGTTTTTGATTAAGTGTGTATTTCTTCTAATAAATTTTGGACCATTTCTAAAGAACCTTAGTATAGTTATCAATATTACAACAATATATATATATATATATATATATATACATATATATATATATATATATATATATATATATATATATATATATATATATATATATATATATATATATATATATATATATATATATATATATATATATATATTCTTTTAAGCAAACTCGATTGAAAAAAGTGGCACACTTGGCTGAATCGATTTTATTTTTAATTTTTTCCAATAGTCTAAATCGGTTTAAAAATAATTTATTATCAAACACAAACTCCATAATCTTATAGGCTTATAGATCTAATTCGGCAAATTTTGCAATCGTCAGAGCCGTTTAACTTTTTTAAAAATAAAATGCAGTGACTAAATGGTAAAAGGTACAACTAATTAAAATGAATTAAAATACAATTTAAATAAAATTTAAATTCATTACGTACAAATGTAACAACATAAAAAATATTTAAATTAAAATAATTATAATAATAACAGTAATAACTAAATAATTAAGATCAGTTAGCAAAGCCTTTAACAACGGAATTACAGTCAACTTCAAGGACGTGACTGGAAGAAGAATCACATACATTATCTATAACCTTTGAAATACAATATATATACATATATATATATATATACTTATATCTACGGTTTATAATCAAGGCTGATAAACCTCAGAAGAGTTTATAATCTAAAAAAGACATGAAATTATAGAGTGAGTGTTTACATAATTTCAATCAACCAGTCTTAATTACAGTTACTAAGATACAAGTTTTTGATTAAGTGTGTATTTCTTCTAATAAATTTTGGACCATTTCTAAAGAACCTTAGTATAGTTATCAATATTACAACAATATATATATATATATATATATATATACATATATATATATATATATATATATATATATATATATATATATATATATATATATATATATATATATATATATATATATATATATATATTCTTTTAAGCAAACTCGATTGAAAAAAGTGGCACACTTGGCTGAATCGATTTTATTTTTAATTTTTTCCAATAGTCTAAATCGGTTTAAAAATAATTTATTATCAAACACAAACTCCATAATCTTATAGGCTTATAGATCTAATTCGGCAAATTTTGCAATCGTCAGAGCCGTTTAACTTTTTTAAAAATAAAATGCAGTGACTAAATGGTAAAAGGTACAACTAATTAAAATGAATTAAAATACAATTTAAATAAAATTTAAATTCATTACGTACAAATGTAACAACATAAAAAATATTTAAATTAAAATAATTATAATAATAACAGTAATAACTAAATAATTAAGATCAGTTAGCAAAGCCTTTAACAACGGAATTACAGTCAACTTCAAGGACGTGACTGGAAGAAGAATCACATACATTATCTATAACCTTTGAAATACAAACGTCTGGTACAAAACATTCATTCAACGAAGAAATACCTGAAGAAACATTGGCACTATTAACATGCATATTTTTAACAGAAGATGTAGATGAGTTAAAACATTTAGTCTTCTTATTATTATTATTAGTTTTATTACTATTTAGAGAACCAACAAGTTTAAGAGTTAAATCAAAAGAATACCATTGTTTATTAATTAAAGGCTTACATTTATTAATGGCTAAAGCTTCTTTTAATTTTAACTTAATGGGTTGATTTTCTTTCATTAGTATACTGGTGTTATCAATTAGAAATTTATGTGATGGTTCGATTGAATGTTGTGTTGACATATGTTGGTATATGGCACCACTTTGACAATGCATAGTCAATCTACGAGACAGAGTGGTTCTAGTATGACCAATGTAATTTTCCACTTGACCATGTGGAAACGGACACGAAAATTATTACCCCCCTCTTAATTCTGTTCGTCCCGAACAGCTTAGTCGCTTTTGAGAAATGCGACTCTGCCACGAACACCAAAATACCTTGATCTTTACTCGTGGCTTTGACCGCAATTCGCAAACAACATGGTCAAGTCTCTTGACCGTTTGACACAGTTTCTTCCAGTCCTTCTTTGGCTCATCAACAGAGTCTCTCTTTGGCTCATCGTCGCCATTTCTGCACGGTTCATCACAGCCTTTTTTGCATGCCTCGTCCTGAACATCTTTGCACGGTTTATCGGAATTGTCTGCTTTTTCTTCTTCTTTCACATCTTTTAGATCTTTCTCAAGAAACTCTTCAAAAGGTTTTTCGAAAACACGTCGTTCCATAAATCCAATAAATCCTTTCATCAAACTGTTGTTTGATTTTACAATGACTCTTAGTCTATCTGATCTAGAATCTTCTGTGGATTCATCTGATTTAAAACCCTGGGTTCCGTTCTCTGTTCTTGTCTCATCTTTTCCAGAGTTTTTGCTTGCTGCATTGCTATTGCTGTTTTGGAGAAGTTCATCGTCGTCATGTTTGTTTTCTTCCAAGCTACAATCGAACGTTTTCTTTTCACATTCCAACTCGGCTCTCTCGTCGGTGTCAACTTTCGTATCGTCCAACGGATCTTTCTACAAATTATCGCCATCGTCTCTTAAATCAGTGTTTTCTTTTTTTGTCAAGTTAACTTTGACGTATTTTTCCATTGGAGTTTCGTCAGTTTCTAAATCCTCGGTTGCTTCATCCGAGTCAGATTCTTCACTAAAATCTGACCCTGAATATTCGGTGCCGTCGTCTGTTATGGAGGCTTCCGTTTCAGAACCGTCGCTGTATGGGTGAAAGCCATAGTTGTTATTGCCATTATTATAATAATCATCGTCACTTTCATCCTCATCGTTTTGCATTTCGTTTTCAACATTCTTCTCATCTTCTTTAGTTCGGTTTTTGACGTCCAAACCGACTGTATCACTGTCACCATCTATGCATGGTTCATCTTGAGCATCTTCGCAAGGTTCCATATCATGACCGTTTTTGACAGGCTCATCATCATGACCCACCAAATTTTTTTTAAGTTCTTTAAAAAGTTATTTTGGAAAAACAAAAATGTGCAAATATGTCCTTTTATAGGAAAATGCAACTGATAGACAGTCATATATATATATATATATATATATATATATATATATATATATATATATATATATAAAGTTTGATCAATGATTTATATTTCTACTGTTTCCTATAAAAGAGTATCTTTTACTGTCTGAGATTGAAAATGTTTATCTTCTTGCATTTTGAGGTCAAAAACATGGCAGATTCCTTTTAGGTAAACTGCGGTACAATACTGTAGAAATGGCAGCGATTGTTACTCGCTCTGTTCCACTAATGACTGATGAACAAAGAATCTTGAAACAGTACCGATTTCTAGAAACTTAAAACCGTTAACGAGCTGGCAACACCGCTTTTCAACCACTTCCTTCCGCCTGCTGACGTGCCTTTTGTGTTGGTGGCGTAAGTCACGCGGTTGTGGAGTTCTGCGTGTCATGTGACAAAAATCGTGAAAAGTAAGTTTTTAACGTTTTTTTTACGATGCCTATACTTTGATATAGGTTTTGTATTTTAGTTCAAGTTATATGTGGTTTGAAAGCTCATCAACTACAGATTTATTATATATATTTGATACAGTTGATTTTTGTGTATTTGCTTCTTGATTGTGGATTAAATAAAAATTGGGAGGTTTTTTCTTACTGAGGAAAGTTGAAACAGGCTAACTAATATATCGTTACAAAATATTAATTAAAAAAAGTTGTTTCGTACTTGAAAAGTTTTATTTTAATAAATACCTTTTAATTTATACACTAGAAAAAAATAGCTAGTTTGAGCCAATTTGAGCCAACATTTTGACTGATATTAATCCAAAAAAATCCACAATCCAGATTAGGTCATGCGTTGGCTGAAATGAGCCAATAAATAATTATGTCTTTTATCGTCTCAATTGAGCCAATTTTTGGCTTTTATCGTTTACTTTGAGCCAAAATAAGACATTTTGCGTTGCAGTTGAGCCAGTGGCTTTATTTAAACCAAATTTTGTATGGCAGGCTCATAATGAACCACAACAGGACAATCTCTGATTTGATTGTCTTTCTCCAGTAAACATGGTAACCATTTTGTAACATTTCTTGTCCGTTACTTTTCAGTTACCTAGTTATGGAAATGTTACTTGGTCCAGAACGACTGAAAAGAAACGTTTCCAATGTTACGAAAAAATAACATGTAATTTGCGACTAAAAAGGAAGGTTTCTGCAACGTTTCCAATGTAACGTAAAAGTAACATGTAGTTTGCGACTAAAAAGAAGTTACTGCAAAGTTTCTAATGCAACCTAAATGTAACGTTTGTTTTATTATAATACTAGCGGGGTTACCCGGCGTTGCCCGGGGTTTTTAGAGGTTTTTCTAATGTTTTTCTCTCTCGCTCCCGTTTCCTTCTCCACTTTCCCGTTTTCGTCGCGTTCCCGGTCGCTTTTCCGCTCTCGGTCGTTTTCCGGCTCCCGGTCGCTTTCCCGCTCCCGGTCGCTTTCCCGCTCAGAAGTTTTGTTATCAATTTTCTCTCTTGCTCGCGTTTCCTTCCAAGCTTGCTCTCCCGATTCCAGTCGCTTTCCGCGTTCCCGGTCGCTTTCCGCGTTCCCGGTCACTTTCCCGTTCCCGGTCGCTTTCCCGTTCCCGGTCGCTTTCCGTTCCCGGTCGCTTTCCCGTTCCCGGTCGCTTTCCCGTTCCCGCTCGCTTTCCCGTTCCCGGTCGCTTTCCCGTTCCCGCTCACGCTTGCTCTCCCGTTTCCGGTCATGCTTGCTCTCCCATTCCGGTCACGGTTGCTCTCCCGTTCCCGTTCCCGTTCACGCTCATTTTCTCTTTTACATTCTTTCATAACTTCTGTTAGCCCATAAAACGTAAAATAGATTTGCTAAGACTATATATATATATGAATGTTTGTGGGTTAGTTTGTCTATTATATAAACGGGAAAACGACCCGGAACCGACAGCGAGCGGGAACGGAAAAGCAAGCGTGAGCGGGAATGGGAGAGCAAACGTGAGCGGGAACGGGACAGCGACCGGGAACGGGAAAACGACCGGGAGCGGGAAAGCGACCGGGAGCGGGAAAGCGACCGGGTACGGGAAAGCGACCGTGAGCGGGAAAGCGACCGGGAGCTGGAAAACGACCGAGAGCGGAAAAGCGACCAGGAACGCGACAAAAACGGGAAAGTGGAGATGGAAACGGGAGCGAGAGAGACAAACATTAGAAAAACCTCTAAAAAACCCGGGCAACGCTGGGTATCTCCGCTAGTACTTACATAAACACACACACAGACACACATACATGCCCATAAACATACATACATACACACGTACATACGCACAAACATATATATATAGTTCCCGCTCGCTCACCCGCTCCGCTCCGCTCATTTTGTGACGGATTTCAAAAAAAAATTTTCTATATTTTATTCCCCTTGACTCTAAAGGTTGTGTGAAAATTTCATTAGGATCGGATGAATGGTGTAGCAATGCATAAAGGACATGAATATATACAAACATTCATTTTTATATATATAGATTATCAACCTAGCATTTATTTGTAATATCACAGATAATATAGAATAATGTTATAACAAATAAAGTTTTATAAAAATGTAAAACCTATGTTTATTTCTAAGAAACGCAATTGCCAAAAATCATTTAATAAATAAATAATAAAACTAATTTGAAGGGTGCTATGATTTTACCTCTGTTTTTGAAAGTGAAGTTAAAATGATAGAAATATTAAGCATTATTTAAGTCGCTGCTTTATTTAAAAAGCCTATACATTTAGTAGATCTTTAGCCGTAAGATTCCGAGGTATTGAGGTTAACGAGTTTGCTCTGTAGATAAGAAGCTACGGGTTCGATTCCGTATTTATCAAGTAAGTACCTACATGTTTTATTTTATAACTTTTAAAGAAATTTTCAGTTAATTGGAATTTATTTGTTATTTCACAGATAATATAGATGTTGTTATAACAACTATGATTTTATATAAACATAAAATATATACTTATTTATACTAAACACAATTGCTAAAATCTTTCAACAACTAAGCCAATTTTAAGGTTCATGGTTGCTATTGAAAGATCACCAAAATAAGACTCAAATTAATTTTAAATAAAAATTAGTTGGTCCACTGAAAAGTGTTAGCTGTGTGATTCTATGGCGCTTAAGGTAGCAAGTTCGCTCTGTGAGTTAGAAGCTGCGGGTTCGATTCTTTAAAGCAATACACGTTTGGGAGACACTTCAACAGAAGAAATTAAAAATGAACGTGAAAAACCAGCTCTAAAGAACAAAATATTCAAAAGCCTCTCGTTGTAATAAATATATATATATATATATATATATTTGTTTATATATATATATATATATATATATATATATATATATATATATATATATATATATATATATATCGAGTACAAAATAATGACCCGTATTACTTTTTTTCAATTTTATTTTTATTTGAACTTTGTAATAAACATTCCTAATAGTCGAATTACTTTATTTAATAATAATAATAATAATAATAATAATAATAATAATAATAATAATAATAATAATAATAATAATAATAATAATAATAATAATAATAATAATAATAATAATGATGATGATGATGATGATGATGATGATAATAATAATAATAATAATAATAATAATAATAATAATAACAATAATAATAATAATAATAATAATAATAATAATAATAATAATAATAATAATAATAATAATAATAATAATAATAATAATAATAATAATAATAATAATAATAATAATATTAATAATAATAATAATAATAATATTAATAATAATAATAATAATAATAATAATAATAATAATAATAATAATAATAATAATAATAATAATAATAATAATAATAATAATAATAATAATAATAATAATAATAATAATAATAATAATAATAATAATAATAATAATAATAATAATAATAATAATAATAATAATAATAATAATAATAATAATAATAATAATAATTGGTTGGAAAGAGCCAAAATCAGTAGACTCAAATGAGCCAATAAAGGCTCAGATGAGCTCATTTCAAATTGTCTATAGTATTTGGTGTATGAAACATAATGTCAAAATTGTTTCGACTCCCCTCGGTCTCCCCTACTGCAAATTGTTCTTTTAAAACAACATTTTTGAAATTTATATGTGTAAACATTTATGTAATTGCGTTTGATTTGTTTTGTCTTAAAACATAGATTATTATTATTTTTTATTAAAAAATAACTTAAAAATTTAATAGAATGGATTGCTATGAGTTGTCTGCAACCAGGCTCTTCCTAAACCTCTTCGAAGAATTCGACAACTTTCCCAGAATCTCTAAGAGTCAAGCAACATTTAGCTACAGGACCCACCTCGGTTGCGCCCCGCCACAAAACTGGATAATTTCTCCTTTTTTTACAATATTTTTTTCACCAGCAACACGCTGGTCCAGAACAGTGTTCACTACTGTCTTAGCCGTCTCTGTGACCAGACTGTCAACAGCCTTGCCCCCCAGACAACACTCAGGCAAACCACTACTATAGAATCTCCAATTTTATCAACTTGTTTGCGTTTCAGTGGAAACATCGCGGCAGCTGCCATTCCGTTTTTAGAGCAGACTTAACCACCAAGAAATACTTTTTCTCTCGTTTTCTCTTATGATGGTTTGTTTCATTTTTTCATTTTCTCTTGTGCTGCCCTGTTTAATTTTTAATTTTTTCTTGTGCTGCTTTGCTTATTTCTCTCATTTCTGCTATCAAGTTTGTAAATTTTTCATTCGTATCAAACTTGTATTTTCTGAATTAAACCCACTGTCCTTCAATGCTGTTTGGAGGCAGTCCACGGGCGCGGGCTGTTCTCCCATAGTGTTCAGCCCCCGTTTTCCTAACTTCCGCCTCAAATCAGCAACGGTAAGTTCTTTCAGTACTTGTAAAACCATTTTTTTCATATCCCATTTCTGAAACCAAATTGTTACGATATTGCTAATACGGGTGTTTCCTGAATGGTTTTATAAGTTATTGAAAATAATAACAAATAAGCACTAATTCCTAACACCTTATCTCTATAATAACTTCATTATTAGGTTGACCAGCGGGTAATACACAAATTAACCAGTGATATAAATATATCATAAATACTCATGTTGCAAGATTTTGATCTCTTTTGTGGTGAACGAGATTTTCAATTTGGCTATGAGAAAGATATTGACGACATTGCACATAGTTCAAAAAAATGTCCGTGTTATTTTAAACTGTAATCATACCTGACAATTATGTTTTTTTGCACGTTTTAATTGTTTTAAAATGATTTTTATTATTGGCTTTGATATAATTCACATATGATTAGCTTGTGGATTATTTATCCAATAAAACAGTTTTGACTTGAAAACAATATTAGTTATTGTTGCAAAATGTACACAGGTGGTATAATTAACTCACGGAAAAATTGGGGATGGTGGTGAACACTTGTTTTTCGCGGGCTTACATTTTTCTTCGTCAGGTAGCCGGTTTCGCAATCGAACCTTAACCTATTCTATTATTACAAGCTACTCTCTACTATCATAATAAAAAGTCTCAATGTTTGCCTTATCTAATGATTTTTTAGTTTGCAGTCTAGACATAAAAATGTTAAAAGTTTAAGTTTTTGAATTTTAATAACTTTGAACTTTGTTGTATTATTGCATTCAAATTCATTAAATAAGCAGTAAGATAATGACACATTTTGAAAGAGAGAGAGAGAGAGAAAGAGAGAGAGAGAGCGATCCAGCATGCAAAAGCTTTTGTAATTTTTTCTGAGTTGTCTTTATTCATTTGTTTCCCAATTTCATCGATCATACGCTGGCGCAACGATGGGACTTGCTGGATATTTGAAGCTTGGATAAGCTGAACATCGCAAAAATCTGTACTACTTGTCGATTAGGTTTACTTGACTTATCAGCAAATGGATGCTTATTTTAAAGATGAATAATTTTGCATATGTTTAAGCTTCTATTGCATAAACTCAAGTTGCATGCGCCTAAATTGCATGCGCCTAAATTGCATAAGCCCCTAAATATCCATCAATCTATTTGTCGTCTGCCCAAATGTTCATCGACCCATTCGTCGTGTGCCATATGTATCCGCCGAAATGTCGCACGCCCAATTGACGTCCGCCCTAGTGTCCCGATACCCCTAAAAATGTTTACAGGTAAACAGGTCTTATAATTGGTACCAGACTACAGCCCCGGACGGAACTGCATATTAATATTATCAAAACAGGACAGACTGAGGTTAGCATGGGCCAAGGCTCAATAGCCTGGGCTCTGGTCTGGTACCAATTACCGGAATGTGGGTTTTTGGGCTTGTAAAAACGGATAGAAGCGGGTTTGGAATTTTGTGCTTATAAAACGCGCTGGGCCTCAAAGAGGTAAAGTTTTGGATTTCTAGGCTTGAGTTACCGAGTTCGATTCCCGGGAGTAGCCTCACGTCGCGTAATTCTTTTGACCAAAAAGTTTACTTTTACGGCTCTTAGTGCTATGTTAGCTGAGTTAGTAGAGTGTTAGCCATGATTGTAAAAGCTTCACGATTTGACTCAGAAGTTCTACCTAGTAGCCCATTTTATTGGAAAACTTAGCGAGTAAAATCGCTTCTCTCCGTTGGGCATGTAAAAAGTTCAGGACCACTGAGCTCTGTAAGAGGCCCTCAATAAATTACCACATTTCATTTTTTATTTCATTGAAATAATTGGCTCGTGCAGGGTTTTGCCAGTTGAGTTCAATAAATGAATTCAGCTATTAAGGTTGCTTACGCCAATGATAGCACGAGCTTAGTGGAATATGCCAAGACCACCCAATAACTATACAAGACATTTAAAAAACATAAATAAAACTTATATAACTGCTATAATTTAATTTTGGTAATTTCTAATGATGCAATTTATTTTTAGGTCACGAACTACAGCAAGTGAATGTTGTTGACATTCGTTTATTCACTAAAACATACACTCTTTTAATTTTAACTTTAAGAGTGTAAGAGTTTTGCTCAACAATTCAAATCCACTAACACAAACTAGGCCAGAAATTTAATAAAAACTGTTACAATTACGATTAACAATTTAAATCAAAGTTAATCGCATGATTCCAGCTATACACCTTTATATACCTGAGGAGTTATAACGATAGATAATATAAAAAAAGACTAGCTTTTTGAATTCGAAGAAAGATTTTTTTTAATTAGTTTAGAAAGTTAGTTCAACCAGAAAAAATCCTATTTTGCAGCTATATGTTTTAAGTTCGATCAAATCAGTTTTTACCCTTCAAAACAAAACAATAGCTGTACATAAAAGTTACAATCAGAAATGTTCCCTAGCAAAATTAGAGAGCAATTCAACGTGGAAGTAGAAGGAATTGGAGCATGGGACGAAATAATAGATGCGATTCGTTCAACGTTAAAAAAGAGAACGAGGAAAAAGCAGCACTGTATGCAATCTCATCTTGAACTCCAGGACACGTATAAGAGATCGACTACTAATATAAAACGACCTCTGATTTACAACTCCTGCCCAAGAAACAAGTTTTGTCGTTGTAGGAAGAGAGCCAATGTCGTTGTTTTAAGATAGGAAAAGCATGGTTTGGTTGTTGTGTTTTAATGCGGAAGATGATGTTTGAAAATTGAATAAATAAATATAAATGTAGAACATTATGGGTAGAGCTACATGAAAAACCCGAAAAACATGAACCGCACGACAAAAACCACTTGAAAATGGGAGAGAGAGAAAGAGAGAGAAAGAGAGAAAGAGAGAGAGAGAGAAAAAAGAAAAAGAGACAGAGAAAAAAAATGGAGAAAAAAGAGAGAGAGAAAGGGAAAGGGAGAAAGAGAGAGAATGAAAAAAGGCGAGAAAACAAGGGAACACGAAGAACAGAGAAAGAACGCAAAATGAAAAAAAAAACAATATAGTGACTTTTAGCAATGATTAACACGTGATCGGATGATGGATGGACAGCCATTTTGAAATATGGCGTCAGAATCGGAGCCCTCATCAAAGTGACCTCATCAATCAGCAAGAAGAGCACTTTCTCATTTTCTTCATGATCTCTCATGCTTATTCTCTTTTTTGTGTTCATGCGTTCCATCTTGACGGATAATGTTAATAACGTTTTTATTGACGTTTTGCAGGACACTTCCATTGCTGGTGCCGTTAATGATAATGAGAACTACAAATAAAATGATAACAATTGGGATAATAATTATGTCAGTGACGGTAGCGATGATAGCAATGATGAGGACAACGATTATAATCATGATGGCGATGGTGACGATGGTGGTGACAACAATGGTGATAAGGATGATCAAGATAATAATAATTTGGTTATTATAACGTAATGTTCCTTAAAGCTATTAGCAAAGTTATTACAGTTTGTATGCCAAAAAATTCAGCAAAGATTTTCATGAAGATGTTAGAACGGCAGTAATGATGATAATGTATGTGTGTAGTCAGAATTAAAACTCTCATCAAACCTAACCCATCCATCATTTCAAAGCTTAGCTCTTTTTCTCTTTCGTATTCTTTCTCCTTGCCAGTCTATCGTTATTTTGTGTTAAAATAAGTTATTGTTAGTTAATAGAATTCCTCCAGGCTTTGCTAGTTAATAATAATTTTTATTTTATAAAGTGTTAATAAATGAATTTTGTTAAAATTAATTATTAACCATTCAAAATCAATTAATGTTAAAAAAATTACAAATTCCGAATATAATCACAACGTTAATTACGGTAGAAGAAAATGGTGATGCTCATTTGCATGGTTTGTGGTGGACGAATATTAGCATGATAATCTAGTAGAGCCTTGCTTTGTCTTGTTGACTTGTTTAAACCGGGGAATGCCTTTGAACAGGAATGTAACATCCGGTTTTTATTTAACTGCCTTGTCTTCCGGTCAAGCTTTAAAAAATTCTATTTTACGTCTTTTTGTTTTATTACAGTACGAGCATGAAAAGCAGGAATTTGTACTTCATTGGTCTCATGGAGGTAAACATAAATTTTTCCACAGTTGCAGTCCTATTCAGTTTAGGAAAGACATTAACAAAAGTTTTTTTTAAAATTCATATTTATTTACAATAACATTTAAACATTATTGCCTGACAATATCTCTGCTAATCATTCAATTGTATAATAAATTCACTTCATATGAGCGTTGTCCAAAACTAGTATTGAAGTTGTAAACAATACACAAAGTTTATTCAACTTGATCGATTTTTTCTGCATAAATGAATCATTGTACAACTCAGTTTCGTTTTCAATATTTTTTTTCTTTTTTTTTAAAGGCTCCGTTCATTCCAAAAACATAATATCACTGGAGATAGCCCGTCAAAAATGACGATTCTTTTTAAAATTTCATTGTTAATTTTTTTTCAATTGCAACGCCTCCTCTTTTGATCTTTAGAACTGACGGTGTAAAATTGCGTAATAACGTTTATTACACGCCGGCGCGCACTAGCTTTAGCCACTGCTGATTGCTGACCACCGCGGCCGCCGCGTTATGCAAAATTGCATACATACAGACATAGGAAATTATGTATAATGATCACATTTGCTGAAATCAGGCCCATCGAAAGGAAGCTGCAGGGGCGTCATTTCCGCAAAACGTCAGGGAGTGTCAAATGTTTATAAGACCCACTGCTTTCAAAATTTTCTTTTCGCAATGCTATATTTTTCTTTCCAAAAAGCTGATAACCGGGAAGGTTTGTAGACTTTTCAAAACATTTCAAAACATTTTTTCCAAAAAAAAACTGAGGACCGGGGATAAGGTAAGTTGTAGCAAGTGGCGGATTTATATGAGAGCCAACGTCGTGCGCCACCGTTCCGTTTTCTCAAAAAATGCTTTGTATTAATTTATCATTGCTTTTTAAATTGATAGATATATATTTGTAATATTGTCCAAACAAAATGGCATAGTATATCATTAGTTACAAAGCAGTATAATTTATATTATTACAACCTACGAAGAATTTTCATCGGTTCAGAAAGAATTGACAAAATTCGGGAAATGAAGTTGCAGAAACAATGAATGTAACTGCTATTTATTAAAAATGAATGTAACTGCTACTAGTAAAATACTAATTCTACGACTTAGACAGACGCTAAACGTTTTATAAGAAGCTTTTTTAAATATTTCTTGATTGATCGAAAAAAATGTTGATATCACAGCACCCTAAAAATGCTATTAGAGTGCTATCTTTACTTATTTTTCGGACAAAATGGTAAATCGTATAAAAAACAGGTTAATTCTAATTAGTGATCCATCCCTTCTGTGCACTTTTTAATTTCTCAAAACTTTCAAAAGCTCACTGGAAAGCATGAAAATATATTTGAATCTTTGGAGCCTGCTGCTTTTTACCAAGTAATAATTTTTTTAATTATTTGTTAACATATCTGCATATGAAATGAAATGAAATGTCAACAAGGAGACTACTAATAAACAATGCTTCTAGTGTAGCCACCATTTACAAAAAGAAATAAAAATCACATAAAAATCAAATATAAACAGAAATGAGTTATTATTCAACTCCGTTTTTTAAAGAACCGATTGTAAGTTATGTTCACAAATAAATTTTTTGACAAGAATTTTAAAGATATAAACTGACGTAACACAACTGATGTCATCTGCTAAAAGGTTCCAAAGTTTTGGTTCAATGAAGTAAACACTTGTAGAAAGTATTTTCAATATGCAGTAGGTAAATGAAAGATACCTGTATGTCCTGTTTGTCTATTTCTTGTATCTAACAATAACATAAAATTATCAAAAACAGAGCAATGCATAATATTATTAATGAGCTTAAACATGAAAACCAAGATGCTATAGCAATGAACTGGTTTTGCTGTTAACATATTAAGTGATTTGATATAATCATCAACATTGTCCGTTCCTCCAAGTCCGTAGAGCATTCTAAAAAAACGATTCGGGATTACTGAGAAAATTTGCATAGAAGACATAGGACTGTTTCCCCAAATCAAGTTACAATAAGTAATGTGTGGGTAGGTCAAAAATTAATAAAAATGACATATAATATCATGATTCAAACGATTTCTGAACCTTGATAATAATCCAATAGATTCTTCCAACAACAATTATATGATCTGTCCAAGACATACTTTTTGTAATGTTAACACCAAGAAACTTTGTGAAACCCACTCAGGGCTGTAAAATCCCACCATATTGAATACAAGATTGAGGAAAAGCATTCAATTCAATTTTGGTCCAAATATCATGTAGTTTGTTTGCTGATGTTAATTTTGAGACGATTGGCAGAGAACCACTGAGAAAGATTTACTAATTCAGTGTTCATCACAGCTGTAACTTCATCTATAGAGTGTCCAGAATAAAACAAATTGGTGTCATCAGCCTATAATATTGTTGAGAGCAGTTTAGAAGTTTCAAATATGTCATTAACAAAAATGTTGAAAAGAGCGAGCCTAGGATTGAACCCTGTGGAGCTCCTATGGTCATACCCCTCAAAGCAGAGTTTGTATCGCCAAAAAAAACTATTTGAATTTTATCTTTCAAATAGTTAACAAACCATAAATGTGCAGTCCCACGAATACCATAGTGTGAGATCTTATTAAGTAGGATGTCGTGATTGATAGTATCTAAAGCTTTGCTGAGATCCATAAAAACACCCACAGTGTTTTTATGGATCTCAGCAAAGATGCTTGATGCTTGTTGTTCATTTCCTGTAGTATTTGCTAGATGAGATTGATGAGAGCAAGATCAGTGGAACTATTTGCTTTAAATCAAAATTGGTTGCTGTGAATGACGTGGTGCTTGTTCAGGAAAGATGTGATTCTATTAAACATTAGTTTTTCAAAAAGTTTTGAGATTGGAGATAAGAGTGATATAGATCTGTAATTATCAAGGAATTTCTTGTCATCCTTTTTAAAGATTGGAATAACTTTTGATACCTTTAAGGGCTCGGGAAATATGTCTTTCTTGAATGAGAGAATGAAAAATGTCAAATTATGGAAGCAGATGTACTATTTGGCTAAAATATTTTTATTATTTACACTCAAATATTATTTTTAGGTTTTTAGTACATTAGTATATAACCATAGTTTTCCAAAAGAGTAATTTTTTATTTTGATATCTTATTTGCTTTGTCCTGTTTGGTTGGTGTGCTCTTGATAACTTTGTTTTATAGCATTGTAATGTCTCAGTAAATGACTTTTAATGAATGGTTTGAAGTTCCGAAAACCTTTTTATTATGTAGTAGCAGTGCCCGTCGCGGTTTCGCTTGCTTGAAATTAGAGAATTTGAACCGTGCATCCACAGTAGCGTACTTGGCTCGGCCCGTTTCATAAACAATAATTCCAGGCCCGGTGAGACCCGTATAATTTGAGCCCGGCCTGTTTTTACAGGCCCAAAATTTTTATATACATGGCAAAAAATCTCGACACGTCCTACCTTAATTTCAGAGACTAAGGCCCAGAACGGGATTTTGTGTTTTGGTGGTGGCTCGAGGGAGTGGAGCTGGAGCTTGGGAGGGCTGGACAGTTCTACAATGACGAAAATCCTGTGTTTCGGGGCATAAGGAGCAGTGAAAAGTCAAAAAATAAGTGGCGTGCAGTTGCGGCTTCGGTTGCGTGGAGCCGTCAGTGGCCTGGTGTGGGCTCGTTGTGATCTACAGTCGTGTGTTAGGAGATTGAAAAGCAGCGATTTGACAAGGTGTTTAAGCCCACAACGCCAAATCGGAAGATCACACAGGCTCCAGCAAGACTGGAAGAAACTGCGTCAAACAGTCATGTTGTTTGCAAATTGCGGTCAAGGCCACGAGTGAAGATGAAGTATTGTGTTCGTGGCCCTGTTGCATTTTCAAAAATGACTATGCAGTTCGGAACAAACAGAATTAAGAAGAGGGTAATAAATTAATATCGCTGATTTAATTATCAACTTTTGCTCGATCCACTTTATAGAATGTAAACCGTTATTATCATATTAGTAGGTATAAATAGATTTACCAAAGGTCATTTATTATTTGCCAATAAACTGCAAAACCATTCCAGCAAACACGGTATACGATATGGCAATAACAGTAAATATTATTGAAAATTAGTAAAAGACGTATATCTTTGATACTAAATATTAATTTGTACATCTGTAGCACTTACAGTTTTTGAGTAGTAGTTATTTTAAAAATAAATAAATCTATTTTCCAGTCCACATTTAGGGTTCTGAAAACTACATTTTCAGAAAATGGTGAAGCACGTGTTTTTTTTATTTTTTAAGAAAAAATTAGATACCAAATTTTAAAACTTTCTCAATTCTTGTTTTCGAAATATACGTTGTTTTATATAAAAGTTTGTTTTCCTGTTTCATTCCCTCGGGAGCAAAACTTTTAAGAACCCTTTTTTAGTGGGTGGTTACTCTATAACAGTAATATTAAGTTTCAAATTTCACGTTCCTAGGAGAAGACGTTTTAGCTCGGCGTTGATTATCAGTCATCAGTCAGTCAGTCAGTCAGTCAGGACCATATATATAGAATAAATATATCGGAGATGAGCAGGTTTTGAGTGAGATGCCAAGATGGCCTCCGAAAAAATGATTTAGAGTCTTTTGGTTCCATGAATATTCATTATTTGTATTAATCTATTTTTGGTACGACAGCGGAGACTAAACTCCGGTTTGTAAGAAACAGAAACGTCGATTTCTTATAGCAAAAAGTAGTTGATATGAGCTTTATTTTAATTTAACGCGATATCCGACATAAAAAATATACAATTCTAATTTACCGATAACACAGGCGACGTTAAATAGACATAAATAGTATAGACCATAGAACTAGAGACTACGCAAATAAAATTCAATGTCAACTGAAATTTTTAACTTTATAAAAATTTGTTAATTTTTATAAAGTTAAAAATTTATTTTGTACATAAAAAATTCTTTTTTTTCTATTAAAAAATATTTGATTAAGTTACTATACGGTTGTAACTCTCAGTTCTTCGTTTCGGATCTCCGGTTTACTAGGCTGCCTTGCTAAAAGCCTTCCTAAACAACAGGCGGACCGATATATTTATTCTATATATATGGTCAGGACATGTTTCTACAACGCTATGGGCGCCGCATGGGGGGCAAGGGAGACACTTACCCCCCTGGATTGATTGATTAAAATTTTTTAGACAAAAATAAACAACAACTTTATAATTAAACTATTTATATTTAATTGTAACAACTGTGACTCTTTCCATTGTCATATCAATATCATCATTTATTATCTTTGGGGATGCATCCCCGATCCTTGTGCTATTAGTAAAAATATTTTAAAACGTTTTTTGAAGTATTAGTGTTTGGTATTTGGTATTAGCTGAAATACTTTTCAGTTAAGTATTGATATTGGTTTGGTCAATACTTTTTCAAGTGCCTATTGGGATTGGTATTGTAAATACAATTTCTGGATATTGTTAACAAACCTGGAAATAAGTCATGTTATCTCAAAGCATTTCCAAACATTTCCATTATCATATATATATATTTTTTTTTTGCTTTCAACTGTTACAAGTGCTGGTGTAGAAAATGCAAAGTCCGCATTTGTATTTGTGAAAACCATTTACAAAAGTACAAAGAAAAATACAAGCTAAATGCTTTTCTACTAATGTTTGATCATAAAGACATTGAACTAAATGCCAATGACATTATTTACTTTTTGTCTCAAATTACCTGAGAAAGAAGCTGCTTTTTAATCCTCTAAAAATATAATACTTTTCAGAGAATTACAATTTTTAGCATAACAAACATTTATTAACTAATTGTAACCAGAGTTGTTTTTAATCTACGTTAGTTTTTCGATTAACCTGTTAAAAAATTAATTTGATTAAACATTTTAGCGCAGATTACATATTTTAACGGGTTGAGAAGTTGCAATTATTTCTTTTATAAATACAATGTTACGATGTTTATGATTTTTTTTAATCAAAAAACACTACGTGTCTTTGGTTGCTTATTTCGAATGCTACATTTCTAATTACACTATTTTGATTGTGTTTCCGCTTCATACATAGGTGTAATCAAAATCTAAAAAATGATGAGTAGAAGATGAGAAAAAAATCGAAACTCTACAGCTGCCAACCAAGCGTCTACGAACCTATGCTGCATCAGATTAGAAAGATACTAATACTTGTAAAAAACAGTTTAAATTATTTTATTCAATGATATAAATAAGAAACTGAAATTGACCTAAATAAATGTTTTCTTAAAAAGTGACTCCGACAAGGAGAAGCTTTCCCGGCTCTAGCAAAGTTGTCAAAGAAATACTTGTCATCTCCTGCATATACAGTTCCATGTGAATGTTTGGTCAGTGTGTCCGGTAACATTGTGAACAAGACACGAGCCTAACTCAATCCAACAAATGTGAACAAATTTGTTTGTTTGAGTTTGTTATATCTTTATTATTCTAATTAAATGGTAATAATTATAATCTAACTAAGTGGTTGCTAAATACCTACTAGATCTTTTCTTGATTAATAATTGTTTATATAAGTTTGTTTGTTTGTTGAAATGGCTAAGTAGGAAATAGAATAAAAAGGAAATATATATATATATATATATATATATATATATATATATATATATATATATATATATATATATATATATATATATATATATATATATATATATATATATATTTCAGCTCGCTAGTACAAACTAAAATTGAGTTTTGTCATACATCGGCAAGGCGAATACATCGGTCCACAAACCAAGAAAGTGAAAGTCGTGGGTTCGATTCTCGGTGTCGGCCATTTGGGATCGAGCTCAAATTTTAATAAAAGCTGTTGTCTTCCGACTTAGGACTGTGTGCGAAATTTCAGCTCGCCACAATATCAAAAAGTTGGTGAAATTAACGACAGCAGACTTTGTCACATATGAACAGTAGCAAGCTAATAAGGAAGCTCCTTCAAAAAAATAATATTAAAGTGTCCGTAATAACATTTTTGAGCTAAACTTTTTGTTTGGAAGATAAGAGAGCTGGGCGTTATTAATATATATAAAAGCCCATGTCTGTGTAAAACGTTTTTGTGTGACGATCTACTATTTATGATAAATTAATTTAGATATAACATTAATAAAGTTAAATAAACAATTTTATTTATAATTTAAGTAAATTAATTATTTTTTAATAATAATTTATTTAATATTAAAAATTATTTTGCAATTGTTCACTGGCAGCCCTAAAGATAAAAAAAAGCTGGCGACGCAATCGTAAAATAAAATGATAATTAACGAATTCATTTTAAAATATCCGTCATTTTTCTACGAGAAAAACTTACTTATCCCGCATTATATATATATATATATATATATATATATATATATATATATATATATATATATATATATATATATATATATATATATATATATATATATATAATGCGGGATAAGTAAGTTTTTCTCGTAGACACACTCCGTTGAATATAAAACACCATTTAGAGTTTACTGATTTTTCTTTTAGTTTTGAAAAGTAGCGAATTGCAACCGACGAAGATTTAAAGACAGGAGCTATACAAAATTTATTTAGTTTTTTATTTTTATTAGGTATAAAATCTAAACGGACTTACTGACCGTATGAACCTAAAGAATATAAACAAAACGGTGAATGGGGATGTACTTTAAAAATTAATTTAAAAAAACTATAAAATTAATAATTAATAATGAAAATGCAATAGGTTAAAAGAAATATAAATTCATTAAGTAAATTTAAATAAAGATCGGTTTAAATAAATTTCAATTTAAAAGAATTAATATGAAATAAAATAACATAATTAGTATTATAATTAAATCCAGTAATCATTTCATGTACTAAAACGAAATGTTTTTATTATTATAATATAATGAGAATTAAGGTAAGTAGAAGGGTTAAAATGATAAATTATAAGCAACAGACATTATAAGGTGAAAAGTTAAAAATAATAAAAGACTAAAAACTAAAAATAAAAAAAATAAGAAAATAAACCGCTGAAGTTAAGTATGGAACATAACGAGAATACCACAAAATGCAATTATTTACGGCGTCGAATTGTAATATTCAGACAATCCATTAGATGCTGGAAAAGTGGTACTGTTACATTTGTATCACTGACATGTGGAATGTCTCCTTCAGCAGTCTCTGGAGGGGCACCCGCAAAGCAAGCAGCTTGGCTGCTAAGTTGATGAGTAGAAGGAGGAGAACGCTAAATGGTGTTTTATATTCAACGAAATATATATATATATATATATATATATATATATATATATATATATATATATATATATATATATATATATATATATATGGAAGCACCTATGTATTTCCTGTCGTGGATCATAATATGATCTTTTTAACTTTCCCCTCCTCCTTTCTCCAGGCTTGGGACTGGCTTGCAAAAGCAAGGCAGAGTTGATTTAGTTCAAGCAAGCAAACACGGTGAAATAAAAATAAAGGATTTAAAAATATATTTGCCGTTATGCAATTAGGCTAAAATTTAGTGTATTAAATGGTTTCAATGACATTGAATTCATATACGGAAAATTGTAAGTTACTAAGATATTAGGCGTCGTATTAATTGTTGGTTACTTTTTGTAAAGTAATAAAAATTTAATAAGTTAACTTTAAATCATAAACGTAACAGTAACAAATTACAAAAACAAAGTAACGAACCCAAAGCTGATTGTATATACATAAAATATAGATAGCATAAATACGACATTTAATTAACTTCACTTCAAATCTACACGAACATCACAAACATTCAAACACAGTCACATGCGTGCGCGCTTACAGAAACAAACCTCCACACATACACACTGACTCGATGGTAGATATAAACTCTTGTTTACAAGCGAATTTCTCTGATTAAACTGTAAATTTACAAAGAGGTTTCATCGAACAGATACGCGCTGACGTGGAGCACCTATGTTCCCCATCCCTGGGGGCAATAAATGCTGTCTCTTCTTTCCACAAATTTTCCGCAGAACCATAAAAGGTTTTCTGAATTTCTCCCAAGCCCATGCTTCCACGTTTAACACGACCCGTGGTGTCATTGGAAAACCTATTTTTTAGTGCAGGCTGTGGTGGTAGAAGCTGGTGATGGAAGAAGTTCGGTGTACTGTTGTGAGGGGAAAGTGCTTTGAAAATGTTGGATGCTTAAGAGTGTAAGATTTGTAAGAAACGATGTTGTTGAAATCTGGTGATTGTGAAGTTGTAAAATGATGTTCAAATGTAATGTCTTATTAGTAGTTTCTATTGAAGTGAAGGAAAAAGAACGAAAGAAAAATAAGAAATTATTATGATGAAGACGAAAAGATAGCCGGTTTAATGATCATGAAAGAAATCATTAGAGCAAAGAAGATTTAATGAAGGTGATAATGATGATGAAGACGACAAGAATGACGAAGATTATAACAACAATAATGAGGTTGCCATGATTTGTAAAAATTTCTTGTTTATGAGTTTATAAATAAACTGCATAAATATTGCTTAGTATTTTTTGTAACGAAATAAATAATTATCAAATCAATTAAATCTTTATTATATTAAAGCCATGATACAAAAAACTTATTTATTACAGACATGAAAATGTATCTAATAATCACAAACTTTAAATAATAAGACAGAAATCAGTTCATTCAACAAGCTTTTCATGTAAAAATCCATTCATGCAACAATTTATTCATGCATCAATCCATTCCAGTAAAAATCTAAAACTCCATCAATCCAATAATGCAACAACCCAATAATGCAACAATCCAATAATGCAACAATCCATAATGCAACAATAAAATATTGCAAAAATCCAATAATGCAAAAATCTAATAATGCAACAATCTAATAATGCAACAATCTAATAATGCAACAAACCAATATTGCAACAATCCAATAATGCAACAATCCAATAATGCAACAATCCAATAATGCAACAAACCATTCATGCAGCAATCCTTTCATGCAACAATCATTCGTGCACCAACCCATGCATGCAACAACCCATTAATGCAGCAATCCAACAATGCTACAATTCATTCGTGCAACAACAAATCGTGCAACAATTCATTCATGCAACAATCCATTGATGTAGCAATCCAACAATGCAACCAATTATGAAGAAAATATCAATCAATCAATTATTCTTTTTCTTGAACTGTTAACATGTTTATTTATTCAATTAATCATAGTTAAATTCTTTCTCTTTTTATCGATCCATCACAACTAATCCATTAATACACGCAGACAAGAAATCAGCCACGTTTAAAACCAGCATGGAAGAGCTGTCTTAATTTAAGGACATCAATCAATTTGCGCTCCAACAGGCACGCGCATGTCTGTCATGCTGTCCATTGACGTATTCCTTTCCTTCCATCTGCTACTTACCTGCCTCCGTTATATTGATATTCGATTAATTCGACATCTTTAATTTCTGGAACAACATTTGTTAAGATGATGACAAGAAAGTTAAAGTTATTTGTTCTCCTTTGTTAAGAATTTATGGTAATGTATTTAATGGACCCACTTCAAAGTTCAATTATTAATAAAAATCGCTTGTATAGCATGTTTGCTATCATATAACATCAAGTCAGGATATAATATTAATTTTTTACAGTTTCTCTATATACACATGTTTTAACATGCTGGGCTTGTTGATTGCGTGACAAACATAACCAATGGCAAGCACAAATACACAAACAAACCAGCAAAGACGCGCCGATAAACAAACAGAAGCACAGTCACAAAATAGGGAGGGAGTGACATGGGAAATACATTATTTTGTCCCCACTCCACTACCCTAGGGTTATTCCCATATCCGTTCGTTTTCACTGACCTCTTCCCTTTTTATTCTGTTTCCATCCCCACCCATTCTTTCATCATTATATTCCATCTATCAACAAACTTATTACAAAGGCATCAAATATGACTTTCTGTTCGACTTTCGAATCAATACATCAACATTCTATGACGTCAACAGCCAGATGGGAGTTGTGCTGATAACTACATGAGGAATTTTACTGACAGTCATCAATAATATATTTGTTTTACACACTGTAGTCATTTTCGTAGTCATTATCATCATTATCATAATCATCTTCATCATTATCCTCATCGTCATCATCGTCGTCGTCATCATCAGCGATATCGACATCATCATCATCATTATTCATCATTATTCCATTGTTGACCATAATATGGCCATCACAGTCCTCACCCTTATATAAATCAAAATTTTCAGTTTTTAATATATTTGCCATTATCATATATAAGTCAATTTTAAATTTATTCAATATGTTTATCATTATCATGTTTGTTATCCTAATCGTAGCTCATGATAAAAGCAATTAATTATAGAATCTTTATTACTCCATGATGTAGTATACTCTACGAAGGTCTCACTTCGTGGTCTTCATCGTCAACATTGTTATTGCACATGTCATTTTACTAAACTATCAGCATCATCATCATAATCGTAAGTTACGATTATGATGATGACGATTCGTAACTACAGCTTTTACGTGATGACTGCTTGTTAATGACCTCATCGCTCAGTTCATTTGAACGGTTGACAATTTTCAAGCAGTAATGGTAAAAAAGAGGTGCAATTGATCCATGATGTATGCGATAATGGTGATCAATGAAGTGGTTATGAATACAATGATGCCGATGATGACGACGATTGTCACGCACTCCACAAAAAGATCGTGCTTAAGCTTAAAACTGTTGAAGAAAAGACAGTCTCAATAAATGTAAAACATTTAATAAAAACAAACGAGTAAAAACCAATATCTATTAAATTCGTAAACGAAAAATCTCTGCAGATAATAAAACAACTCCTAAGGCTCATCTGTTTCATAAATCTCAGAAGCTGTTCTATTTGAGACCTTTTCAAGTCAAGGAGCACGTGATAGCACGATCTTCCAATGATGATCGCGCGCGTCGAAAATTCAAACTAAAATTGCACAAACGTAGCGCCAAAGAGCCACGTGATCACATTTCCTATCAATGAAGTTCCTGCAGCACATTCTCATATAATGCGCTCACAATAATTCTTCGTTTGGATAAGTCATTACATTCAAATAGAGCTTGCTGATTGGCTCCAGGCACACATTAAAACAATATTCAAATTAAACTAAGTCAGTTTTGTTTCAAACCCAAGTGCGAAACACCTCCTCCATAAATTCAGTAACGAATTTTTTGTTACTGGCTCTTCCTACTTTTTTTTATCTGCTCTTGTTTGTTTTAATGATTGACCAAAACGATGTAGACGGTTTAAAATCACTCTCCTCTGGCGACGGGACAGATTCTCCTTCACTCGTCCTCTACACCTTGTGGACTTGAAATAAACGTCATGACCGATCCATAGGGTTGTCTACGAAAATCGTCCAGAAACAAAAATTGGATTAACAAAAATTAACTCACAAATGATCAGCCTAAAGAAAAAAACTTACCACAAGCTAATTGACACTTAAACTTAATTTTTACCTAAATAATAAATTACTAGAAGTACCCCGTCAAAAATGACGGTCTTTTATTTTATAAATATATAAAAAAAATATAAATATATATATATGGGGTGGAAAATAGGATTATTTGTCTTTTAAAATAACTGCTACTCAAAACCTTTGTATGCTACAGATGTATTCATTCAAAAAATAAAGATATACGTGTTTCATCATTTTTTGAAACTGTGGTTTCCAGGACCTCAAATGTGGGGTGGAAAATATGGTTATTTGTATTTTTAAAATAACTGTAAGTGCTACAAATGTGAAAATTAATATTTAGTATCCACTCAAAAAATAAAAATATATGTGTTTCACCATTTTTTCTAAATTTGGTTTCTGGGACCTCAAATGAGAGGTGGAAAATAAGGTTATTTGTTATTTAGAATAACTGCTACTTAAAAACTGTAAGTGGTACTGGTGTAAACATTAGTATTTGGTATTTAATCAAAAAATAAAGATATACGTGTACCAATATTTGAAAATTTGGTTTCCTGGACCTCAAATGTGGGGTAGAAAAAAGAAAAACTAAAATTGTGAATGTTTTAAAATTTTGTATTTAGGATCTTCTTAAAAAATAAAAATGGGAATGTGAATCCGTATTTAACTAATTTACTTTTTAGGGTCTCAAATAGAGAGTGAAAAATATGGTTAATTGGTTCTTAGAGTAACTGCCACTTAAAAATCAACAATACTACAATTGTGAAAAAATGTTTAGATTTTGCTTAAAAAATTAAAATACACGTGTTTGATCATTTTTTTATAGTTTCTGTTTTTGGGCCTCAGAATCGAAAAATGTGAAAGTTTTGAAATCTATATATATATAAACTATATTGACTGACTGACTGATAATCAACACCGAGCTCAAACGCCTTATCCTAGGAACGTGAAGTTTGGAACTCATATTACTTTTATAGCGTAAGCATCCACTAAAAAAGGATTTTCAAAATTTTGCTCTTGAGAGGATCAAACTGGAAAACAAACGTTTTTTTTTAAACAACGTATATCTCGAAAACCAAAAACGAAGGGTTATTGAAATTTGGTATCTTCTTACAAATTGAGAATACACGTTTTTTACCATTTTTTTAAAATTTGGTTTCCAGGACTTCAAATGTGGGCTGGAAAATAGGGTTATTTGTTTTTAAAGTAACAACTACTCAGAAACTGTAAATGCTACAGATGTAAAAATTAATATTTAGTATCTACTCAAAAAATAATGTTATACGCGTTTCACCATTTTTTTAAAATTTGGTTTCCAGGACCACAAATGTGGGGTGAAAAAAAAACAAAGAAGTGAAGGTTTTAAAATTTGGTATTTGGAATCTTCTAAAAAATTAAAATTATACGTGTGTAACCGTATTTAAATAATTTATTTTCTAGGTCCTCAAATATGGAATGGAAAACATGCTTGATTGGTTATTAGAGTAATTGCCACTTGAAAATCAACAATCTATCTATCTATATCTATATATATACTAGCGGACCCGGCGAACTTCGTTTCACCTTAAAGAGTGTTTTTTTAAGCAATATAGAATAATAATAACAAATATCCTATATATAAGTTTAAAAAAAAAACAAAAATAAAAAAACGTTCACTTTAATAGTTTATTAGAAAAACATTGGTTGAACTCGGTCGATTCTCTTTAATCCAGCACTTTATGGTACACTATGTTTTTTGTTTTTTAATCGGGCGAAAAAACAAATAAATCTGATGGTCTGCCGACACGTGAACACGCCACATACAATTGACCATGAGAAAAACATGCATTATCCAAGTTCAGACCACAAACACTCAAAGATTGGCCTTGTGATTTGTTAATCGTCATAACAAATGCTAGGAGAATCGGAAATTGAATTCTTTTAAACTCAAAGGGCAAATCGGTTTGGATCATAGGAATCCTCGGAATGAGTATTTCTTCGCCTTTGAATTTTCCTTTGAGGATCGTCGCGTGAAGCACATTGACCATTAGTTTCTTTAAAACCAAACGCTTTCCATTACATAGTTTTGGTTGATTTAGATTTCTAAGCATAATAACTACTGATCCAACCTTCAGTTGTAAATTGTGCGGTGGTAAGCCAGGCACATCCAAGGAGTTCAAAAATTCAGTTGGATAGTTAGTGGCTTCATCTTCATTTGTTACACAGTCAATAGATTTGAATGAATGCAGAGTACCAAAAATTTGATTCTGAATTAGAATATTTAAGTCATCCACATCTTTATTCTTAGCCGCCAAAATTGCTCTCTCACTCAACCATTTGTTTTTTTTATGATTAGCAATGATGTCTGGGAACACTTTATTGATAAGCTCGTCTTTCGATGAAGCAAAAGTGCAAAAATTGGAAGGAAAAGAAATCAATCCGGTCGATTTGTCGACAGGAACACGGCCATTACCGATGTTGAGCAATTGCAGATAGATCGTTCAGCAATGCAACTCTCATGTTAGAACTGTTAGAAGACAGCTGAAGTTTAATCACATAGCGCCACAGATATGATGATTTGATGAAAGCATTAATTTCATCGGCAGCGGTCGATCTTGGAATGACTGGCAGTGCTTGGCGGAAATCGCCAGACAATAAAATCATTGCACCTCCAAAATGTCGCGAGTCATTGCGCAGATCTTTCAGTGTTCTATCAAGTGCTTCCAATGCGCGTTTGTGCGCCATTGTGCACTCGTCCCAGATGATGATTTTAGATGCTACTAAAACTTTTGCTATTGCAGAGTGTTTTGCAATGTTGCATGTTGGTTGTTCAGTAGTTTGAAGATTTAAAGGGCAATTTTAATGCTGAATGAGCCGTACGGCATCCTTCTAACAATGTGGCTGCTATTCCAGAAGAAGCAATTGCTACCGCGATGTCTGATCTCGCACGAACCGTGGCCAATATCAAAGACATGAGAAACGTATTTCCAGTTCCACCTCTGCTCGATTCCAAATTGCAATTGTGTGTCAAAAATTAACTGTTTGTTGATCACTGACATAAGCAGTTTTGGGGAGTAAATCTCTTTGTTCTTGTCTTCGAGAAGCACGAAGCCGGGCCATTCTAACGCAGCGCCTTTCTCGCGCTAATTCCAGTTCTTCCGCGGTGGATTGGTTAACAATGTTCCGATGCCTAATTGCCTGACGGCTAATTTGGGAAAGATTAGATTAGATCTTCTGGGTCGCGGCATTGTTATTAATAATGTTTTTGTTAAAAGTAATAAAACTTTAAAACTCGCAAATTAATTCCAACGAACGAAAATATAATATTGACAGAACAGCATTGAAACTTTGTTAATGCCAAATGGAAAACGGAAAATGCGAAACTAAAAATCATATATCTATGCTAAAAATATCTTTTATATTTCTATGGCCCATAAACAATTATTTTATTTTATATTTTAATTGAAAAAGTTATTTACTTAATTTTTTCTGTGACATTTTCAATTGTAAACAATGAAATAGTCAGAAAATTTAATAACATGCGCTCTACCCCATTTGCGAATAAATATCATGTCGCGGAAAATTAAACATCTGTATATCTCGATAACCCAAACTCCAATTTGAACATTTATTTTTTCGTAAGACCAAATAGAGAGTGCTCTACAACTTTGCCATTTGAAGTTTTTTTCTAGGACGCACTGTTAAGGCTGTATAGCTACCGGGGTACATACTGCGGTCCCCATGGGCCACTCTATGGTTCAATGTCAATTTTTTTAGTTATTCTGTTAATAGGAGCTGAGAGAAATCCAATAAATCAAAAATCTCTAAAATCGGTTCAGCCGTTCTAGAGTTATAAGTGTCGTAACACAAACCTACTTCCTTTTATATATATAGATATAAAAGAACATCTCCTGACTGACTGACTGACAATCAACGCCGAGCTCAAACGCCTCATCCTAGGAACGTGAAATTTGGAACTTATATTACTTTTATAGCGTAAGCACCCACTAAGAAAGAATTTTTGAAAATTTTGCTCTTGAGAAGATGAAACAGGAAAACAAACTTTTTTCTAAAACAACGCATATCTAGAAAACCAAAAATGAAGAGGTTTATAAATTTAGTATGTAGATTCTTTTTAAAAAATATAAAAAATACGTGTTTCACCATTTTTTGAAAATTTGGTTTCCAAAACCGCAAAAGTGAGGTGGATAATAAATTTGGTTTGCAGGATCTCAAATGTGAGATGGAAAATAAATTTGATTGTGTTGGAAAATAGGGTTAATCGTTTTTTAAAATAACGACTACTCAGAAACTGTAAGTGCTACTGATGTAAAAATTAGTATTTAGTATTTACTCGAAAAATAAAGATTTGTGTTTTACCAATCTATATATATATATATATATATATATATATATATATATATATATATATATATATATATATATATATATATAAGAACATGTCCTGACTAACTGACTGACTGATAATCAACGCCGAGCTCAAACGCCTCATCCTAGGAACGGGAAATTTGGAACTTATGTTACTTTAATAGCGTAAGCACCCTCTAAGAATGGATTTTTTAAAATTTTGCTGCTTAAGGGATGAAACATGAAAACAATTTTTTTTTAAAACAACGCTTATCTCGAAAACCAAAAATGAGGAGGATTTGAAATTCAGTAGAGTGAACTGACCAAATGCTGGCCACTAACCAATTACTGGCCACTAACCAATTACTGGCCACTAACAAATTACTGGCTAGTTTTCAGGCGCATTTAAAAAAAAAACTTCATGACCTAGAAATTTTTTAAAGTTTTTAGCTCTTTGGTTAAATGTAATTTTGAAGTCTAGTGTTACTTATCCAGGCCCCCGATTTATTTATCGCTACAAAGAAGCTGAAAAATTTGCAACTTTTTGGTCTTAAAAGTTCGAAAACTTTAGTTGAGATTTTTTTTGAACTAAACTATCTGGACGTTTTACAAAATAAATCCAAATGAAAGGTAACACTATAACTTGTTCTTGTATACTTTTTTTAGTTCTTTAATCTAAATTTTTACTAAAAATAACTTAGAAATGATAAATAGCTGACCATACAAAAAGACCAATAGAAGGCCACCTATTTGACCATATATTGGCCATGGTTTTGGGAAGTAGCAGTTTTTGGAGTATGCTGGAAAACTTGCAAAAAAGCATAAAAATTTCTTTATAAAAGGAACTTCTAGCTAAAAATTGTAGAGACTTATGAAAAAACGAATTTTGGAAATGCCTCAGCGCTGTCCGGAAAGAACAGCTGCTGTATGTCACATGTGCATAGACAAGCAGAAGGTTCAAAAGTATTTTTAAGCTTTAGAAGAGCTGATGATTTTGGAACATCTACAAACAAAATCAGAACAAAAGTGGAATATGGATGAAACTGGTTCTGATATTTTGTCTTATCATGCTCTTCAAATTCCGGGTGGCCAGTAAATGGTACTCCTTGGCCATTAATTGGTACAAACTGATTTTTCTCAAAAAAGGGCTCTAAACATTTATTTTAAATTTTTGCAGGAAAAAACCATACTTTGTATTTGATAGAGATTTTGAAACTGCACAATGTTCATGTAAGTAAACGTGTGTGGTCCTATGGTCTAAAAACCTACGTGACTTGCAAACAAGTTGAGGCCAGTAATTGGTCAATTTACCCTATGTAGATTCTTCTTAAAATAAAAAAAAATACGTGTCTCACAATTTTTTAAAAATTTGGTTTCGAATAACTGCCACTCAAAAACTGTAAGTGCTACACATGTAAAAATTAGTATTTAGTCTCTACTAAAAATTAAAGATATACGTATTTTATCAATTTTTAATAATTTGGTTTCCAGTGAAGTGGAAAAAAGAGTTTGATTAAAAACTCCAAAAACTAAAAATGTTAAAGTTCTCCAATTTAATACCGAGATTATTTTGAAAAAATAACAATATACATGTTTTATTAATTTATGAGAACTTGGTTTCCAGGATTTCAAATGTGGGGGGGATAGGGTTATATTTTTTGTAGAATAACTGCAACTCTGAAACGGGGTAGTTCGAGTCTAATTAACAAACCAGACCTGAAATGTTCTGTCTATTAAATAAGCCGGATCGGGTCTATGGATTAGAGTGCCGCACGGACCGGGCCAGGCCTTGATTTAAGGGTCTTCAGACCGGATGGGCCAAACCTGAAGTCAAGGTGGGACGGGCCAAAATTTTTCGGCAAGTATATAGAAATTTTAGGCCTGTAAAAACGGGCCAGGCCCAAATTAGATGAGCCGTGCCGACCTGAAATTTTGACTTATCAAGCGGGCCGGGCCAAGTTGTCGACGGACCGGACCGAGTCGGGCCGTAAAAATTGCTTCGTGCAGTTGACTACTGTGGATGCGTCTTCTATTTTTCAAGCTAGCGAGGCCGCGACGGGAATGCTAGTATATAATATAGCGTTACGCAAAAGTGCTAACATACATACACACATACATACATACTTAATTTTTTTTATTATTTTATTTTAATATAATAGTAGACCACGTCACTGCCTGTTTAATGATTCTGTAACGCTTATATATATATATATATATATATATATATATATATATATATATATATATACATATATATATATATATATATATATATATATTTATATATATATATATATATATATATATTTATATATATATAAATATATATATATATATATATATATATATATATATATATATATATATATATATTTATATATATATATGTGTGTGTGTATGTAAGTATATATATATATATATATATATGTATGTATATATATATATATATATATATATATATATATAAATGTATATATATATATATATAAATGTATATATAAATGTATATATAAATGTATAAATATATATATATATAAATGTATATATATATATATGTATATGTATATAAATACTAGCAGTGCCCGTAGCGGCTTCGCTCGCATGAAATTAGAGAATTTGAACCGTGCATACATAGTAGAGTACTGCACGGATCAATTTTTTAGGTCTCGGCCCGTCAACAACTTGGCCCAGCCCGTTTCAAAAACCGAATAACCTGGCCCGGCACGGCCCGTTAAATATGGGCCCGGCCCGTTTTTACAGGCCTAGAAGTTCTATATACTTGATGAAAAACTTTGGCCCGTCCCACCTTGACTTCAGGTTTAGCCCGGCCCGTCTGAACACCCTAAAATCACTAAAATGTTTATATACTTGGTTAAAAATCTTGGCCCGTCCCACCTTAATTTAAGGTTTAGGCAGGGCCTTATGAAGACCCTAAAATAACGGCTTGGCCAGTCCGTCCGGTGATAAACTGAACTCATCTACTTTTGACCGGCACAAAACCTCAAAATACCAATTTTCACATCTGTAGCACTTACAGTTTTTGAGTAGCAGTTATTTTAAAATCAAATAACCCTTTTTCCACTTCACATTTGAGGTCCTGGAAACCAAATTTTCAAAAAATGGTGAAACACGTATATCATTATTTTTTGAGTAGAAATTAAATACTAATTTTTCTTTTGTAGCATTTACAGTTATTGAGTAGCAGTTACTTTAAAAACCAAGTAATCCTATTTTCCACCACATATTTGAAGTCCTGGAAACCAAATTTTCAAAAAATGGTAAAACACGTTTATCATTATTTCTGGAGTAGAAACCAAATACTAATTTTTACTCCTGCAGCATCTACAGTTTTCGAGTAGCCGTTACATTAAAAACCAAATAACATTATTTTCCATCCCACAATTGAGGTCCTGGAAACCAAATTTAAAAAAATTGGTAAAACACGTATATCTTTATTTTTAGAATAGAAACTAAATACTAATTTTTACATCTGTGGTATTTACAGTTTTTGAGTAGCAGTTAGTTTGAAAAACAAATAACCATATTTTCCACCCCACATTTGAAGTCCTGGAAACCAAATTTCATTATTTTGGGAGTAGAAACAAAATACTAATTTTTACTCCTGTAGCATTCACAGTTTTTGAGTAGCAGCTACTTTAAAAACCAAATAACCCAATTTTCCAACCAACATTTGAGGTCCGGGAAACCGAATTTTCAAAAAATGGTGAAACACGTATCTTTTTATTATTTAAGAAAAATCCATATACCAAATTTCAAAATTTCCTCATTTTTGGTTTTCGAGATATACATTGTTTTAGAAAAAAGTTTGTTTTCTAGTTTTTTCCCCTCAGGAGCAAAATTTTAAAAATCCTTTCTTAGCGGATGTTTACGCTATAAAAGTAATATAAGTTCCAAATTTCACGTTCCTAGGATGAGGCGTGTGAGCTCGGCGTTGATTATCAGTCAGTCAGTCAGTCAGTCAGGACATGTTCTTTTATATATGTATATGTATATATGTATATATGTATATATATATATATATACATATATATATATATATATATATATATATATATATATATATATGTATGTATATGTATATATTAATATATATATATATCTATATATATATATAAATATATTTATGTATATATATGTATATATATATATATATATATATATATATTATAAGGAAACATAGCGTTGATATGTTTTTACGAGCCACATATATCAGAAACTTGGATGGCGTACAATCCACCACGAAATAACGCAAATATACATGTCTCAACTTCAGACTCGAACCCACGACTGTCGGATCGGCAACACCGCCTTGCATCATGCCAACTACCTCACCATCTGCGCCACTTCCACCGCCAAAAAACAGTGGTTGTTAAGCGCTTTTGTTGGGGTATGTTGAACACAACACTCGACTATGAATGGGTACGAATCAATGCTCGATAGTATTATAAGTTGTACGGCGTACAATCCGTCACTAGCTAATTTAATAACTATCGAAGATATATGTTTTATGATATATATTATAAGGAAACATAGCGTTGATATGTTTTTACGAGCCACATGTATCAGAAACTTGGATGGCGTACAATCCACTAATCCACCACGAAATAACGCAAATATACATGTCTCAACTTCAGACTCGAACCCACGACTGTCGGATCGGCAACACCGCCTCGCATCATGCCAACTACCTTACCATCTGCGCCACTTCCACCCCCAAAAAACAGTGGTTGTTAAGCGCTTTTGTTGGGGTATGTTGAACACAACACTCGACTATGAATGGGTACGAATCAATGCTCGATAGTATTATAAGTTGTACGGCGTACAATCCGTCACTAGCTAATTTAATAACTATCGAAGATATATGTTTTATGATATATATTATAAGGAAACATAGCGTTGATATGTTTACAACTTATAATACTATCGAGCATTGATTCGTACCCATTCATAGTCGATTGTTGTGTTCAACATACCCCAACAAAAGCGCTTAACAACCACTGTTTTTTGGCGGTGGAAGTGGCGCAGATGGTAAGGTAGTTGGCATGATGCGAGGCGGTGTTGCCGATCCGACAGTCGTGGGTTCGAGTCTGAAGTTGAGACATGTATATTTGCGTTATTTCGTGGTGGATTGTACGCCATCCAAGTTTTTGATATATGTGGCTCGTAAAAACATATCAACGCTATGTTTCCTTATACATAATATATATCATAAAACATATATCTTCGATAGTTATTAAATTAGCTAGGGACGGATTGTACGCCGTACAATCTATAATACTATCGAGCATTGATTCGTACCCATTCATAGTCGAGTGTTGTGTTCAACATACCCCAACAAAAGCGCTTAACAACCACTGTTTTTTGGCGGTGGAAGTGGCGCAGATGGTAAGGTAGTTGGCATGATGCGAGGCGGTGTTGCCGATCCGACAGTCGTGGGTTCGAGTCTGAAGTTGAGACATGTATATTTGCGTTATTTCGTGGTGGATTGTACGCCATCCAAGTTTCTGATATATGTGGCTCGTAAAAACATATCAACGCTATGTTTCCTTATAATATATATCATAAAACATATATCTTCGATAGTTATTAAATTAGCTAGTGACGGATTGTACGCCGTACAACTTATAATACTATCGAGCATTGATTCGTACCCATTCATAGTCGAGTGTTGTGTTCAACATACCCCAACAAAAGCGCTTAACAACCACTGTTTTTTGGCGGTGGAAGTGGCGCAGATGGTAAGGTAGTTGGCATGATGCGAGGCGGTGTTGCCGATCCGACAGTCGTGGGTTCGAGTCTGAAGTTGAGACATGTATATTTGCGTTATTTCGTGGTGGATTGTACGCCATCCAAGTTTCTGATATATGTGGCTCGTAAAAACATATCAACGCTATGTTTCCTTATAATATATATCATAAAACATATATCTTCGATAGTTATTAAATTAGCTAGTGACGGATTGTACGCCGTACAACTTATAATACTATCGAGCATTGATTCGTACCCATTCATAGTCGAGTGTTGTGTTCAACATACCCCAACAAAAGCGCTTAACAACCACTGTTTTTTGGCGGTGAAAGTGGCGCAGATGGTGAGGTAGTTGGCATGATGCGAGGCGGTGTTGCCGATCCGACAGTCGTGGGTTCGAGTGGGAAGTTGAGACATGTATATTTGCGTTATTTCGTGGTGGATTGTACGCCATCCAAGTTTCTGATATATGTGGCTTGTAAAAACATATCAACGCTATGTTTCCTTATAATATATATCATAAAACATATATCTTCGATAGTTATTAAATTAGCTAGTGACGGATTGTACGCCGTACAACTTATAATACTATCGAGCATTGATTCGTACCCATTCATAGTCGAGTGTTGTGTTCAACATACCCCAACAAAAGCGCTTAACAACCACTGTTTTTTGGCGGTGGAAGTGGCGCAGATGGTAAGGTAGTTGGCATGATGCGAGGCGGTGTTGCCGATCCGACAGTCGTGGGTTCGAGTCTGAAGTTGAGACATATATAAATATATATTTATATATGTATATACATATACATATATATATATATATATACATATATACATATATAGATATATATATATATACATATATATATATATATATATGTATATATATATATGTCTCTTAATATGAATGACGACGAAGATCCTGTGTCGAGAAAAAGGCGTCTAGCTAAAGAAAGGCAACAGAGATATCGCGCAAGACAAACTCCACAATCAAAAACAAAAATTCAAGTTTTAGATGCAGAAGCTCATCAACAACGCACTGCACAAATGTCTGTTGAGGAATTGCAAATTTTTCATGCTTCTCATGCCGCATCACAACAACGTTATGTCTATCGACTAACTCCTCAACATCAAGAAGCTTTTCACACTTCCATTGCTGCCTCACAACGTCATCGAATTGAGCAAATGTCTCCCCATGAATTGCAGTTACATCGAGAAACCAATGCTGCCAAGGAACGCCATCGAGTTGAACAAATGTCTCCCAATGAATTGCAGCTGCATCAAGCTGCTAATGCGATCTCCCAACGTTTAGCACGATATCGTGCGGGTGAGGCAGTTCGTAACAAAGCAATTAATTTCAACGAAACTCAATTCGATCAACATGATTGTGGTGAATTTGATGTACTTCATGTCGATCAAGAAATTTTGCTGCAGAGCAACCATCAGATGGACTATTCACTTCATGTTGTCGAAAAGGCAAAGTAATGTTGCCAAAACCAATTGACATTCACGGTAATACACTTAACTGTCCCTCCTCCTTTATCCAGGCTTGGGACTGGCTCGTAATTAGCGAGGCGGAGTTGACATACATACATACATACATACATACATACATACATACATACATACATACATACATACATACATACATACATACATACATACATACATACATACATACATACATACATACATACATACATACATACATACATACATACATACATACATACATACATACATACATACATACATACATACATACATACATACATACATACATACATACATACATACATACATACATACATACATACATACATACATACATACATACATACATACATACATACATACATACATACATACATACATACATACATACATACATACATACATACATACATACATACATACATACATACATACATACATACATACATACATACATACATACATACATACATACATACATACATACATACATACATACATACATACATACATACATACATACATACATACATACATACATACATACATACATACATACATACATACATACATACATACATACATACATACATACATACATACATACATACATACATACATACATACATACATACATACATACATACATACATACATACATACATACATACATACATACATACATACATACATACATACATACATACATACATACATACATACATACATACATACATACATACATACATACATACATACATACATACATACATACATACATACATACATACATACATACATACATACATACATACATACATACATACATACATACATACATACATACATACATACATACATACATACATACATACATACATACATACATACATACATACATACATACATACATACATACATACATACATACATACATACATACATACATACAACGTCATCGAATTGAGCAAATGTCTCCCCATGAATTGCAGTTACATCGAGAAACCAATGCTGCCAAGGAACGCCATCGAGTTGAACAAATGTCTCCCAATGAATTGCAGCTGCATCAAGCTGCTAAAGCGATCTCCCAACTTTTAGCATGAAATCGTGTGAGTGAGGCAGTTCGTAACGAAGCAATTAAATTCAACGAAACTCAATTCGATCAACATGATTGTGGTGAATTTGATGTACTTCATGTCGATCAAGAAATTTTGCTGCAGAGCAACCATCAGATGGACTATTCACTTCATGTTGTCGAAAAGGCAAAGTAATGTTGCCAAAACCAATTGACATTCACGGTAATACACTTGAATATCCCGATTTTCTTAAAAACCTCATGTCAGACAAGGCCAATCCAGATAGAAAAAAATTTTTGATATGCTTATATATAAAAATTTTTTTTATGGTTATCAAATGTCATTTTGTTTTTGTTGACTATTCTAATAAAAACGGGCGCCGTATTTTAAAACATCCGTCATTTTTGACGGGCTATCTCTAGTAGTTTATAGTCCTTTACACCAAGTGCTGTCGTGGATCAAAGTTTGATTCTTTTAACTGTCCCTCCTCCTTTATCCAGGCTTGGGACTGGCTCGTAATTAGCGAGGCGGAGTTGACATACATACATACATACATACATACATACATACATACATACATACATACATACATACATACATACATACATACATACATACATACATACATACATACATACATACATACATACATACATACATACATACATACATACATACATACATACATACATACATACATACATACATACATACATACATACATACATACATACATACATACATACATACATACATACATACATACATACATACATACATACATACTTACATACATACATACATACAACGTCATCGAATTGAGCAAATGTCTCCCCCATGAATTGCAGTTACTTCGAGAAACCAATGCTGCCAAGGAACGCCATCGAGTTGAACAAATGTCTCCCAATCAAGCTGCTAATGCGATCTCCCAACTTTTAGCATGAAATCGTGTGAGTGAGGCAGTTCGTAACGAAGCAATTAAATTCAACGAAACTCAATTCGATCAACATGATTGTGGTGAATTTGATGTTTTATGTTCTTCATGTCGATCAAGAAATTTTGCTGCAGAGCAACCATCAGATGGACTATTCACTTCATGTTGTCGAAAAGGCAAAGTTATGTTGCCAAACCAATTGACATTCACGGTAATACACTTGGATATCCTGATTTTCTTAAAAGCCTCATGTCAGACACGTCCAATCCAGATAGACAAAATTTTCGACAACATATTCGATCATACAACAGCGCAGTTTGTTTCGCTTCCATGGCCGCAAAAATTTTTGATTTGCTTATATATAAATTTTTTTTATGGTTATCAAATGTCATTTTGTTTTTGTTGACTATTTTTATAATAACGGGCGCCGTATTTTAAAACTTCCGTCATTTTTGACGGGCTATCTCTAGTACATACATTGCAAATTAAGTATGTAGATACTCTTGTAATGCAAGCGCTCATCGAGTTAGCTTAGCACTCTTCGAAACTGTATCTGTAAGTTAGGTCAGAGGATTATGGTCCAAGAATAACACAACCTCTGATAACGATAACCAAAACAAAATTTTATTCAGAGCTGCGTAAGCTTTCCTTTCATATGTAGAACATCTCATTATCCGCTTAACCTCTTTTTTATACGTAGGAGGTTTCATTTTCTTGCACGGTTGCAATTTTATTAGAATTGTGTGCCACAGTATTATATAAGAATATGATTTTTGGCTCACCAAAGCAACATTTCTCCAAGTTCAAAGTCAAACCTTATTTTGTATAACTAGTAAGAATTGAGAAATATGCTGTTTGTAATCTTTCTAATAGACCAAAAAACTGCGGAATCATCAATAAAAGGTTCTGTAAACAATCTAATCGGTTGAACGATCATAGAAATTACCCTTACAGAGGTCTTTCTGGCTGATTTAAAAGCAAAAAGCTTTCTACGAAATTCAAACACCCTAACAATCATCAAAACAACATAAACATTATGTTTCATTTACCATTTGTAAAACATCAGGGAAACCGGAAACAGGAAAATGTCTCCCCCATGTATAGCGATGAACATACCTAAGATTTTTTGCTTTATAAACATCCTTTTCTCTCGTTTGTCCCATTAATACGCATACCATATGGCTTACCATCAGACTCTGTGACAATACGATAACACAATCAATCAGTTGAATTTATATAGCGCTATTTCCTATCGTTCAAAGCGCTCGGAAACGAACTTTTTAAATGAATAAGTCTTAAGTCCCCGACGGAAAACTGTGAAAGAAGTACATTTAGTAAGACAAGAAGGAAGAAAGTTCCAGAGATAAGGACCAGAGTAGGAAAAGGATCGTTTAGCAAAAAAATGCTTTACATATAAGATATAAAAGTGGTTAAGAGAGGAAGATCGCAGACCAGACTTAGGAGGGATTTTTATCAAGTTAGTTAGATGGAGTTGAGAAGAGCAAGTTTTAATTTTAAACATTAGTAAGCAAATTTTAAACATCACCCTTTATTTAAGAGGTAGCCAATATATATATATATATATATATATATATATATATATATATATATATATATATACATGTATATATATATATATATATGTATATATATATATATACATATACATATACACATATATATATATATATATATGTAAATATTTTTTTCAATTAAAATATAAAATAAAATAATTGTTTATGGGTCATAAAAATATAAAAGATATTTTTTGCATTATTAATAACAATGTCGCGACCCAGAAGATCTAATCTTTCCCAAAATAGCCGTCAGGCAATTAGGCATCGGAACAATGTTAACCAATCCACCGCGGAAGAACTGGAATTAGCGCGATTGTTTTTGTTAAAAGTAATAAAACTTTAAAACTCGCAAATTAATTCCAACGAACGAAAATATAATATTAACAGAACAGCATTGACACTTTGTTAATGCCAAATGGAAAACGGAAAATGCGAAACTAAAAATCATATATCTATGCTAAAAATATCTTTTATATTTTTATGACCCATAAACAATTATTTTATTTTATATTTTAATTGAAAAAGATATTTACTTAATTTTTTCTGTGACAATGAAATAGTCAGAAAATTTAATAACATGCGCTCTACCCCATTTGCGCATAAATGTCATGTCGCGGAAAATTAAACATCTGTATATCTCGATAACTCAAACTCCAAATTGAAAATTTATTTTGTCCGTAAGACCAAATAGAGGGTGCTCTACAACTTTGCCATTTTAAGTTTTTTTTTTGAACGCACTGTTAAGGCTGTATAGCTACCGGGGTACTTACTGCGGTCCCCATGGGCCACTCCATGATTAAATGTTAATTTTTTTAGTTATTCTGTTAACAGAAGCTGAGAGAAATCCAATAAATCAAAAATCTCTAAAATCGGTTCAGCCGTTCTTGAGTTATAATTGTCGTAACACAAACCCGACTTCCTTTTATATATAAAGATATATATATATATATATATATATATATATATATATATATATATATATATATATATATATATATATATATATATATATATGCATTTTCCTTTATTCTACCTTAGCAAGGCCTAATTCCTGTCGGAAACAACTCCGCCACGCTAATTGCGAGCCAGTCCCAAACCTGGATAAAGGCGGAGGGACAGTTAAAAAGATCAAACTTTGATCCACGACAGGAAGTACTTATGTGCTTTCTACATACAGCCAATTCAGTCTTAAAACAATTGGTGTAAAGGATTATAAACTATAATAAATAAAAAAAACCTGTCGGAAACATTAACTCATGTATTGTCATCCAGAATATAGTTTTCCTGAAAGTTTTAGAGCTCTAGGTGGTCGAAAACTGGGAAAGCGACCGGGAGCGTGAGAGCAAGCGAGGAAGGAGACAGGAGCGTGAGAGAAAAACGATAGAAAAACCTCCCAGCTAGTATATATATATATATAAAGCTCGTGACGGTGTTTGTGTCTACACTCCTCCGAAACGGCCGAACCAAATTTTATGAAATTTGTTGTGTACGTTTGGGAGGTCTGAGTATAGATACACGTAAAATTAAAAAAATCGGTTTAGCCGTTTCGGAGGAGTTTATATATAATTTATAGGTCAAAATCAGACAGACAGACAGACTCATTTATATATATATATATATATATATATATATATATATATATATATATATATATATATATATATATATATATATATATATATATATATATATATATATATATAAAACAAGTGAAGCACTTAAAAACATTTTTTAAAAACTAGTATTATCCCAGTTATCCGACTTATCTCAATTATCCGACTTATTCCAATTATCCGACATATTCTGATCATGAAATATTTTGCATTAATTTTTTTAAAATAAATAAAACAGGATAGAAGGGTGGGAGATAAAGAAAGCAAAATTTTTTTTCAATCTGCCTAAGGACCACCCTAATATATATATATATATATATATATATATATATATATATATATATATATATATATATATATATATATATATATATATATATATATATATATATATATATATATAATATAATATATATATATGTATATATATATATATTTATATATATAATTATTTATATACACTATTAACATGATGATGATCGTCGACAGGACAAGTGAGGAATCATCATGCCCCGCAACTACATTTGGGTCCAATGGTTGAATATAGGTTGGTCCATGCGCGCGTCGATAGGCAAACCGATCTGTGGACTATCCTGTAAATCCCGTTCTTGACTGACAGGTTGACAGACGTATAATGGCTGGACATTTGGCTCGTCAGTTTCATAGCCATATAGATTAAGAAGTCCATCATTAATCGTCGGTGTGTCATTATTCTTCTGAACAAGCGTGCAAGTGCTATGGCCACTGTGGTAAGTATCAATATTCAAACGTTTATCTTCAACTAGATTGCCATCAGTCTGATCAGAAGACCGAAGATTAGATATAGGTTGGCAGGAAGTTGTTACTACATTTGGTGGTTGCACATTGACATCGACAGCAGCTTCATAAAGATGTAGAGTATGGTCAAATCGGTTATCCTGAATGTTGACCGATGGTTTAAGTTGGATAATTAGTAAGGCCTCCTTGATTTTGAGGCGCAGAGAGTCTGGCTGAAAATAATCATTTCAGTTATATTAAACAAGAGTTGATGAGACGGTTTTGTTGAATGAGGTTTGACAAAGTGAGAATGTATGGATCGTGTTACATGCATTGTCGTTTGTCTAGAAAGTGTGGTGCAATATAATATTTCGGAGTTTGATGACACTAGGGGCAGGTAAACCTGTACACAACGTTAGTTCTCTGCGCAGGTCTTTCATCTCCACCAAGGTTATTACTGACGACCAAATCCCTTGATTTGAGACTTTGGTAATATACGTGTAGTTGTTATGTCTGACTTGGATCAGTTAGTCGGACGTTTTTCATAACAATTTTTCGAAGTACCGTTTTATCGAGACGGTACTTATCATGCATCTGAGCACGATAGAAGAGTTGCAGAGAAGAATCAGAACTCTTTGTTGTTAACGTGGATATTGAATTTATTTTAAGCATTCGAAACAAGAGTATCAAAAAACGGTTACTGATTCTCTTTCTTAGGAAGTTCATATGTAAATTTTAAGACGGATGATTTTTTAAACGTTTCTTTAAGATCTAATACCTCTTGGTAATTCTGACACATTACAAATATATCATCCACATAACTTGCGTAAATAAATGGTTTATGATAGTTATTATTAATTTTATTTCGAGGTTGCCCATGTAAAAAGCAGCGAAGGTGGGACCGAGAGGTGACCCCATCGCCACACCGTCGACCTGGGCATACAGTTGACCACTAGGGTGTTTAAATAGAACATCAGTGGTACGCATAAAAAACGTCCTTCAACAAATCTTAACCGAAGGCTCTCAACGTTCAATGAAGCCATAATGCCTGAGTGGTGTGATGTTGCTCGGAGAAAGCTACTGAAGTTTAATGAAGAAGAGAGAAAATACTGGGAAGGGCAATATGGAGTTATAAATGGGTTAATAGATTTGGCCAATAGATGAATAGGAGTGGGGCATTGTGAGATTATCGGGCGGAGAGGATTACCACTTTTGTGAGTCTTCACGTTTCCATATATGTAGCCCGGACTGTAATCTCCAGCAACCTGTCGCAACGCCATAGATCGAATAGTATTTAACTGCTTTATGATGACAATAGCTCTTTTCTTCAAAGTATCTGTAGCATTTGAATAGAGCTTTTTGAACTTACATTCCTCTGAAAGATGAATGTGAGTTCATAAATATTATGTGTATGTATATATATCTATATATATTTATATTTATATAAAAGAATATTTGTGAGTTTGTTTGTTTGTTTGTATGTTTGTCTTTTATAGAAATCTGAACCACTGGAGCGATCTTGATGAAATTTGGCAAGAAGGTAGTCCTCAAACCAGGAAAAAAAGTTTGGAAGGTATGGACTCCCTACTCGCATTCCCCGGCTCAGGGAGACCAAAAAACCTTTTCCAGGCCAAACGTGTCTATATACTGCCATCAAAGGTAATTGCGTAATAAAATTTAAATTTAGTTTACGTTACAACGTTTGAAAGCTTCAAACAACATTTAGCAAATCTATTGTACGTTTATGTGCTAAAAGAAGTTAGGAAAAAATGGAAAAAAATTGAGCGCGATCGGGAACGGGAACGGAAACGGGAACGGGAGAGCAAGCGTGAGCGGGAACGGGAAAGCGACCGGGGATTTCACTTTTGTAGCTGATAGTCGGGAACGATGATCTGTGATTGTGTTCCCCACTTCGCTCCGACAGTGCTGGCTTTGCAGAAATACTGTACAAGCGATGAGCGACTTGAGCAAATAATGGTTTTTCTTCTGTTTTTTCACTCCAATATTCAAATGGGTGTGTACTGAGACCCAATAAATTTTATATGCTAAAAGTTCTTCTTCACAGGAATGTTCATTGTTGTTTTTGCTGGCTTTTTCGGTCGTGGATGATTTTCTATCACGCACACTGATAAATGGATCCTGTCGTGTTCTCTTAGGTAAGGGAGAAAATTTCTCTGACTCTCCAACGTTAATTGAAGATGAACTCGTATCAGTTTTTCCTGTTCTTGAAATTCTTTCCAGTGTTTTGAAAGACAAAATTTAATAATTTTTAAAAGAAAGATCGGGATATCAAGCCATTCAATGTAATGGATTGATTAAATTAGATATTAATTTCTATTTAAAGATCCTGCTCCGCTCAAACAGGCCTTCTGTGCATACATCAAACCCCTTCTGGAATACTGCTCTCAAGTATGGAGCTCCCATCACCAATACCTCATCTACAACATCGAAATGGTTCAAAAGAAGTTCACCAAGGCGGTCCCAACTTTCAGGAATCTTCCATACATGGCAAGACTAAAAGCTCTTAGTCTCCAATCACTCGAGCATAGACGAATCATCAATAACTTTTGTTTATGCTATAAACCTTTCCATGGCCTTACCGATTCTGATTTAAGGCATCAACTCAAATTTTTTGCATAGTCCTCAACTAGAGGCCACCAACTTAAGTTAAGCTCTGTTTTGAATAGAGTCGATATTACGAAGTTTTTCTACTCTAATCGTATTATTGTTATATGGAACCACCTGCCTAATGATATTGTTAGCTCAACTACGTACATTAGATTCAAGAGCTTAATTGTGACGGTTGACCTCACGAAATTTCTCGTTTATAAATAGTCATACTGTTTGCCACATTATTCTTATCTGAAATTTGATGTTTGCTTTTTGTGACTATCCTGGATTAAACTAAATTTAGTGCTAATATCAGGTTTTCTTCTGAGATTTTTCTTTATGACATGTTGTCCCACCGAATTGGTTATTTTGATTGCATTTTGTTTCAACTGTATGACTTGACGTTTTCCTTTTTTCTTTTTTTTCTGATTACGTTTCACTTAACTGTATTCTGTCCAAACAGTTTCAATGGCCCGTTGGGTTCTTTTGTTCAAGCTGTGATAAAATAAAATAAAATAAAATAACTTCTCGTCCAACTAATCTATTAAATTAGTTCTAAAGGTTCCAATTAAAAAACGTTCTTTAAAGTCTGACCGAAAACTTTTTTAAAGAGATTATACGACGGAACAACCAGTTGTAGTGTGGGTGTAATAATTTCTTTCAGTATTTTAAACACTTGTTTTACAGACAAATTGAGTTCTATTATTTCCTTATTCAGTTTTTTTAGAGCTGCAAATTAATCGCGATTAATTCCGTTAATTAACGCTAAAAAATTAGCGCGCATTAAAAAAATTAACGCCGTTAAATATTTTAACGACTAATCTAAATTTTGCACTAAAATATCATATTAAATTAATATTATGTACCATAGTACTATAATTCTAAGTCTATAGCGTGTACGATATCGGTGGTTCCGTACATTTTCTGCGCCATTTTGCTAGAGAGTTGTGTTGATTGTTTGTGTCTAAACGCGGAGAAGTATCGTCATTAAAATGAATTCAGAAAAATCAATTTTGCAAGGAAAGTTTGTTTTTAAATCGGAAGATGTTGTTGTCTGTTCAATTTGCGTTAAGAAATTTAAATTTCATCGAAGTTATTCAACGCTCAAGTATCATCTTCGGAATAAGCATCCATTTGTTGACATGGCAAATAAAACTATTCGACAAGCAAGCACACATTCTTCCGATGTTGAGCTTATCCAAGCTTCAAATGTCCAGCAAGTGCCAGTGTTGCGCCAGCTTAGGATCGATGAAATTGGAAAAAAAATGGATAAAGACAAATCGGAAAAAATTACAAAAGCTCTTGCAAGCTGGATGGCTAGAAATGGTAGGCCGATAAATATTATATCAGACGAAGGGCTCCAGGATGTCATACGTGTTGCATCTTATTATAACTCCTATGTGCTACCGACACACCGAACAATTAATTCAAGAATAGATGAATTATTCCAACAGGAAAAGAACAAAATTTTAGTTCTAGAAAGTATGGAAAGATCTACAAAGACTTCATGCACGTGTGAATAATCAGTTGACACCGAACGATTCAACTTCTGGTTACTATTTTATTTTTTTTTATCAAAGTGTTATCATTTATTTTAGACTAGAATCTAAATATAAAGAGCAAAATTTAATTTAATTTGTTAATTTTTAGAAGTCATTATTTAATCTCGTAAATACTTTTTTATCTAGAACCACCAACAAAGAAACGGAAAATGTTGGAAATGGATGATTCGGATTCTGACGATGAGCTTCTTTGGCCGCGATCGTCGTTGCTCCTTTTGAACAATATAAAAATGAGCCGCAGATTGATCTGTCTGAATGTCCTTTGGAATGGTGGAGAAAGCATGAAGGTTCATATGCTAATTTAGCGAAATTGGCACGAAAATTCTTGGCTTCTCCAGCTACAACTGTCCCGTGCGAACGATTATTTTCATTATCAGGGAACATTGTGACTAAAAAACGTGCTTCACTCTCTGCTGACAATATTAGCTAACTTGTCTCACTGAGTAGCTGGCTAAGAAATGATGACAATATGAATGATTTTGAATAAATGCATTTGTTATTTCAAATTGTTATTGAATAAATGCACTTATTATTTCAAATTGTTATTGAATAGATGCACTTATTATTTCAAATCAATTTTTAAATTTACAATATGATTTGAAAATTTTTTTGCGATTAATCGTAATTAATTTTTGCGAACAATGGATTAATCGCATGCGATTAAGCGATTAAAAATTTTAATCGATTCACAGCTCTAGTTTTTTTATCAACCTTTGCTATTATTAAAAGTTTATTTCTTGCAGTGATAAAATGTACCAGATTGTCATAGTTGATTTCAACAGATTCTGCTCGTCCAACCACTGAAATCTAGAGTCGAGTATCTCCTTCATGTTTCAATGATCTTGAAAGATTTTCTTGCAATCCAGTTGTTTTTTTTACATAACGACAAAGATTAATTTATATGAAGCCGCTTTTTTATCATTTTGTTTATCTCGTTAAGTATTTTTGACAACAACAGTCAACTCTAACGCCAGATTTCAGAGCAAACACGCCGTTTGACCTTACTTGACCCCATTTTTCTCTACCCGACCCGCCCCACTCACATGTCAAAATTCCACAACCGGACCCAACCCGTAGACAACTCTGTTTTAGTTGTATATCAGTGCAGCTTTTTTCAAACAATTCTCCTCTCAAAATATTTTCCGGCAGAAATAGCTACTCTACTCTAATAAAATGGATCTCTTGAAGAGGGTTTGGTTGTACATGAGATCTAGTTCTATTTGCGCACCTAATCAATAACAAAGATGCCAACATAGGTTAAGATTCCAATGTCTTCTTCACGTTGTCACTGAAAGGTTTGAATAAATTCAGAGTGACATAATTTTTCATGGCTTGTGAATTTTAACAACATCAACAATTCAACTATGAAAGTGTTTCTTATTTTATCTACGTTTGAAAAGTCAATTTTTTTCTAAACCTCTGAGACAATTCATTTTTTCGATTTAATGAAACATTACTAGTTTGTAGTTGTTTCAGTTCTGTAATCTATTCTTCCAAAAAGATGGTTCATAGCTCCTTGAAGATCTTTGGCGGCTGAGCTGGGGCATGAATAAAATTTAATATCATTTGCAGAGCTTCGCAGAAACACATTCATTCGTGAAATTGTCAAACGTGTCATTGATAAAGATTATCAATTGTAGAAACATTATCGGTTAAAAACATGAATAATTTCGGCCAAAATAATTTGGTGATCTCTGATCTAATGATTGAAGAATGTTTGCAGTTGCCATATTCATGAAAATAAGCGATGCTGTCCCGCACTGATACTCATATAAAAATTTAGCAATTTTCGTCCTGCAAAATTTAGCATGAACCTTATGCATTGCAATTTGTTTCAAATTGTCTCGAATAATGATGCTTGACTTTGTAGAGCAGGTGTGTTGATCTGGTTACGCTTTGTTGCCAGTTGGAAGAGGCGCCAGTTTTTTCAACACGCAGAAAGATGCTAATGGCCTCAAGTAACCAATTGACATTCTAGCATTCATCAATGTTATAGCAGTTTTGACCAAATAGTCCCAAATAAGGGCAGTTAAAATAAATTTACGTAATACACAAGGAGCATTTCATCGTCGATATTATATTACACGTTGTATATATATATATATATATATATATATATATATATATATATATATATATATATATATATATATATATATATATATATATATATATATATATATATATTATAACACTTATTACATAGATGGACATCGTATTACAAGAGGTAGGCATCATATCGCAGATTCTGTACTTTTTAGAACAGATGTGCACAAAATAATAAGAAGAAAAGACATGCACGCAGAACGTTGTCCTATATAAAAAGACCTCAACGCGGATAGTGTCGCAATAATAAAACGCTGCAAAATGTTAATCTTCGTATTTTTTAACTAAAACACATTTTAATTTAATGATTAACAAAACTGTTATTTTTTCAGAAAATTATTTTAGTCAATAAAAAAGAAATTATAAATGTCTTTAAGTAACATTAAAAATTTTAAATTGAATTACGATAAAAATGAAAGTTTAACAAAAAAAGTGACCGAACAGAAAAATCTCAAAAAGATAATTTTGCTCTTATGATGTTCTTGTTGTTTTACATAAAATTATGTTGTGTTGTTCTGAATATGTTTACGCTTTCCAATGAATATGACATTAGTGAGTTGATCTTTATAATTTATTATTTTTATTATTATTATTATTGTTACTATTATTATTATTATTATTATTATTATTATTATTATTATTATTATTATTATTATTATTATTATTATTATTATTATTATTATTATTATTATTATTATTATTATTATTATTATTATTATTATTATTATTATTATTATTATTATTATTATTATTATTATTATTATTATTATTATTATTATTATTATTATTATTATTATTATTATTATTATTATTATTATTTTTATTATTATTATTATTATTATTATTATTATTATTATTATTATTATTATTATTATTATTATTCGTTATATTATGTTTAAATATTGCTTTAAATTGATTAGAAGTATAAGTAATACTATCATTATAGGTAATATTATTAATATCGTTACTAGCATAAAGCCTGAGAAAACAGGCATAAAAGAGAAAAAAACACAAATCGTCAAATCTGACAAATAAATTTATTTTCGAAATCAGCCTAAAAACTGAGTAAGTATGCCAAACTTCATTAAAATCGATTCAGTCTATTAAAATTATAACGAGTTACAGACAGACAAACTTAACTAGTTATTAGAATAAATTATTTAATTATCTAATAAATTAAATATGCTTTCCCGTTTTGAAAACTACCTCAGACTTTTAAACGATAAGTGCTGGATAACATAATATGTTGAAACATATTGATTCTGGTAGTTTACTTTATAACCGTAAACAAACTTATAAACACATTAACGTTATATGAACTAAAAAACAATCTCTGACACTTTCTTTGTTTTTAAATATTTTAATTGTAAAAACATAAATTTTCCAATTTATTTTTTATTTGAAATTAAAATCATAAAAGATGACTGATGATGACGAACAGATCTGACCTCTCCTGACATTCTCGGTACGTCTCAAGTGAACAGTATATATAATAATACATTTCTTCTGATTGCCAACAAGTTTTTTTCTGAGGAAATTAGGGGTGGCCAATTTAAAATTCTAGCGCTCACCGGAAGTGTTTAAGACACGACGGATGACTGGGTCTGCATGGTCAGTGAATGAATAATTGATGATGCTAATGGGTGGATGATGCGGTGAGTGAGTGAAAAAATAAATGAAGTGAAAAAATAAAAGACTGAGCAATGAGTAGACTGAATCAATGGAAAGCGAAAAAATGAATTTACGACCAAATGAATGAATGAAAGTAAAAATAGTTGGATGATGAGTGGAGGAACAAACAGAATGAGCAAACTATTGAATAAATTATTGACAATTTTAGGAGAGTAAAATCACTTCTATGATCAAAAGAAACTGGTGCAAAAATGAACAAAATTTTTACGAACAAATTCAAAATAATCTTTCTTTAGTTATCACTGCAAATTTTAGTAATTCAATTATCACCGTTATTGCTAGCTATTTTTTGTCATTTGTTCCTGATAATGATGACAAGTCATATCTATTTCGCCCGCAAAAACTTATCTTTTCTTTCTGGCATGGGTAGAAAAT
>OZ022241.1:20202221-20207221 GCA_963978895.1 Erpobdella octoculata
CATATTAAAGATGATCTCAGTAATACATAAATCAACACTGCTGGAGACCTCCAATGTTACAAAGCGGTACAAACAAGAATATTTAAAGAAGAACATTTTAATATAAGAACAGATGTAAGCTCTCTAAAAGTTAGCCAATTTTGATCACGTGGTACTTCTATCTTTATGAATCCATCCATTTTGTGCCGTCTCCAATTTACTCAACTTTGATATTCGTCTCTTTCTCTTTCTCTTCATCGCCATCTTTTCTTTTTTATTTGTTCTTACCTCTTTAGAATTTTCTAGTTTTTTCTTTCAAAAAAACCCATGCACATACGTATTGATGCCAATGCAATTAGATTCTGATACGTATGTGTTGCGAAGAGTCTTGAAAAAGAAGATTTATGAACGTGACTTATATTAGTGTTGTTTTTTCATTAAACTTCAAGAAAATAAATTCTGTTTTTATTAAATTAAATGTTTATTAAATAAGTTCAAATTAGTTTTAATGATGAAACTAATTAATATCTTAATTATATCTGAATTTATATTAGAAAGTAGTGAAGGAATTAAGACACACACAATATTTAGGCAAATATCAAAATTTCCTTGCCTTATTAGCGTTTTCTAAATACAGGGCATCGTGTGGTTTCACAATTTATTGAGCCATAGAAAGTTACGGGACGCAATCGTAAATTTTTGCTAGCCACACTGTTATAGCACATTTCATGTTTTGTTTTTTATGCCCACATCAACTTCTTATATCAGAATGATTTTGTAATTTTATCTATGTACGTCTGTATCTATGTATGTATGTATGTATGTATGTATGTATGTATGTATGTATGTATGTATGTATGTATGTATGTATGTATGTATGTATGTATGTATGTATGTATGTATGTATGTATGTATGTATGTATGTATGTATGTATGTATGTATGTATGTATGTATGTATGTATGTATGTATGTATGTATGTATGTATGTATGTATGTATGTATGTATGTATGTATGTATGTGTGTGTGTATGTGTGTATGTATGTATGTATGTATGTATGTATGTATGTATGTATGTATGTATGTATGTATGTATGTATGTATGTATGTATGTATGTATGTATGTATGTATGTATGTATGTATGTATGTATGTATGTATGTATGTATGTATGTATGTATGTATGTATGTATGTATGTATGTATGTATGTATGTATGTATGTATGTATGTATGTATGTATGTATGTATGTATGTATGTATGTATGTATGTATGTATGTATGTATGTATGTATGTATGTATGTATGTATGTATGTATGTATGTATGTATGTATGTATGTATGTATGTATGTATGTATGTGTGTGTGTATGTATGTATGTATGGATGTATGTATGTATGTATGTATGTATGTATGTATGTATGTATGTATGTATGTATGTATGTATGTATGTACTAGAATTACAGAATTACTCTACTAACATCATAACTACCTTGAAACATTCTAACACAAACAACGAAAAAAGAGCAAAACAAACAAGCAAAGTAAGCTAATTTGTCTATGTTTTCAAGCGAGACGTGTCACGTGATGACGCATGAACACACGACAGTATTAATCCTGCTGTTTGTATTTATTTGTAACAATAAATATTTATGACCAGTTTTTTATTTCTGTTTAATATATATATATATATATATATATATATATATATATATATATATATAAATATATATATATATATATATATATATATATATATATATATATATATATATATATATATATATATATATATATATATAATACTTAATATTTACAACGGAGTTTAAAAAAACATAATCTACTGACTGAGTTAGTAATTTACAAGCTGACAAAGTAAACATTAAAAACATTCACTTAAATGCTGTTACCACAGTAATATAGTCAATTGTCCGTTGAGTTTCAGAAAATGACATCGTTGCTGCAACTTTGATTTAATAATTTGGTAACAGGACGTTTCGCCCCCTGGACGGTTTGCACCCTGGACGGTTTGCACCCTGTTTGATTGTCTATTAGATTTAAATAATTTTAAGAAAGTCATAATGATGTTTTTATTTAACCTACAATAAGCTTTACAAAATATTGCTTATAAACATTTGCGTTATATGAGGGGGCAGTCTAAGTCATCCTATCTATCTGATGATATATAGACAGTTATATTTTAGAAAATACCATAATTCAAATAAAAAATTAGAATCTGTTCAAATCTGTCAGAATGTATATAATGTAGTGTAATGAAAATGTATATAGCGTATCCTTACAGCAAAATGCTTTACACAAATTATAGACCAGTTACTAACCAGTAAAGTGAAACAAATTAAAACGTTTTTAAAGCAGACGACTTTTGTAGGACAAACACATATGTTTTTTTCATAGAAAATAGTTCAGATGGTAGATGCCTATAGGGATAGAAACAATTACATAAATCGAAGTAACTTCAGCGCATTTTGGCCAATGTATTAAAATGCTTTGCTTTTCATTATTTTAGAAATATATTAATACTTACGATTTAAAAATGATTCTGTTATTTTTACAATTTTACAATGTGCAATTTTATAACTTACATTTTACAATTTATAGACACCGTGAACGTTTGTTTAAATTTTCTCTAAGGATAATTAAAATCATTAATCGCGTAAAACAGTAGCTGGAATACAATTATTTTTTTCGGACAGGGAAGTTTTTTTCAACTCTGAATTCAAAATCCAGGGGTATTTGGTAAACGGGGCGCTACGCCTATTTACATAAAAAATATGCATTGTATAGTTTTATTTTACTGACATTTAAATGTTGTAAACTAGAACAAGAAAACCGTAAAAAACTTCGTCATTAAAAATTCTTTAAAAATTTTTAATTCGGCGACAAAAAACGTTTTTTTAAATATTTTTGATAATAGTAAACTTTTAAAATATGAAAAAAATTGACCAAAGTCTTCTAAATACCTAATATGTAAAGTTTGTGAAGATTGAAAATTTAAGAAACTTTCGAATCAATATTGAATAAACAAATTTTTTAATCAAATTTTCAAATTTAAGAATTAAATAATTTGTGATGATTAAGAATTTCTAAAAAGTTTTAATAGATTGTATTCTATAATTGACTCAAATGTTGTCCAATTGATATGAAAATGTAATAAAATGTAAAGTCCGCAGCAGCAAATTTCAACTAGACTGTGAGGATTTAAAATATGAGCTATTTTTGAATCAATATGGAATAAGCGATTATCTTATTAAAAAATGTTACAATTAAAAATAAAATATCGCTTTCTTTAAAGAAACTAAATAATAATAGTTTGTTTTTTTACATAAGTTTTTCAATGTTTAAATTTTTTTTGCACCTTCAGTTTTTTCTCCTTTACTTTCTTTTTCCAGTATTTACCCCAAAAACATTCCACTTGGCTTTTCATCACTCTAAAAATTTAGAGCGTCCTTGGAAAGACTCACTATTTGATATGACTCTTTGCTTTTGTAAATATTAGTTCACGCTTCACACTCTATGCAAGATTTGACTCTCTATCCGTTTTTGAGTAAAAAAGTAAAATCTTTTTGGAAGCTTTTAGAACAAAGTACCCACGATTACTCGTCCCAGTTATCACGCTATTTTTGGAGATAAGTGAAAAAAATATTGGAAAAGTTTTGCAAAATGCATCAAAAACTACCCCCCTTCGGTCATCAGCTATTTTAAGAAGAAAAAGTGTATAAGAATGTAGAGAAGTGTCTACAGCTAACCCCACTTAACCCGTCATTTGTTATTATGGGAAGGAAAATTGTCTAGGAAATGTTTTAAAGTATGGGTTTTAAAATATTTGCCCTCTCAGCTTCATGCTGAAATGATGCTCCTGCCCTCTACTAATTTTTAAATTTCCTCTCAAAGTCGAATAAAACACTGCTGGCAATATTTGCAGGGGTAATTATTACTTTCCCAATGATAAAAGGTTTTAGAAGGAAAAAGTCAAAAACCCCAAGAACTAAAGTCTCATGAGAAGAACGTGCAAAACATTATATGAGAAACTTTTCCAGATAAAAAATCAGGAATGAAAACCGGGGCAAAAAATCAAGGTAAAAAACCGGGGGCTAAAACCGGAAAAGATTTTCGCAGGGGTAAAAAACTGAGCCAAAAAATGGGAGCAAAAAATTGGGGACGAAAAAACGGAGGCCAAAAACCGGGGGCGATCTTTCCCGGAGGCGAAAAACGTGGGGGAGAACTTTCCCAGGGGCGAAAAACCGGGGACGAAACTTCCCAGAGGCAAACTTTCCCGGGGGCGAGAAGACGGGAGCGAAAAGCCGGGGGCGAACTTTTCGTAAACCTGCCTTAAGTAAGCAAGCAAGCAAACACGGTGAAGGTAATATAAAGATTTAAAAATGAAATGAAATCAGTAACAACACAGGGGTCTGTGTGTGCATGCGAGAAAAGGGTGGAGAACCACTGTTAACTGTCATGCCATTGTTACAACGTTCATATTAATAATTATTCATCGTCATCTCCATCACCATCACCATCACCATCACCATCATCATCATCATCATAATCATCATCATCATCATCATCATCTTCATCATTTCCATCATCATCATCATCACCACCACCACCACCATCATCATCATCATCATCATCATCATCATCATCATCATCATCATCATCATCATCATCATCATCATCATCATCATCATCATCATCATCGTCATCATCGTCGTCGTCGTCGTCGTTGTCGTCGATTTTGTCGTGGTGTGGTGTTGCTGTTGTTGCCATGGAGGGTGGTGGAAGGTAGTTAAGAAAGAAAGATCAGACAAAGAGATATATTATGCTAGGGGGTTTGATACGTGTTCTTTGTTTATTTTATTTAAAAAATCACAAGTTTTCTTAATGCAGAACACATTGCTTTTATCAATAAACACGCACATGTATACAAAAGGTGAAGGAAGCGGTGCTGAAGGTGAATAGATAGCGAAAGATTGAAAATAAAGCGAACAAAAAACAGGAAAAAAA
>OZ022241.1:20217221-20242221 GCA_963978895.1 Erpobdella octoculata
AAAAAACATTTTTCGGTTTTAGAAAATTATAAAAAAAATTCTATCGTTGCTTTTTATAAAATTAATGATATATCAACAACATACATAATTTTCTATGTCTGTATGTTAGCAATTTTGCATAACGCGGCTGCGCGGTGGTCAGCAGCTAGCAGTTGGTAAAATTATTGAGCGCAGGCGTTTAATTAAAGTTATTATGCAATTGTACAATATCAGTCCTAAAGATCCATAACGTTTTTCCTAAGATTATTATGCAAGAGGTTATCCGATTGCAAGTAATAAAAGTTATTACGCAATTGTACACTGTCAGTACTAAAGATCCAACATGTTTTTCCTAAGCCTATTATGCAAGAGTTTATTCGATTCATGTAGTATCTAGAACTACATGTCCGATTGCATCAAACATAATGCTGGATTTATTGTTCAAAAGAAAACATCGTTAGATATTGAAGATGTCTTAAAAAGGCTTGATATTAAATTTAGTGATTTTAATTTGCTTAAACCAGGTTCGATTCAAAGCATTTAACTTTTTTTCTATTGCTGAGGAGGTAGAACCCTCCACATTGTTTAATTAGCACATTCAATAATGGGAGAGCAGGAAAATGTTCATTATTTAATATCTGACAGTTCGATAAAAACCAAAAACGAACCGTCATTTTTACGGGCTACTTCCAGTAACTATAGAAAACTGAATCAATTTAACTACCGGCTTTCGATTATTTACGTTCATGTTTTTACTTTATTGCATTGTGTTGGAACTTATTAGATGGGTTTTGCGTGCAGGCATTCTGAACCACTCTTGATGTGTTTGAATATTTTTGCACGTTAATATACATGTTTTCAGAATTTTTGTTGTGGTTGGGTTGGGTTGAGCTGGGTTGGGTTGGGTTAGGAATTTCCATCTTATGATGGGTTGAGTTGGGTTGGATTTGTCAGTTGGTGGGCTGGGTTTGGTCGCTCAAAATGGACCCATGGACACCTCTGATACAGATTAATAAATTATTTTTTTGCCAACATGTGTTTATGTTAAGTTGCTATCTTTTTTATATAAATAGTTGATTTAATAATATAATAATCTAATCAATCAATACTTAATAATAATTAAAGGGCCATTCATTTATTACGTACGCACCGAAGAAGGAGTGTGTCACGAGTAAATGATGCAAAGACAGATGGGCTAAAGATCTGTCATAGGGGTTTTTAGCTTTTCTTGGAATTTTTATTTTTTGTATTATTTTGAAGAACAATTAATACATAATAAATATAGTAAATATTAATTAACAATTGCCCTTTTTTGCAACGAATTTTACGCAACAAATTATCTGCGACACATAGTCCGCGCCAAATTGTCCGCGACGAATTGTTCGTTTTTTTGCAACGAATTGTCGGCACCTAATTGTCCGGTTTTTTGGCGACGAGTTGTCCGCGACGAATTATCCGCGCTGAATTGCCCGTTTTTTGCGACGAGTTGTCCGCGACGAATTGTCCTGTGACAAATTGTCCTGTGACAAATTGTCCGCGACGAACTGTCCGCGACGAATTATCCGCGACGAATTATCCGCGACGAACAGTCCGCCACGAATTTTCCTGCGACGAATTGTCCGGACACCATATATAAGAACATGTCCTGATTGACTGACTGACTGACTACTAATCAACGCCGAGCTCAAACGCCTCATTCTAGGAGCGTGAAATTTGGAACTTATATTACTTTTATAGCGTAAGCTTCCACCAAGAAAGGCTTTTGAAAATTTTGTTCCAGAGTGGATGAAACAGGAAAACAAACTTTTTTCTAAAACTTCGAATATCTCGAAAACCAAAAATGAGGTTTTGAAATTTAATATATAGATTCCTTTTGAGAAATAAAAATTACGTGTTTCACTATTTTTTGAAAATTTGGTTTTTAGTACCGCAAAAATAGGATTATTTGCTTTTTAAATTAACTGCTACTCAAAAACTGTAAAAGCTACAGATGTAAACATTAATTTTAAGTATCTATTCCATAAATAATAATATATGTTTTTCACCATTTTGGGAAAATTTGGTTTCCAGGACCTTCAAATTGGGGTGGAAAATAGGATTATTTGTTTTTTGAAGTAACTGCTACCCAAAAACTGTGAATGCTACAGATGTAAAAATTAATATTAAGTATCTAATCTAAAAATAATGATTTTTGTTTTTCACCATTTTTTGAAAATTTGGTTTCCAGGACCTCAAATGTGGGGTGGAAAATAGGGTGATTTGGTTGTTAAAGTAACTAGTACTCAAAAACTGTGAATGCTACAGATGTAATAATTCGTATTTAGTATCTACTCAAGAAAGGAAAATATACGTGTTTTACCACTTTTTGATAATTTGGTTTCCAGGACCTCACATGTGGATTGGAAAGAAGAATATTTGCTTAAAATTTTCAAGAACTAAAAATGTTAAATTTTGCAATTTAGTACCGAGATGATTCCTACAAGAGGACAAAATACGGGTTTTTAAAAAAAATTTAAACTTGGTTTTTAGAGCTTCAAAAGTGGGATAGAAAGAATGATTAGTTTTTTTAGAATAACTCCAACTCTGAAACTGAAAATACTACAGATATAAAAATTAGTATTTAGATACTACTTAAAGAATAAGTTACACATATTTCACTAGTTTTTTTTATCTTTTGATTTCCAGGACTACAAATGTAAGGTAGAAAAAAGGATTACTTGCTTGAAAACTCAATAACTGAAAATGTAAAAACATAAAAATTCGGTTTTTTTAGGTTTAAAAAAATATAATAAGATACGTGTTTTATTATTTAAAGAAAATGTAGTTTTCAAGCTTTGAGGTTTTGTGCCCGTTGAAACTGGCTGAGTCCAGTTCATCACGGACCGGGTCAGGCCTCGACTTTTGTGCTTATGACACGGGCCGATTCCGGCTTAAATTACAAGCCAGGTCCATAATTTTTTGCCTATAAAAGAAACCGGACCGGGTCTTAAAAAATCCTTGTAGGGCTCAATGGATTAAAGTACTACACGGGCCGGGCCAGGCTGTGATTTTAGGATCTTCAGACGGGTCTGGCCAAACCTGAAATTAATGTGGGACGCGCCAAGATTTTTTGCCAAATCTTTAAAAACTTTAGGCTTGTAAAAACAGCCGGGTCAATATTAGACGGACCAAGCCAGGCCTGGAATTTTTGCTTATGAAACGGGCTAGGCCAAGCTGTCGACAGGCTGGTTCGTAAAAAATCAGCCCTTGCAGTATTCTTTTATAGATGCACGGTTCAAATTCTCTAATTTCAAACGAGCGACGTCGCGTCGGGCACTGCTAGTCACCCATAGAAAAAGACACCAAAACTGTTGTGCAGGCAGATTTAGGTAGATTACAATCACCCGCTTCAAGGTATTCGTTATGAGCTGGTAAAATCTCCACATGCCCCAAGACAGTGGGAAACATACCAATTTTGAGAAGGGTAAGATGTGTTGCAAACTGGTTGGTGTTTTTCGCATCAAGCTATTCCAAAACAAAAGTAAAGTACGTCCAAAACAGTTATCTTGTATATTAAGAGTTGGTCGTTTGGAAATATAATAGAGGGCTTCACAAATCTTTAGACGACTGGCATCATTTTCACAATCAATGACAACTGTGTTGTCAAGCAAGGTATTCATGGACAACCATATCTCATGAACCTTTAGAAAGTAAGAAGCAATATTTCCGCCTTAAATATGCATTGTGAGACGCCTAGATAATGTTGTTTGTGTTAGCCCAATGTAGATTTCTGGTGTAATATGGGCATGTAAATTGTTAGATTACATTAGTGAGATGTAGGAAATCAGGACGTCGACAGCTGTTAGGAATGATCATATTATGGGATTTTTTATTCTTGTAATAAACGTTGAAGTTAAATTTGTTTTAATAGCATCCACAACTTCCACATTTTCTGTGATAATTGATCGAATGACACTTATAATCAGCCTCTTGATTGAGAAACTGACCCGACTGTCGAAGAAAGCCAAGCTAACAAGTTCCTGGGACAAGAACCACAAGTGATTGAAAAATTTGCGTAATGTTGACTTTGAGATAGCTGAATAGATTGATGATTATTTAAGTAGTGACTTAAACAGCAGAAAGTCATTGTAAAGAGCATCCGATGCTTCCGGTGCAGAGACCTAGGCTTTCAGGTAGACACGTACTGTGAAGTTCTGTAAAAACACACACACATCACGTAATCCTTTCAGTTCTGCGTGAGACAGTTGGAATTGAGCCCTGAACATTCAGATCTTCAAACTATAAATAACTTTGAACATCTAGCGAGCGTGGTGCATTGCTATTGGTGACATGAGTCGCAATCGTCTGGCAGAAACAGGTCCGAGAAAGACAATCACAAGTTCCAGAAACTCTTTATAATCATCTCTCGGCTGACTCTGTTCAAGATGCTTGTTGGCATAATCTATGGTGTCATGCCATATCATCAGCTGCAATTCCTGGTTCATACTTCGCTGTATCAATGCATCCTCAATAATCTTTAAAGCGTTTAAAAATGCTGGCTCCTATACAAACTTTGAACACTTTACCAATTATCAGTTTCATGATATGATGCCTGCAGACTAGTGACAAAAGCTCCTTCTTGAGTTTCTGCTTTATGAGGACACAGGCACCAGTGTTACGGCCAGTATTTGATCAAGTTGTATCAAAACACATAGCTCGGATTCTATTAGCTATGCCCCAGTTTTAATTAGCTCCAAAACACCAGAAGCCTGATCTAAACCTGTTCCGACTGGAAACTTGTAAACTGTGAGTAGCTAAAAAATTCCTTTCCCTTAAATCAATATTGACAAACAATCAAACTTCTCTTTTCCAGTTAAATCAAGGATTAGTTTTCTGTCCCAGTGAACGACAAGAGCAATGTTACCTTGCCTTAATGTTTGCAGATCTCTAGATTCGGTGTTATGCCATGTCTCGGCAAATTGAATCTCTGTTAAGAGCAGGTTCATCAGGGTTTGACCCAAACTTTTGGCAGTTTCTGCTAGAACAAAAACGGCCTTGCGGTCAAACACTTTTGTTCGATCTAGAGCTGCTGCAAGTTGTTGAGTAACAATAGTTGTTTGTCCTCTCTTTCTTTTTGGTGTCTGAAAAGTTATGCCAACAGCCTCCTCACTTTATATATATATTTATTTATTTCAGTTAACTAGAGTATAATTCTGGTATTAGTACAGTGCGGGATAAATGACAGCAGCATTTGAGTATTAAAAACTTCACCACCATTGAGCTATCTCTAAAAAGTGTTCAATTGTGCTCATATTTCGCCGGAATAATTTTTTTATATATAGGAACCAAATTAGAGGGTAAGAAAATAATATTTTAAAAGTTCTAAAATAAGCTCCACCCTAATAGATATATATATATATACTAGCAGTGCCCGTAGCGGCTTCGCTCACATGAAATTAGAGAATTTGAACCGTGCATGCATGGTAGAGTACTGCACGGATTAATTTTTTAGGTCTCGGCTCGGCCCATCGACAACTTGGCCCAGCCCGTTTCAAAAACCAAAATTCCTGGCCCGGCACGGCCCGTCTAATATGGGCCCGGCCCGTTTTTACAGGCCTAGAAGTTCTATATACTTGATGAAAAATTTCGGCCCGTCCCACCTTGACTTCAGGTTTAGCCCGGCCCATCTGAACATCCTAAAATCACTAAAATCTCTATATACTTGTTTAATAATCTCGGCCCGTTCCACATTGATTTAAGGTTTGGGCAGGGCCGTATGAAGACCCTAAAATAACGGCATGGCCAGTCCGTCCGGTGATAAACTGAACTCATCTACTTTTAACCGGCACAAAACCTCAAAATTTAAATTTTCACATCTGTAGCACTTACAGTTTTTGAGTAGCAGTTATTTTAAAAACCAAGTAACTCTATTTTCCACCCCATATTTGAAGTCCTGGAAACCAAATTTTCAAAAAATGGTAAAACACGAATATCATTATTTCTGGAGTAGAAACCAAATACTAATTTTTACATCTGTGGTATTTACACTTTTTGAGTAGCAGCTACTTTACAAACCAAATAACCCAATTTTCCAACCCACATTTGAGGTCCGGGAAACCGAATTTTCAAAAAATGGTGAAACACGTATCTTTTTGTTTTTCAAGAAGAATCCATATACCAAATTTCAAAATCTCTTCAATTTTGGTTTTCGAGATATACATTGTTTTAGAAAAAAGTTTGTTTTCTATTCCCCTCAGGAGCAAAATTTTCAAAAATCCTTTTTTAGTGGATGCTTACGCAATAAAAGTAATATAAGTTCCAAATTTCACGTTTCTGGGATGAAGCGTTTGACCTCGGCGTTGATTATCAGTCAGTCAGTCAGTCAGTCAGTAAGTCAGGAGATGTTCTTTTATATATATATACTAGCAGTGCCCGTAGCGGCTTCGCTCGCATGAAATTAGAGAATTTGAACCGTGCATCCATAGGTGTCGGCTCGGCCCGTCGACAACTTGGCCCAGCCCGTTTCAAAACCAAAATTCCTGGCCGGCACGGCCCGTCTAATTTGGGGCCGGCCCGTTTTTACAGGCCTAGAAATTCTATATACTTGATGAAACACTTCGGCCCGTCCCACCTTGACTTTAGGTTTGGCCCAGCCCGTCTGAAGACCCTAAAATCACTAGAATGTCTATATGCTTAGTGAAAAACCTCGGCCCGTACCACCTTGATTTAAGGTTTAGCCTGGCCCGTAAAAAGACCCTAAAATAACGGCTTGGCCCGACCGTTGATAAACTGGACTCAGCTACTTTTAACCGGCACAAAACCTCAAAATACTAAGTTTTACATCAGTTATGCTTGCAGTTGTTGAGTAGCAGTTATTTTAAAATCACATAACCCTTATTTTGACCCCACATTTGAAGTCATGGAAACCAAAGTTATAAAAAATGGTAAAACACGTATATCTTTTTTTTTTGAGTAGATACTAAGTATTAATTTTTACATCTGTAGCAATTACAGTTGTTGAGTAGCAGTTATTTTAAAAACCAAATAACCCTGTTTTCCATCCCACATTTGAAGTCCTGGAAAGCAAACTTTCAAAAAATGGTGAAACACGTATATAATTATTTTTAGAGTAGAAACTAAATACTAATTTTTACTTTTGTAGCATTCGAAGTTTTTGAGTAGCAGCTATTTTAAAAACCAAGTAATCCTATTGTCCACCCCACATTTAAGGTCCTGGACACCAAATTTGTAAAAAATGGTGAAACACGTATATCTTTATTTTTAGAAAAGAAACTAAATAATAATTTTTACATCTGTGGTATTAACAGTTTTTGAATAGCAGTTACTTTAAAAAACAAATAGCCCTATTTTCCACCCCACATTTGAAGTCCTGGAAACCAAATTTTCAAAAAACGCTAAAACACGTATTTTATTATTTTTGGATTAGAAACTAAATTCTAATTGTTACTCCTGTAGCATTCACAGTTTTTGAGTAGCAGCTACTTTACAAACCAAATAACCCAATTTTCCAACCCACATTTGAGGTCCGGAAAACCGAATTTTCAAAAAATGGTGAAACACGTATCTTTTTATTTTTCAAGAAGAATCCATATACCAAATTTCAAAATCTCTTCATTTTTGGTTTTCGAGATATACATTGTTTTAGAAAAAAGTTTTTTTCCAGTTCCTTCCCCTCAGGAGCAAAATTTTCAAAAATCCTTTTTTAGTGGATGCTTACGCAATAAAATAATATAAGTTCCAAATTTCTCGTTTCTAGGATGAGGCGTTTGAGCTCGGCGTTGATTATCAGTCAGTCAGTCAGTCAGTCAGTCAGTTAGTCAGGACATGTTCTTATATATATATATATATATATATATATATATATATATATATATATATATATATATATATATATATATATATATATATATATATATATATATATATATATATATATATATATATATATATATATATATATATATATATATATATATATATATATATATTTCAATACTATATACTTTAAGAAATTGTCATATTTATCTGAAAACAATTTAAATAATTAAATTACATACTTTATTTGTTTTCAAAAAATCTATCTACCGAAATAATTATGCCACCTAAACGAAAAGCTATTGGTCAAACTACGCCCCAAGCAAGAAAGAAAAAGGCATTACGAACTTCAGAAACAGAAGAACAAAGGAAATTAAGACTTGAAAGCGTTTGATTAAGCATTGCTTAATTCCGTTTATCTGAAACAGCCGAGCAACGGAAGCAAGACTGGAAACCCATCGATTAAGCCCTGCTCAATTCCGTTCATCTGAAACAGCCGTGCAACGGGAAATAAGACTGGAAACTAGCAAACATCGATAGAGATCTTACATCTATCCATCATATCAAAACTATGATACAGAAAGTGTCCACAAAAGCCCGTTTACTCAATCTCCCTTTTACATCCAGCATTAGAAGGGTTTTTACAAAAGCATTCTGCGCTTATGTTTGTCCACTACTGGAATATGGCTCGCTAGTATGGAACCTTCACCATAAATACTTGATTGAAAATCTTGAATCTGTGCATAGAAGGTTTACTTAATTTATACCATCAGTTCGGGTATATGATTATTAAACCAGACTCAAAATGTTTGGTCTGCCAACGCTTGAATGCCGACGTTTTATTTTAGATCTCTGTTTTATGTATGTATACAATTTTACACGGGCTTACAAGAACAGACCTTTCGAACCTTATTAAGTTCTCCTATTGTTATAAAACACCTGGAAATACTTTCAGGCTGAGATTAGATTGTGTAAAATCCATGCAACAAAATTCTGTTTTATTAATCCTGATGTTAGAGTCTTGAATTGGCTATCCGATAAATGGTATCGCAGTTATTTTTTACGCATTTTAAATGCTTGATTGCCGTACTTACTAGCTTTGATTTTTGGTTGTTGATGACTGAGTCTGATACTGATGTTTTATTTTCAATGTCTCGGAGTAATTTTTTTCTCTCGATTTCTTTATTTTGGTGTTTAGTGATGGTTTTTGGTCATATTAGAGGTCCTTATGAAGTGCCCTTTATCCAAGTTTAAATTTTTTTTAAACAACGCTGGTATACTAATATACCAAAAGGTTAAAAATATTATTAAACTGTACATAGTAACTTTTTTTTTAAATTTTTTGTTTTGAATATAAAAACAATGGGCGTTATCTATATAATATCTATAACCTACTATCGCCCAACACTTTTATCTTCCAAACGAAACGTTCAGTTCAAAAAATGTTATTATGTACACTTTAATATTATTTTTAACCTTTTAGTACATTAGTAATTAGTATACGATCGTTGTTTAAAAAAATTATTTTTATACTTTATATTATTCTAGGTCCGTAGCTAGCGGGGGGCTGGGGGGATACAGCTCCCCACTAAAAATTTAACCCTCCGCACTAGAATTTTTAGCAGGTTTTTTCACCTTATTTACCCCTAAGCCAGCCATGTGATGATGAAGTTACGATCCGCAATTTAAATTTAAATATAAATATATTAAATAAAATTAAATAAAAATAAATAAATAAGGACAAATTTTAATATATAGTTAATAATGATAATGAACCATTGCTACAACCGATACCAAAAAGAGCAAAAGTACAGAGTTGTATTCTGTAGTTATGTCTACTCTAAGACAGAGTGATGAGCAGAGTGGAATCAGCTTCGTGCTGTTTATTTTAGCATGTTGGACAGTATATTAAGAGAGTTGATGGAGAGGTTTGTTGATGGTTCTTCTAAAGGTTTGACTTGTGCAGTATCTGCCCTTCTACCAACATCAGACAAGTTTTTAGATGTCAACGACCTTAAAACGTTGACGCAACTGTAAAACAAGACAAGCATGACGATGTTAAAAATATATTGCAGATCAGGCTCTCATTGCAAGTAAGTTTCTAAAAAACAAATTTCAACCAGGCTGCAGTCTCCAGGAAGTGATGGATTTTATGCTGTCCCTTCAAGATGCCTTTCCTACTTTACATTGGTACTATTGAGCTGCAATGACTCTCGGCATCTCGACTGCCAGTGAGAATTCATTTTCTTGTTTAACATGAGTACTACGACCACAGAGAAGATCAATGTCCCATGAGAGAAAGAACAAACTTATACTTCTGGCATTTGAAAAATCGCTCTGTAAAGCAATTGATATAGATGCCTTCTTGAAGAAATTTTCTATTCAATCACGTCGCATTTTTATGTAAATCTAATTTATCAAACGTTTTGATAAAAATGTGTACACCTGTATCAAATACCAAGAATGCAATAAAATAAAATCGGGTGAAATAATTGTCTTGACAATGATCAAACCACATTATAATGAAATGCCCTTTTTAGTTTAGTTTCTCATTTCAAGCTACTACACATCCATTCATGTTTTACACATAAAAATTATCATCAGTTTCATAATCAGTGCTTGGACTTAGTCTTACAATACTATAATAACTTCAATCTTACAGTTTTAGAACAGAGAAAGAAGCTAATTCAGCTTAGCTAACAACTTTGGCTTTTGATTTTTTAATGACTCAATAATTCACACTATTTTCGTAATTTATTATTTTTACTGCTAGTGTGACAGTGCAATACTATTAACCAAAATATTGCTGAACTGATTTATTCCAAGAAACAATTTAAAGCTCACTGTCAAACCACAAAATTTTCATAACAATATAAGTATAATGATATACTTGATATATAATCTAATCTTTTATTTAGATTGTTTAGAAACTGATGAAAAGTCTTATGTGTAAAACATGAATCGATGTGTAGTATAACGATTGTCTTAATCAATAATTAAGTTTGAACAATTTGATTAAGTGCTGTCATCCCAGTGGTGTGCCATGCACGCATCAAAAATCAAGCTTGTGGATAACAACAAGCATACTGTTATTTGACAAAATTGCTTGTAAAAATTGTTAATTTTCGTTATTACGAGCAACAATATTGCAACTCTTAGAAAACAAAAAATCACATAATAGGATACCAAAATTGGATGCCATTTTGTGCCAAATGCTACAAAATGCTTTGGCGAATCTCTTTACCGTGAGGGGCTTCGCACCTTCGGTGCTCCCGCTTAGGCTTCTTCGGTGCCCTCGTTCGTCAGTAGCCCCCCTACTACTCTTCATAGCCCCCCACTCAATGAATCCTGCCTACGGGCCTGTATTATTCCATATTGATTGAAAAGTTTCTTAAATTTTCCATCTTCACATACTTTACATATGAAGTATTTGAAAAACTGTGGTCAATGATTTTTTATTTTATAGATTTATAAATGTCTATGCTAATATGCTCGTTGTTTATGTAACAGAATGTGGCCTACACAATCGATTATATAAACGTGTTTTTAAAAAACTTTGTTTTTGCTTCACTTGTTTACGTTCTTCTTTTGCAGTTTCGATTATATTGTTATCCAATTTGTCCCGTTTTCTAAGTTTTAATACCGTTTTAGCTGCTAAATTACATTTTAATTCTAAATTCTTACTCAATATTAAGCTGTTATAAAGTTTGGATTTTATATTAAGCTGCGAAAGTTGCTTTTCTCATCAATTCTCAATTCTGCAAAGTTGCCTGTGGTACAATGGCCGGTTGCTATGGTTCCGAAGCTGTTTAAAACATGTCTACACTTACTCAACAAACCCGAGGGGAGTGTTTCTCCTTGCTCTTCGAAAAAAGCTTATACTAAGCTACAACGTTATCATTACAGGGAACGAAGGGCTGGTCGTCGTTCTTACTTTTTCACCCCGGGACATCTGATTTTTTCCTCTGGTGACACTCTTGCATTACCAGCCTTATCTTCATTTTCATCTACTTCTGATTCTTGTTTGGCGCCCGGGTGCTGCATTGACAGCTGGAATGCGCGTTCTCTTGGATATAAATCAGCATTTCTGTGTGAACTACAAACAAAAAGATCCATCGTTGTTATGTGTATTGTAGAATTTCACCACGAATCGACTTCTATTCACCCCAGCATTCCAGAGGGTTTTGGAGTGCTGGATTGCCCTCGTCCATCACCTCTCGACACCATATCTACGGATGCCGCCTCCACCAAATGGGTGGTGTTTACATATTTTTAAGGTGAAAATTCAGATCTATTTGTAAGGAGTTTGCGAATTTTTGTCGTTTGAACTGTTTTTGGCTTATTTTACTTTTATAGTCACCCACATTCTTATTACTGTCCTATACAGACCTAACTCTCAACTACTGAAAAGCTCCTTGTTTCTGGAGTTCTCGGAGCTGCTTGCTTCAGTAGCACGTTACTCCTGCGACATACTCTTACTCAGAGGTGTCCATGGGTCCATTTTGAGCGACCCAACCCAACAACTGAAAAATCTAACCCAACCCACCATAAGATGGAAGTTCCTGACTCAACTCAACCCAGCCCAACCCAACCCAACAACAACAAAAATTCTGAAAAATGTATATTAACTTGTTAAAATTTTCAAATACATCAAGAGTGGTTCAGAATGACTGCACGCACAACCCATCTAATAAATTCTATTAATTACACTTTTTCCGCAAAGAGACTTGACCTTATGTCAGTTATTGCGTGTCCCACAGAAGAAAAGTCACGGTGAGACTGAGCTGAACTCGTTGAGATGCAAAGTTTAACAGCATAAAAACGAAGTAAAACAAATAAGAAATGAAAACAAAATAAAAGCAGAAGATAATGGTGGATATTCAAAATTAGAAAAAAATAATAAAAGCTGCAAACCAACACAATGCAATAAAGTAAAGACATAAACGTAAATAATAGAAGATAGCTAAATTGATTCAGTTTTCCATAGTTACTAGAAGTAGCCGTAAAAATGACGGTTCGTTTTTGGTTTTTATCGAACTGTCAGATATCAAATAATGAACGGTTTCCTGCTCTCCCATTATTGACTGTGATAATTAAACAATGTAAAGGGCTCTACCTCCTCAGCAATAGAAAAAAAAAGTTAAATGCTTTGGATCGAACCTGGTCCAAGCAAATTAAAATCACTAAATTTAATGCCAGCTCGTAAGACAGCTTCAGTATCTAAAGTTTTTTTTTGAACAATAAATCCAGCATTATGTTTGATGCAATCGGACACGTAGTTCTTGATACTACATGAATCGATAACCTCTCGCATAATAAGCTTAGGAAAAACGTTTTGGATCTTTAGGACAGTCAGTGTACAATTGCGTAATAACTTTTATTACTCGCAATCGGATAACCTCTTGCATAATAAGCTTAGGGAAAACGTTTTGGATCTTTAGGACTGATATTGTACAATTGCGTAATAACTTTAATTAAACGCCTTCCGCGCACTAATTTTACCAACTGCTGACTACCGCATTGCCGCGTTTTGCGAAATTGCTAACATAAACACATAGGAAATTATTAGGGATGTCACGGGTAGTACTTTTTGGAGTTTTCGGGTTTGTGAAACTAGAGTTTTCGGGTTCGGGTTTGTAAAACTCTAGTTTTCGGGTTCGGGTTTGTGAAACTCAGGTTTTCGGGTTCGGGTTTGTAGTTTTTCAAAGTCCGGGTTCGGGTACTGGCTTATGATTTCAAATTCCTGGATTGATTTTAAATTTACCTAGTGTATATACATATACAAACAAGAGCGATCAATTCATCCATTGGACATTACACGTATTGAATAAACTCTAACAAGTTATTTTTTTAGCTTTCCAAATAATGTGATTTCTTTGGCCGAAGAAGGCTTAATTATTTTAACTTGTTCGCGGCTCGGTGCGGCCAGATAATCAGGCGGATTAGTGGTCTAGCTTACACACTCACCAATAAAATGACCTATTTGTGTTATTTGTTACCCAAAGGTGATAATACAAAACTTGTATGGCTTTCGATTAGTATAATACGTTACCTCTTAAATTATTGTAATTTATTAATTTTTTCGCGGCTAATCGCGGGTAATCAGTCGGATTAGTGTTCTAGCTTACACATTTGCCAATAAAATGACTGTGACGCATAGATCATTTATAGACTTTGCCAGTTAAAGTTTAGGATTATGCAAGATTATCTTTATAACAAAGTGTCCTTGTTATATCAAAAGAACTTTGAGTATATGAATGAATAAATATAAGGTTATATAACTGAAGTAAAAAGTTTAGAGTCATGGCTATCCGCGATTTCTTCGACCGAAGGAGGCTTAATTATTTTAGTTCGTTCGCGGCTCGGTCCGGCCTGATAATCAAACGGATTAGTGGTATAGCTTACACAATCACTAATAAAATGACGTATTTGTGTTATTTGTTACGCAAAGGTGATAATACAAAACTTCTACGGCTCCCGATTAGTATAATGTTACGTCAACAAAACTTGTATTTTATTGAAATCGGTTCCTAATACTATTTCATTTTTAATAAACTAGAAAAGTTATGAAAACTTTGTTTGTGTTGCTATTTTTAAAACTGGAATAAATATTTATTTACTAAAAAAATTTATTTGTTCACAACTCCTAGTTCGGGTATTAGGCTTATAAATTTTCGGGTTCGGGTATCAAGTTTTCACATTTTCGGGTTCGAGTTCGAGTTCGGGTATCAAGTTTTCTCATTATCGGGTTTGGTTCCGGGTATCAAGTTTTCACATTATCGGGTTTGGGTTCGGGTATCAAGTTTTCACATTTTCGGGTTCGGGTATCAAATTTTCACACTCTCGGGTTTGAGTTCGGGTTCGGGTATCAGAAAAAGACCGGGTAGTACCGAACTCGGGTTCGGGTACCCGTAACATCCCTAGAAATTATGTATGTTTTTGACATATAATTAATTTTATTAAAAGCAACGATAAAAAATGTCTTATATATTTCTAAAACCGAAAAAAAATTTTTAATAAATTTATATTTTGATTCTTTTTACAAATTTTCAAGTCGACCCAACCCAACCCAATCCACCTTAAGCTGAATATTCTCGACCCAACCCAATCCATCCCATGGGTCAACCCAACCCAAGGACATCTCTGCTCCTACTTGCTGATCTTAACATTTATCTTGACCCTGACCTTCCTGGGACTCCGAAATTCCAAAGTTTCTGGGTCACACTCTCGAGTTATTATTACTCGCTCCTCAACATCAGTTAACGACACAGTAATGAGCCCACCATGTTTCTCAGACTATTTGTTTATTATTTTCTTGGTCTCACATAAATTACCAATTTCTACGATAAAAAAATGTATCATCGTTCTTTCTGGACATTTAATCTGTCTGCTTTCAGATCTGATCATGAGACCTCGGCTCTTTTCGGTGTGTTAACCCTTGATTCAGTTTTGACCACCAATCAGCTGTTTGATCTATATAATATTAACCTGTCTTAACTTCTCAATCGACATGCCCGCATGAGACAAACAACATTGTGGAGGATTCCTAGCTGTCCTTGGTATGATGCCGACTGCTATCAATCAAACAAACTCACTCGTCGTTTGGAGCGTCGTTTTAGGCACTTTGGAACTTTCTCTGATGGTTTAAAAAAAATACATCAAAAAGATGCAGAACGATCAAAAATTTAAAACACACATCTGTTAATTTTATTTTTTTTATTACAAAATTAAAGAAGGAATTTAATTTATTCATTTGTTTAAATTATTTTGATTAAGTTTATCTTTTTTACTGTGATTCTTTTATTTTTTCCCCAAACTGTTTTCTAAATAATGGACATCTGGCGAACTTTCAGACAACTGCAGACTGGCACTTGGAATGCAATCGTACGAGATTGAAAACAACCAGCTCTCTTCCAGCTCAAATCTTGATGACATCAAATATTCTGTCGCTTCCTCGAGGTAAGCTGCTTCTTTTTTTCGTTTGCTCTTTTCTTCAATTTTTGTTTTTTTCTGGTTCTATAAATTTTTTCCATTTTTTAAAAGCTAGAGAAGAAAATTGTTCATGAATCAGAAAAATATATTTGATAAACACGCCAAAAAGAAAATTGATAGAACAAATACGCCATAAAAATACATTTAATTATACGCACAACAAATAAATGCGTAACTGATAATGTAAATATTTCAATGATGAGTGTTCGTTTAATATCATTGATAATTGAATCTATTTCCTACAAACGACGGTCACACGAGTTATAAAATGAGTTTGAGACAGGGAAAGTGTGTTCAAAGTCAATGCTTGTTTATTTATCGGTTACAATGCTTATTTCAGAGTTTAAGTGTTAATTGGTATTATAAGTGTTTTATTGGACCGGTTTTAATTGCAGTAATTAAAACTTATATTAGTATAGTTGAACAATTATTACCGTCCATTAACATTTTTAAAAAGCTTTTATTACGATTGTCAATATCGTAACTTTTGGAGCCAGAAGAAGGATTTGATAAAAAAAAAGTTTTGAAAACATTGGACAAACTTTTCCTGCCTGAGTTGAAGCTAAAACTAAGAAAACAAGAACTCAGAAATAAACAAAAAATAAATAAGAAACTTTTTAAAAACTAGTCTCATTTTAGAAATGCACTAAAAAGTAGAAAATAAAATCGTACGTCAAATTGATCATTTTGTTCTTCGCCATGATAAGACTAGGGTGCTTGCTAAGCTATACACATCTGTTCATTAAACAAGTAAATTAAAAAGGAAATTTTTAAAACCCAATGCTTTTATATGTAATTAAAAAGAACAGTAGACAAAAGCTGAATATGAAAAATAAAAAAAACAATAATAAAACCTTTAAAATTAAAGCTTAAAAATAGAAAATAAAAAATTCCAAACACGTACCAGCAATACAACTTTCATTGATAGCTAACAAAACTGTTTACGTAGAAAACCATATATATAATATGGTTTTTATCCAGAGGAGCTCGAATTTAATCTGGATAAAACTTTGACAAACTGTTAGGAAAAAAAACAACTATGAAAAAGATGAAAAAAGCACAAGGGAGGAAAAAAAATAAATAAGCCCAAAAAAATGAAAGAAACTCGAAAAAAATGCAAGAATCACAATAAATAATGAAAAATTAATTCATGACGTTTTATAAGCAATCGAAAAAATGATCGTGACCGAGGAGATAAAAAAAAGAATATAAATAAGAATATATCGAGGGTGACATGGAAACCAAACCGAAGAACATTGTCAAACAGGTACATCATAGATGCCAAGTCAAGGAAAAAGTTTATTTTGTTTAATATACAAAAACTCCAACTTTATTCAATTCGTATCAATATCAATCTATTCTGAAGATCTCTATTTAGATCTTTGGGCCACATGTTAAACGACACAACACCTATAAAGTTGGAGTTTTTGTATATTAAACAAAATAAACTTTTTCCTTGACTTGACATCTAGGATGTACCTATTTGACATGTCACCCTCGATATATTCTAAATGGAGATCTTCAGAATAGATTGATATTGATACGAATTGAATTACGAATAACAAATTGAACATTGAATGCTTATAACATTTGATGTTCCTCCACAATAATAAAACATTGATATAAAACTATATATATATATATATATATATATATATATATATATATATATATATATATATATATATATATATATATATATATATATATATATATATATATATATATATATATATATATATATATATATATATATATATATATATATATATATATATATATATATATAATTTATCAGAAAGCTCCAAAAAAGCTCTGGAGTAACTTGTCAACACTTCTTGGTAAAGAAAAGTCCTCATCTAATGTGAGCTCTTCTATTACTCCAGACCAGTTTGTGAGGTTTTTTCAAGACAAGGTAGAGCAAGTTAGAACACATACAGCGCTTGCAAAACCACCATCTATACTTTTGACCAGCACGTTGTTCATGGATGAATTCCAACCAGTCACGGCTGATGAGATAATAAAATTGATAATAGCTGCTCCGAACAAATATTGTTCACTGGATCCATCCCCTACTTGGATTATCAAAAAATGTTGTGTCCACGTTGCATCTTTTGTCGCTTTGATGTGCACTCGATCTTAACAAGAAGGATATTTTCCTGCTAGTCAGAAGTCAGCACTTGTCACTCCGCTTATTAAAAAAGACGGACTTGACCCTGCTGACATGAAGAGCTATCGACCAGTCTCTAACTTGACCTTAATGTCAAAACTGGTAGAGCGGATTGTTGCTAAACGATTGAATGTACATCTAGGTCTTTCTGGCAGTCTCCCATCGAACCAATCTGCGTATCGCCGCTTTTACTCTACAGAATCTGCACTACTCAAAGTGGTCAATGATCTGGTAGTTGCTACTGATAGTGGTAAGGTGTCGCTACTGAGTCTCTTAGATCTGAGTGCCGCATTTGATACTGTTGACCATGGAATCCTTATTGAGAGACTTGAAAAAACTCATGGCATCTGTGGAGTTGTCTTAAAATGAATTATTCCATATTTAACTAACCGCACGCAACGGGTTAGTGTGGGTGGGAACTTGTCATTGTCCGTGTCGCTTAGTAGTGGAGTACCCCAGGGATCAGTCTTGGGCCCACTACTCTTTCAATTGTACACCACTGATTTACTTGAAATTATTCATCGTTCTGGACTCGAGGGACACTGCTATGCCGACGACACCCAAACATATGTTCACTGCTCTGTTGATGATGCGGAGAATGTTCACCTTCGCTTATTGCCCTGCATAGAGAACATTGAACAGTGGAAGGCTTCTAATCGTCTAAAACTGAATGGCGATAAGACTGAATTAATCTGGATAGGTGCAAGATCAAAGTTGCAACAAAGTAAAGCAAAAGCTTTGTTAGTTGCTGGGGCTTTGGTTACCCCCACAGAAGTTGTTCGAAACCTAGATGTTTATGTCGATTCTGAGCTTTCCATGAAAGATCATATATCTAAACTGTCAAAAACCTGTTTTTTCCAACTACGACAACTTAGAACCATACGAAGGTCTCTGACAAGTGAAGCAACACGTCTCCTGCTGCATTCGTTTGTTGTAAGTAGACTTGACTACTGCAACTCTCTATTTACAGGCTTACCTCTTAGTGCTGTTGGAAAGATTCAACGTATTCAAAATGCAGCTGCTCGTCTTTTTGGTGGACTAAAGAAACATGATCATGTGACTGCAATAATGAAAACTAAACACCGGTGGCTGCGTATCTCTGAGCGAATTACTTTAAAAATTGGGACTTTAGTCTACAAGGCGCTCCATGGCGAAGCCCCCTCATATTTGCAAGAGCTGTGTGTTACTGTGTCTGATAACAATTCTTACTTATCTCGTCACAGATCTGCTAGTCGTGGTGATCTAGTTGTTCCCATAACTCGAGCAAAAACTTACGGCAGTCGAGCCTTCAGTATAGCAGGACCGGCAACATGGAACATGTTGCCTGCCAGCATCCGAGAAGCCACTACATTGAGTTTATTCAAGGCCGAGCTAAAGACATTTCTGTTTGCGAAATTCTATCCAAATTGATGATCAGAGAGAAATTATTTCATTTTTCCTGACATGCTGATTTTTGTGTTTTATATTATTTTTTGCTTTATTTTTATTTTGTTTTGTTGTTTTTATTGTAAAAGGAGCCCTGAGGTGTTACACAAAAGGGCGCTTGAAATCCAAAAATAAAACTTAAACTTATATATATATATATATATATATATATATATATACATATATATATATATATATATATATATATATATATATATATATATATATATATATATATATATATAAATGATTGTTTGTATATATGTATGTATGTATGTATGTATGTTATTTATGCATTGCTACACCAGAGTTTTCTTATCGTTTTTCTCTAGCTCCCGTTTAATTCCCCGTTTTCTCTCCCGCTCCCGGTCGCTTTCCCGTTTCCGCTTGCTCTCCCACTCCCGGTCGCTTTCACGCTTCCGGTCACTTTCCCGATTCCGGTCGCTTTCCCGCCCCATCTATTTCTTAATAATTTGTAATAACGCGCAATCGGTCACATTATGCAAGACTGGGAAGCAAGTCATGGACTTCTTAATATTAAGAAGTCCATTAACAAGTAATGCCTGTTACGCAATTGTAAACAGTGATTTGAAAACTTATGCAATGATCATGTATAGGCACTTTTGGCCCTGAAGGTTTTTTGGCCCCCTGAGCCGGGGGGATCGGAGAAGGAGTCCAAACCTTCTTAACTTTTTCCCCTACTTAGCTTTCCAGGCCAAAAGTTCCTATGTACGACCATCGAAGGCAATTGCGTAATAAAATTCAAATTTTGTTTACGTAACAACGTTTGAAGGCTTCAAGCAACTTTTAGCAAATCTCTTTCACGTTTTATGGGCTAAAATAAGTTATGAAAGAGTGGAAAGGAAAAAATGAGCGCGAGCGGGAACGGAAACGGGAGAGCAAGCGGGAACGGAACGGAGAAAAGAGAGAGAAAAATGATAATAAAAACTCTGAAAACCCGAGCAACGCCGGGTAACCCCGCTAGTATATATATACAATTATATAACAGCTAACGTATCTGAGTCCTCTGAATCATATACGTTGGCTGTTGAGGCTGTTCCTGATGAATCTCATTGTCATGTGTCTGAGGAAATTCTGGTCTCTTCTAATATTACAGAGCGAAAATGCAGAAATTGATGATTCCAATAGTCTAACTGTTATAGTTTTTGTGATTACATTAGTTCATGATTCCTGTCGTAAACACCATGGCAATTTTGTTTTACTTATGTTCTATTTGCTGAGCCTCGTTTTCTGTTGATTTGGCAAGTGGAGTATTTAATCTTTTGTTGGTGTGCCAATTCTTTGACAATTTCAGCTCTTTCTGTTTGTTTACTTTTATCTTTTTACTTTTGACCCTGACGATGGCTGATAAAGTTGAAATGGTCCATAGGTCTGACAATAAAAGTTGAATGGCAAAATTTTTGAATAATTGTAGTCTCGAAAAGTGAGTTTTATACCGAAAGGTGAGTTGGTTTTCTGAGAGCAAGTTTTAAAGTTTTATATATATATATACTAGCGGGGGCACCCGGCGTTGCCCGGGGTTTTTAGAGGTTTTTCTAATGTTTTTGTCCCTCCGCTTTCCCGTTCCCGTCGCGTTCCCGGTCGCTTTTCCGCTCCCGGTCGCTTTTCCGCTCCCGGTCACTTTTCCGCTCCCGGTCACTTTCCCGCTCCCGGTCGTTTTCCCGCTCTCGGTCATTTTCCAGCTCCCGGTCGCTTTCCCGCTCCCGGTTGCTTTCCCGTTCTCGGTCGCTTTCCCGCTCTATCTTTCGCTCTCAGTTGGCTTCCCGTTCCCGTTTTCGCTCATTTATGTATGTATATGTATATATATATATATATATATATATATATATATATATATATATATATATATATATATATATATATATATATATATATATATATATATATATATATATATAAGTATACACTTCCTGCTCACTCACCCGCTCCGCTCCGCTCATTTTGTGACGGATTTCAAATTTTTTTCTCTATATTTGATTCCCCTTGACTCTCAAGGTTGTGTGAAAATTTCATTACGATCGGATGAATGGTGTAGCAATGCATAAAGGACATATATACATACAAACATTCATTTTTATATATATAGATGTATATATATGTATATATATATATGTATATATATATATATATAAATATATATATATATATATATATAAACTAAAAGAACATATGGTTAGTATCAATTTGAGTTATTGGTTTTAGTGATTACATAACTTCAATCAATAAGTCTCAATTACAGTTACTATGACACACGTTTTTGATTAAGTGTGTAATTTTTCTAATAAATTTAGGACCATTTTAAAGAACCTGAGTATATTTATCAATATTATAAACACTGGTGTCAGAAGCGAGATATAAAAAAATGTTTCATCACAAATTATTGGAAGAACTCTCCCAGCTTGAGTTGAGGCGGGGACTTAAAAACAAGAACTCAATGATAAAGAAAAAAAAACTGAGTTCGTGGACCGTTTTTGAAGTTATTTGAGGAAAATGGGTTTGACCCAGAGGAGTACCAGTTCGATACAGATGATGAATTGAAGGAGGCTCGGAACAAGATGACGTACGATGCATTATATATATCCGCATAACATTAAACTTTCGCGGCTAATAACTTTTTATTTAAACGTTTTAGCAAAAAAAGTGCCCCAACAAATTGTGTTCAACGTTTCATAATCTTCCTACGTGAGTTTTTTCAGACCTGCAGATGCTAATCGGGTGACATACATAATACATCATTGCGCTTTTATAGTAGGGATAATATAATGTCGAAAGCCTGAAAATGGCTAGAAATACTGTTTGAAAGTGTGTTAGTGTTACCGTCCGTGGTCGCCAGCTCGGACGATAAAACTAAACTAAACTAAACTACAATTAGTCGTGATTCAGTTAACAAAGCGAAACGGTGCCAGACCGTTAGTGCTATGCTATTGCTAAGAACCGTTGTCCGTAATAGAAGTGTAGCAAACAAAGGGCATACAGGTAAATTGCACTGCCCATACTGCTGCTGTAGGTTTTTTATTTTTTGTCTTTTATGCGTAATGTGCTAAATGCCGATTGTTCAATACCGGCACCCTTCATACCGCCGGAACCGGTATTTGCCGGTAATGCCAAATGCAAGCGCTCTTACCAACTGAGCCGCCAACCATCACCAAAAAATGATGGTTAGAAGTCTCAGTCTTTCGGAGCTACTTAACATTAGACTACGACTATGATAGGCTCAGAACTCCTTACTTCGGCTCGACTCGACAGCTAGTCTGCTGCCAGATAGGTAATTTTTTGCAAAGTGAAACACTGCGTTGAAATGTTTCAAGAGCCTGCAAATAGGATGACTAACTGTCACCACAAGTAACGCAAATATTTATAAGACTCTACTAGGAATCGAACTCACGTGTCTACGGCCACACCGCTTCGCCTAAATGCAAGCGCTCTTACCAACTGAGATGTAGATGTAGATGTAGATGTAGATGTAGATGTAGATGTAGATGTAGATGTAGATGTAGATGTAGATGTAGATGTAGATGTAGATGTAGATGTAGATGTAGATGTAGATGTAGATGTAGATGTAGATGTAGATGTAGATGTAGATGTAGATGTAGATGTAGATGTAGATGTAGATGTAGATGTAGATGTAGATGTAGATGTAGATGTAGATGTAGATGTAGATGTAGATGTAGATGTAGATGTAGATGTAGATGTAGATGTAGATGTAGATGTAGATGTAGATGTAGATGTAGATGTAGATGTAGATGTAGATGTAGATGTAGATGTAGATGTAGATGTAGATGTAGATGTAGATGTAGATGTAGATGTAGATGTAGATGTAGATGTAGATGTAGATGTAGATGTAGATGTAGATGTAGATGTAGATATAGAATTTCAAGTATCATATCGTTCGTCATCGACGAATACATGCGAATTGTTTTAATCCGTTCTTGTATAAAAAACAATTATCAAATAAGCTCATTATCTTTTTTTTCATATTTAATCTTTTTCCCCCCTTTTTTTCACTTTTTCTATCAGCCTCTATTTACCTTTATCTACAAACTCTCTCTTACTTTCTTTCCCACTTTTTTTCTTCCTTTTTCTATATCCTATCGACCTAACTTAATCCTACTTCTTACGGCTTATTATTTTTTTTTAATCATACGTTCAAAACTTGCCGATATAGTGAAATATCAATTGTTGTTTATATTTAAAAATATTTATTTTCATTTTTACTCTTCGTGAATTAGGTCTGTTCACTTTAGATTTTACTTTAGAAGATTTTTTCTTTCATTTCTCACAACGTTTTTCTACTTTTAAATTTGATTCAGTTTTTAAAAGAAATTATTATCTACATCAATACATTCACGAAATTTGTTTTAAAGAAAAAAGGAAAAAACATGAGAGAAAAAAAAGAACAAGTAAAGGAAAAAACAAGTTTTTTAAAACAAACTTTAATTTCAAATACACTCGCTGTGTGTCTGTGTGTATGTTTATTAAAGATGTTCAAATTACGTTTCATTTTTTAATTGAATCATCTATTGTCGTCCAATATAAAGCTATTCTGGAAGTTTCAGCTTCCTAGCTAGTTAAAAAGCTGCTTAAATTTCACTTTCAAGATTTATGTACAGAGAAAGCCACACACACAAACAGAGATTGTAACCTAAATAAAAGTTTGTAAAAAGTGAAAGAAAAAGAGGGAGAGAGAGAGGAGAAAGAAAGAAAAAAGTAAATAAAACGAGATAAGGATGTATGCAGCAGTACGCCGATTATGCCATTAAAAAATAGTGACCACCAAATTGGCAGTTTCTCGGGCTTATGTTCATTGTTGATATTTCATGAATTTCAAGTTCAATTTTTTTTCAGCTAAATATTAATTTTAAAAAAGCGCATTTTTTTATAAAGTTGATTTTAAACAAATTTAAGATAATTTTTAAATTTGATTTTAGATTCACAAATCTAAAACAAATAAACATTCTAGTTTCTCAATCTCTTATGCAAAGAAAAACACTGCTGGATTCATAAAACGTAGCCGTACTTCCTCGGAACTTCAGTTAAATTTCGTCGCAAAGTTATTTTTAAAAACGTCTAATTTTGCGTCATCAAGGACATTCATTTAAAAGTTGTACGTCATGCCTATTTTTGGACTTTCTCATGTGACCGAAGCCCATGTCCCTGTGTGAAGCACAAATGACGACGTAATCCAATTTTGTCTCGTTAAGCGTGCTTTCTTTGAAACTGTCGATTGTTTTATTTTTAGTTTCAATGTCTAACCAAGATAAATGTCTAACCAACTGAAAAACTGAGATTATTACCATGATGGCAATTATGTAATGTGGATCATAATGATGACGATTATGAAATGGGGATGATAGTAGTGATGGTGATGATAATGATGATGATGATGGTTATGACGACGATGACGACGAGGCTGATGATGATAATAATGACGGTGTAACTGTAAAAATTTGGAATAAAACAGATAATGAAGATGAACAAGACTCATGAAGAATGACAGGAAGATTGGTGTGTTGACAAGGGAAGTCTTCTTGGATAACTGCTATTGATGACGTCACTGCAGGGGAGAGATGATAGTAGAACTCAAGTCACGTGGTTGCA
>OZ022241.1:20247221-20259721 GCA_963978895.1 Erpobdella octoculata
TATGTATGTATGTGTTATATCTTTATTATAAGAAAACAACGCAGGTACCTACAACACTTTATTACCAATAACGAACAACTAATACGAGTCAGAACTCGAACTGAAAATAATACAAGTATGGCCGCCAACTCGCAATGATGTCCGCGTCCATAGATATAATAATAATTTAATAATTAATGTCCATGGATCTAACACCTCCCTTCAGTTAGGACTTAGATGATACTTCTTTACTCTTGTATCCATGATGAGCCTCTTTGGTCGTTTGCGAAGTCTGTTGGGTCTCATTGTCGGGAGCGTGTGATTGTTTCGATCTACCATTGTGCTTGGCGTATCTATTTTCTGGTTGTTAATCTGTTTCGTAAATGGCAGATCAAACGTGTCGAAAAGTGTGCTGTGATTTTCTATCCTGGGGCGTATCTGATTTATGTGTCGTTTGCAAACGATGTTTTCAACCAGCACTTGGTACACGACCCGTCCCTCTCTCTTTAAAATTTTACCTGGCACCCAAGGAGGTCGATTTGGACGAAAATCCCTTACATACACGGTTTCATCTTTATGGAAACTCTTCCGAGGCTCAGCCTCTTTTTCTTTATTTGTTTGGGCGTGTAGTTGTTCTAAAATTGTTCTTGGTTTGAACCCCAAGAGATTTTCTGCTGGTGCTTTACCTTGTGGTGCTGCTGGACAGGGTGTTGTTCTATATGTAAACAGGACAGTTTGAAGAGCCTCTGCTGGTGGTTCTTCTCCTTTTAGTTTTTTCAGTGCCCTTTTGAAGGTGTCAACGAAACGTTCTGCTTGGCCATTAGATTGAGGGTGGTATGGTGGAAATCGGAGGTGTACAATGTTATATTTTCTGCAGAAATCTTCAAAATTTGTGGATGTAAATTGAGTACCATTGTCGGAAACCAATGTTTTAGGGTAGCCGAATCTGGAAAAGATCTTTTGTAGTTCCAGTATTGTTGCTTGTGTTGATGCGCTCTGCATTTCGACTACCTCCGGCCATTTGCTAAAAGAATCTACTAGGATCATATACATCTTACCTTCTACTGGTCCTGCAAAGTCCACATGCAGTCTTTCCCATGGCTTGGTTGTTGGAGTCCAGTTGCAAGGAGTTTCATGGCTTGGACTTTTTGCTGCCATTTGACATTGGGTGCAACTTCTTACTAACATTTCGATGTCATTGTTTATGCCTTGCCAATACACGTGTTCTCTTGCGAGTGATTTCATTCGACAAATTCCTGGGTGACCTTTGTGAAGCATCTGTAACACGCGTTCTTGTAAACTGTCAGGAACAACTATTCTTTCTCCGAACATGATGCATCCATTCTGTATGGATAATTCAGATTTCAATGTGCACAACTGGGAAATGTGTTTTGAAGGTTTCTTTGGCCAGCTTCCTGTTTGTAAGTTTTGGTGGATGAGTTGTAGCTTCTCGTCATTTGTTGTTGCTGTGCAAATCTCGGGGTGACTAACAGTAAGTGCATTAATAGTTCTTATGAATGAAGCATCGACATCTTTGTTTATTTTGGCTATCACTTTGTCTACCTCTGTTGTGTTCTGATCCGCTATCAGTCGTGATAGTGAATCTGCATGACCAAAGGATGTCGTACTTCTGTATTCAATTTTAAAGTCATATGATCTCAATGTGAGGGCCCAGCGTTGGAGACGGTTTGCTCTGAACGTTGGAATTCCTGCCTTATTTCCGAAGACTGCAAGAAGAGGTTTATGGTCGGTCAACAATGTGAATGGTCTGCCATATATGTACCTGTGAAATTTTTGAGTTGCAAAAATGATGGCAAGCGCTTCCTTTTCTATTTGGCCATATTTCTTTTCGGCATCTGTGAGACTGCGACTTGCGTGTGTTATAGCTTTTTCTGATCCGTTGGAATATCTGTGGTAGAGCACTGCTCCTATTCCGTAGTCTGATGCGTCTGCAGCCAGGACGACACTTTGTTTCTCATCGTAGTGTGTTAGTAGGAGATCTGATGTCAAAATCTGCTTCGTTTTGTCAAATGCTTTCTGACATTCTGGTGACCAGTAGAACTTTGTGTTCTTTTTAAGTAGCTCATCAAGTGGTGCTCTAAGTGAACGCATTTCCGAAACAAATGTTGCATAATAATTTATCAACCCCAAAAATGAACGAACTTTAGTGATGTCTTTTGGAATTGGCATATCTTGGATGACCTTCACTTTCTTTGGATCCGGTTGACGTCCCTTGCTTGAGATGACATGTCCCAGATATGTGATTTGGGGCATGCTAAAGTTGCATTTCTCAACTTTTAATCGAAATCCATATTCTTGGATTCTAGTGATGAGTACTTTCAGGTTGTCATTGTGTTCTTCGATGGTTGCACCTGTAATAATCACATCATCCAAGTACGCTGTCACTCCTTCTAGACCTGCGATCATTGTATCCATTATCTGTTGAAAAATACCAGGAGCTGACTTTACTCCAAAAGGAAGACGGTTGAATGTGTATAGCCCCTTATGTGTGTTGATGGTGAGTAGTTCTCTGGAGTGTTCATCAACTTCTACCTGTAAATATGCTTCTGCAAAATCAATTTGAGAAAAAATTTTACCACCATTCAGTTTAGTGAAAATTTCTTCAGCTGTTGGGAGTGGGTGTTGGTGTAGCATCAGTGCATCATTCAAACCTGTTGAGAAGTCAGCACAGAGTCTAATCTTTCCATTCGTTTTCTTCACGACTACAATCGGTGCTGCCCATTGTGAGTGGTTCACAGGAGTGATGACCCCTAGTTGTTGTAATCGGTTTAACTCTTCTTCAATTACGGTTTTAGTTGCAAAAGGCACAGAGCGTCGGCCTTTAAATATCGGTTGTTTCCCTGGTTTGACTTGTAATGTTGCTTTTGTTTTAGTGCAGCATCCTTACTCGGCTTTGAAAACATCTGAAAACCGAGTTTTGAGTTCTTCTATCAGGATCTTTCTTTTGCTATCCAAGTCATCATTTGTAACCGTTTGGATCATGAACTTTTTGGCAAACAGTTTGAACTCTGGAAGATGCTCAATCCAAAGAAAGCCGAGAAGATCGTTGGTGTTTGTGACATGGCAGATGCCATGTCCATGATAAACTCTATGTGCATCATCTATGATGGCAAACGGTGTCGCAAACTGTCCGTCAATATGAAGTGGTTCACCATTAGCAACCTTATATTCGCCTTCGACTGGTGAGAGTTGTGGACATCCGAGGTTCTTCCATGTTTGCCGGGAGACCAAAGTGATGTCAGCACCAGTGTCCAGTTGCAAACGAGCATCGTAGTCTCCAATTTTGACACGGACAAACCTTTGTGTGTTTTCTTGTGTACTTGCTACTGCGGAGATCGTGTGCTGACGGTGCGATTTCTTCCAGTGTTTCTTATGCTGCTGTTGTTGTGTTGTTTGTCTTGGGCAATCACTCTTCCAGTGATTTCCATTGCAAATGGGGCAAGGGCTGGGTGGACTTTTCTTGTGTGGTGATGGTTTAAAAGATGAGCGACTGTGTTGGTGATTGTGACTCCTGACGGCACTGATGTTTTGGTGCATGACTGTTGGCTGTTCCAGAAGTTTGGCATCTTCTTTTACTGTTTTTAACGCATGATAATCTTGAACCAGCTCTTTGAATGTTACTGATTCATTGTCGTCCATTCGTCGGAGGAAACGCATTCGGTAGTCGGCTAGTTCAGGTGCTTGGAACGCAAAAACTAAAGCCAGACATTTGAATGTGTCATCAGTGATTTTGTTTACCTCCGCTTCTTCGCAGTTTGCGTTCAATAGATTGGCAAACGAATTGAAATCATCACTAGGGTTGAAAATTTGTCTAAAGCACTCAAACCTTTTTCTGAGAAGACTCTTCTGAGGAGAAAATATCTTTTTCATTGTAGTGACTGTTTCTTGCCAACTGAGGTCGTTTGGAGTTTGTGGGCTGATGTGCGTGTTGAACGTTTTGTATGAGTCGTCATCCAGTAATGATACCAGCACTTTGGTTTTTGTTCTTTCGTCTAGCTGTTGGTCGTCGATGAGGTCGTTGAAACGACGAAACCACAAATCGAAAGAATTTGTTTTCTCCGGGTTGTATGTGAATTTGTCCATCCTTTGCAGAACGTTTTTAAACAAATTATCGCTTGATGTGTGTGTTGAGTCCCTGCCTTGCATCGCCTCCAGCATCTTCATCAGGACTAATTGTTGGTCCGAGAGTTGCTTTACTAACGCTGTGAAGTCTGAAGTTGCCATTTCCTCGTCGCCAATTTGTTATATCTTTATTATAAGAAAACAACGCAGGTACCTACAACACTTTATTACCAATAACGAACAACTAATACGAGTCAGAACTCGAACTGAAAATAATACAAGTATGGCCGCCAACTCGCAATGATGTCCGCGTCCATAGATATAATAATAATTTAATAATTAATGTCCATGGATCTAACAGTATGTATGTATGTATGTATGTATGTATGTATGTATGTATGTATGTATGTATGTATGTATGTATGTATGTATGTATGTATGTTTGTATGTATGTATGTATGTATGTATGTATGTATGTATGTATTTATGTATGTATGTATGTATGTATGTATGTATGTATGTATGTATGTATGTATGTATGTATGTATGTATGTATGTATGTATGTATGTATGTATGTATGTATGTATGTATGTATGTATGTATGTATGTATGTATGTATGTATGTATGTAGCATACACAGTTTTTTAGTAGCAGCTACCTTAAAAACAAAGTAATCCTATTGTCCACCCCACATTTAAGGTCCTGGAAACCAAATTTGTAAAAAATGGTGAAACTAGAATAGAAACTAAATACTAATTTTTACATCTGTGGTATTTACAGTTTTTGAGTAGCAGTTACTTTAAAAAACAAATAACCCTATTTTCCACCCCATAATTAAAGTCCTGGAATCCACATTTTCAAAAAATGCCAAAACACGTATTTCATTATTTTTGGAGTAGAAACTAAATGCTAATTTTTACTTCTGTAGCATTCACAGTTTTTGAGTAGCAGCTACTTTAAAAACCAAATAACCCAATTTTCCAACCCACATTTGTGGTCCTGAAAACCAAAATTTCAAAAAATGGTGAAACACATATATCCTTATTTTTAGAGTTGAAACTAAATACTAATTTTTACTTTTGTAGCATTCACAGTTTTTGAGTAGCAGCTACTTAAAAACCAAGTAATCCTATGGTCCACCCATGGACTCCTAAATAAAAGCTATCTGGACACAAATCTGCCACGGCGTTATCTACCACATGGGGCGATTGTATCGCATTACGCTTGGCTGTTTGAGAGAGCTACATGTTATAAAAAGTTTGACTACTTTTATTAGTTTACACTTGAACAACTGAAAGACATAAATAAAATATTTATTATCTGACAATTACCACTCAAATAGTTTATTTTAAAACACAAAATAATCTAAGCTAAAATGTTCTCAAGTGCAATTTATTAGTTTATCTATTTTTCTTCTTTAACTCTATTATTCTTGCTTGCTTCTCTTGTTATTTCCTCCACTTATATTTTGATTAAAATGTGGAAAGGCTTGCAAACAATGTGACTTTGTTGGTAAATCAATGCTCACGTTCCATGTTTTTTGCCGATGATATAATATTATACGAGCTTCACCGGCTAACAAATGTCCATTCATGAAAAGTTTTTAAACAATAAAATTTGTTGTGTTGTATTGCTCTTTGGAAACTAAAGTTGACATTGTATCTTTTTTTAAAAGTAATGTTTTCATGAAACAAAAATTTAGAGAACTTAAGGACACAGCTCGAATCTTTCTATCGCTCTCCAGCACCTGGTGCATTGAAGTGTAATAGCTGCTTCTGAAATTTGATAAAACTATCCAAAACGAGACTATAAATTATCAGACTGAAGCTGACCAAGCAAATAATTAATTAGTCTTATAAACTTCATTTAAGATGATCTCGATCGAACAGAAAGCGAAAGGTCATTTTAAGTTCCCTGCCGATGATGCTAAAATTTCTGTCGTCAAGGGCTGAGCATCACAAAACCAGCACAAACAGTTGTTGTCGATGATGATCTGAGTCTCTGGCAGTCATGAAGAAAACTGATAGGTAAATGATAAAAAAACATGTGTGGAATAGCTAAAAAAAATTGAGTCTGAACTTTTTTTGCATCTTGCTTTACAATTTTTGGCCCGATGATCTCGATGGAACAGAAAACAAAAGGTCATTCTAAGCTCTGGGCCAGATGATGCTAAAATTTTTGTCGTCAAGTACTGAGCGTCACAAAACCAGCACAAACAGTTGTTCTTGTCGATGATGATCTGAGTCTCTGGCGGTCATGAAGAGAACTGATAGGTAAAGGATAAATAAACATGTGTTGAATAGCAAAAAAAATCGATGCTAGAATTTCTGTCGCCAAGTGCTTCATGGTTGAACTGCACTAAAGTCTGCTCTGGAACCATGATGCAGGCTTCTTTAAAATTCTGGACACAACAATTTTTGACTGAAAATTGTTGTAAATATTTTTCAAGTCATACCCCTGGTAGAAAATGAGGAAAATGGTTTTTGTTCACAGGATCAATTATATTATTCTTCAGTTTGTCCCCATGAGTTGATTGACAGAACATTGCCAGGTGAATGTTGTGTTTTCAACTGAAATGGTTAAGTCAATCTCTTCTTTAGCTGAGTTGAAATATACTTTCTTAGCCAATAAAAATTCATGTTGGAGTGTCTTCATGAATTCATATCTTCGATGATATAATGGTGTATAATGAAATGAAGAAAACAACTTTTGAAATGAGCTAACACTCTATATTATTCTTGGATTGGCACGGTTCCATTTCTCATAATGAACTTCATCACGCAGACGAGTGAAATGATGAAAAGTAATACGAGCGTTGACTTGTTAGTTTTTACCGTGGCTAGTTTTGTATCCAACCAAATGCTGAATATAATGTTAACAATGACAAAGTTTGTAGTAGTAAATAAACTGAATTGCTGAATAAATCCAAAAAATCTTAACTCTGGAATCAGAATATAATCTTTGTCAAAATAAAACCATTCGACGACCCAACTCGCTCGAGACAATGAAATAATAAACAACGAACTGAAGCGGCTCACAGCTTATAAGCTAGTATACGTCGATGCATGCTACATTCGCATGCCTGTATACAATCGCCTCATGTAGTCGACTCATTAGGTTCCCACCCATTCAGGTTAGTGTCCAGATAGCTTTTATTTAGGAGTCCATGGTCCACCCCACATTTAAAGTCCTGGAAACCAAATTTGTAAAAAATTGTGAATTACGTATATCTTTATTTTTAGAATAGAAACTAAATACTAATTTTACTTTTGTAGCATTTACAGTTTTTGAGTAGCAGTTACTTTAAAAACCAAGTAACCCTATTTTCCACCCCATATTTGAAGTCCTGGAAACCAAATTTTCAAAAAATGGTAAAACACGTGTATCATTATTTCTGGAGTAGAAACCAAATACTAATTTTTACTCCTGTAGCATCTACAGTTTTCGAGTATCAGTTACATTAAAAACCAAATAACCTTATTTTCCATCCTACATTTGAGGTCCTGCAAACCAAATTAAAAAAAAAATTATAAAACACGTATATCTTTATTTTTAGAATAGAAACTAAATACTAATTTTTACATCTGTGGTATTTACAGTTTTTGAGTAGCAGTTACTTTAAAAAACAATTAACCCTATTTTCCACCCCACATTTAAAGTCCTGGAAACCACATTTTCAAAAAATGCTAAAACACGTATTTCATTATTTTTGGAGTAGAAATTAAATGCTAATTTTTACTCCTGTAGCATTTACAGTTTTTGAGTAGCAGCTACTTTAAAAACCAAATAACCCAATTTTCCAACCCACATTTGAGGTCCGGGAAACCGAATTTTCAAAAAATGGTGAAACACGTATTTCATTATTTTTGGAGTAGAAACTAAATACTGATTTTTACTCCTGTAACATTCACAGTTTTGAGTAGCAGCTACTTCAAAAACCAAATAACCCAATTTTCCAACCCACATTTGAGGTCCGGGAAACCGAATTTTTAAAAAAGGGTGAAACACGTATCTTTTTATTTTTCAAGAAAAATCCATATACCAAATTTCAAAATTTCCTCATTTTTGGTTTTCGAGATATACATTGTTTTAGAAAAAAGTTTGTTTCAAAAATAGCCTCCGAGAGGTAGACTGGAGCAGGTCCACGAAGACTCTTGAAAGTAAGAACATTCAATTTAAAAAGAACCCTACTCTTAACAGGCAGCCAGTAAAGTCGATTTCGGATGAGGTCAGTGACACTGGCTGATTTTGGCACCCGGAGAATGATCCTTGCGCTGAGCGGAGTACAGATTGAAGTTGCGTGAATAGATAAGTTGGAGAGTTTGCTAGGATGGCATTGCAGAAGTCCAAACGAGAGTGAATTAATGCTCGAACAAGAGTGGGCACCGAGCCAGGTGTAAGAGATCTTCTGAGGATGCGTATCTGCCTAAGGTGGTATTGGCAAAGCCGTACGATATTTGCAACATGTGGGTGAAAAGAGAGGTCAGAACTGATTATGACACCAAGGTCACGTGCAGTAGAAGAGATGTCTATCTTTGACCCAGCAATTAGTAGTGGTCCAGCTGGACATTTTTTCACTCTTCCAGAAGTACCAAGCCAGATGATTTCAGTTTTGGCAGTGTTTAGACAAAGTCTGTTTGATGTCATCCAATTTTTTATATCTTCTACACAAGATGACAGGCGTGACACAAGAGTGCCACAATTTGCCACAGAACTGCATAGGCATGTACAGAAAAACCATGCTTTTCAGCAATAGAGATAGCATCAGCAGTGTACATCACAAAGAGGACGGGACCAATGACAGAGCCCTGTGGCACACCAAATTTAACATTTCTTGAAGAGGAAATCTGATTTGCAAAAGTAGTAGAGACAGAACAATTTGAGAGATAGGAACAAAACCATGCTAGGGCAGTTCCGTCCAGGCCATACTTTCAATGAAGCCTCTCTAGCAATATAGAGTGGTCCACAGTATCAAACGCTGCACTGAGGTCAAGGAGACAGAGCAATGTGACTAAGCCGTTGTCAGTAGCACAGAACACGTCCGACAGAACACCCAGTATGACGGTTTCAACGGAGTGATAGGTGCGGTAAGCAGACTGAAATGGAGGAAGAAGAGAGTGCTCAGATAAGTAGCATCCAAGTTGATCATTCACTGCACGTTCCAGCAGTTTAGAAATAAAAGAAAGATTAGATATAGGCCGATAGTTTTTAGGATCTAGTGGATCAAGCGTAGATTTCTTAAGTACTGGAGTGACAATCGCAGACCCAAACATTTTTGGAAAGATACCACTTTGAAGAGAGGTGTTAAGCAGAAGAGCGAGAAATGGCGACAACTCTGTTGCAACTTTCTTAATCAGCCAGGTTGGTGCAGGATCTAGAGAACAACTTTTGTTCAGGGCACTCATTATCAATTTGTAGACATGTTCTCGAGTGATGAAACTGAAACCAAGTAATGTTGCAGAGCATTCTTCTTGGGAGAAAACAGGAGATGGTGCCGATGATGTGAATGCTCTGACAGATTCAACTTTGTCATTGAAAGCCTTGTCAAAACAGTCTGCAGTTGGGCCGTCAGGAGACGATCGCGAAAATTGCTGGTCACGACAAAGCATCTCCCCAACGTCCTCCAAAGTCTTTTTGGGTCGTCCTCAGCATCTGAAATTTTTCCATGCCAATATTGTTTTTCCTTTTCAATATATAGCCCATGGAGATTGCGTGTCAGGGTTTTTAGATTGTGGTAGTTTGTCATTGTAGGGAAACGTCTGTAAAGTCTCTCTGTTTGACGGGTTAGTCGACGGGCATCCCCACAATCAGAATCAAACCACGGCGTCATGGGCCTGAGACGGCGACGGGTATTGCTTATTGGAGCCATGTTGTTTAGTATGTTGGAGACTGTTTCAAAGTAGATATTGAGGAGCTCATCAACTGAAAGACTCTGGAGGTCCACGAGAAAACCACAGAGCTGACTAGGAAGTAAACTAGTACGAAAGTGTTCAATGTCAGAGTTCTTCCATCTACGTGACTTGTTGTAGATGTATTTCACAGGACTGTGGGTGAAAGGGATTGTGAACCGAATGAGAGAATGATCAGAGAGACCAGGAAAATCGATAGTAATTTCAGATAGGGGGCGTTCAGAACGAGTGATGACGAGGTCTAGTGTGTGTCCTCCAGTGTGTGTTGGTTCAGTAACAGACTGAGCCAAGCCAAAAGAGTGCAAGATATGGAGAAGCTTTGTAGTGTGTGGGTTATTGTGGTCATTAACATGGATGTTGAAGTCACCAGTTAGTAAGATGTCGCAGGCATAGGTCATGAGGCCTTCAAAAATCGAAGACAACTCGTCAAAAATTGACAGCAGACAGGTCAACTTCCGGGACGGTATAAAACAACGAAGATGAGTCGTTTTCCTATATATATATATAATTCCCGCTCGCTCACTCGCTCCGCTCCGCTCATTTTGTGACGGATTTCAATTTGTTTTTCTCTATATTTGATTCCCCTTGACTCTCAAGGTTGTGAAAATTTCATTACGATCGGATGAATGGTGTAGCAATGCATAAATAACATACATATATACATACATTTATATATATAAAAGAACATGTCCTGACTGACTGACTGACTGATAATCAACGCCGAGCTCAAACGCCTCATCCTAGGAACGTGAAATTTGGAACTTATATTACTTTTATACAGTAAACATCCGCTAAAAAAGGATTTTTGAAAAGTTTGCTCCTGAGGGAAAACAACTGGAAAACAAACTTTTCTCTAAAACAATGTATATCTCGAAAACCAAAAATGAGGAGATTTTGAAATTTGGTATATAGATTCTTTTTGAAAAATAAAAAGATACGTGTTTCACCATTTTTTGAAAATTCGGTTTCCCGGACCTCAAATGTGGGCTGGAAAATTGGGTTATTTGGTTTTTAAAGTAGCTTCTACTCAAAAACTGTTAATGCTACAGGAGTAAAAATTAGTATTTAGTTTCTACTCCAAAAATAATGAAATACGTGTTTTAGCATTTTTTGAAAATTTGCTTTCCAGGACTTCAAATGTGGGGTGGAAAATAGGGCTAATTGTCTTTTATAGTAACTGCTACTCAAAAACAGTAAATACCACAGATGTAAAAATTATTATTTAGTTTCTTTTCTAAAAATAAAGATATACGTGTTTCACCATTTTTTTACAAATTTGGTTTCCCGGACCTCAAATGTGGGGTGGAAAATAAGGTTGTTTGGTTTTTAATGTAACTGCTACTCGAAAACTGTAGATGCTACAGGAGTAAAAATTAGTATTTGGTTTCTACTCCAGAAATAATGATATACGTGTTTTACCATTTTTTGAAAAGTTGGTTTCCAGGACTTAAAAATGGGGTGGAAAATAGGGTTACATGGTTTTTAAAGTAACTGCGACTCAAAAACTGTAAATGCTACAAAAGTAAAATTAGTATTTAGTTTCTACTCTAAAAATAATGATATACGTGTTTCACCATTTTTTGAAAATTTGGTTTCCAGGATCTAAATCGTGAAGTGGAAAAAGGGTTATTTGATTTTAAAATAACTGCTACTCAAAAACTGTAAGTGCTACAGATGTGAAAATTAGTCTTTTGAGGTTTTGTGCCGGTTGAAAGTAAATGAGTTCAGTTTATCACCGAACGGACGGGTCAAGCCGTTATTTTAGGGTCTTCATACGGCCCTGCCCAAACCTTAAATCAAGATAGGACGGGCCGAGATTTTTAACCAAGTGTATAGATATTTTATTGATTTTAGTGGGTTCAGACGGGCCGGGCTAAACCTGAAGTCAAGGTGGACGAGCCAAAGTTTTTCATCAAGTGTATAAAACTTCTAGGTCTGTAAAAACGGGCCGGGCCCATATTAGACGGGCCATGCCGGGCCAGGAATTTCGGTTTTTGAAACGGGCTGCGCCAAGTTATCGACGGGCTGAGCCGAGACCTAAAAAATTGATCCGTGCAGTACTCTACTATGTATGCACGGTTCAAATTCTCTAATTTCATGCGAGCGAAGCCGCTACGGGCACTGCTAGTATATACATATGTACAAACATTCTTTTTTATATATATAGATGTATGTATGTATGTATGTATGTATGTATGTATGTATGTATGTATGTATGTATGTATGTATGTATGTATGTATGTATGTATGTATGTATGTATGTATGTATGTATGTATGTATGTATGTATGTATGTATGTATGTATGTATGTATGTATGTATGTATGTATGTATGTATGTATGAATATGTGTATGTTTGTATGTATGTATGTATGTATGTATGTATGTATGTATGTATGTATGAATGTATGTATGTATGTATGTATGTATGTATGTATGTATGTATGTATGTATGTATGTATGTATGTATGTATGTATGTATGTATGTATGTATTTATGTATGTATGTATCTATGTATGTATGTATGTA
>OZ022241.1:20263072-20533072 GCA_963978895.1 Erpobdella octoculata
TAACGACGATGAATATTTGTTCGATATTGACGAGAAAGCTGTGGTTAGGCGGAGAAAATTGAAAAACAAATTGCTGGAAGAAGAAAGACAACAAGCGAGAGAAAACAGGGTAGCACAGGGGAAGACAGGAGAAGGAATGATTCTTGGCCACGAAAACAAAGTAGCAGCAGCCGGTACAACTGTTGAGAGTTTGGTCGCAGGGTTGGCTGAGGCAGTGGTGGACACGGTTCTGGACCAGCGGGTTGCTGGTGATGTGGGTTGCTGCGGCGAAACCCAATTTGAACTGGAGTCCACCAGCTGTGTCTCAGAGCATGTGACGGATGACGGCTGCACAGACTGCACAAGTCAGGTGGGTCATGATGATGAGCCTGTCAAAGACGGTCTGATAAGGAACCTTGCAAAGATGTTCAAGATGAACCATGCAAAGATGGTGACAATGATACAGTCGGTTTGGACGTCAACGACAAATTAAAGAAGATGAAAAGAATGTTGAAATCAAACTGCAAAACGACGAGAATGAAAGTGACAATGATGATTATAATAATGGCAATAACAACTTTGGCTTTTACCCATACTGCGACGGTTCTGAAACGGAAGCCTCCATAACAGACGACGGCACCGAATATTCAGGGTCAGATTTTAGTGACGGAACCGAATATTCAGGGTCTGACTCGGATGAAACAACCAAGGTTTTAGAAACGGACGAAACTCCAATGGAGAAATACGTCAAAGTTAATTTGACAAAAAAAGAAGACACTGATTTGAGAGACGATGACAATAATTTGAAGAAAGATCCGCTGGACGATACGAAAGTTGACACCGACGAAAGAGACGAGTTGGAATGTGAAAAGAAAACGTTCGTTTGTAGATTGGAACAAAGCAAACATGACGGCGATGAACTTCTCCAAAACAACAATAGCTTGCTGCATAAACCACTGAAACGTTTTTCTAAACTAAATTACTTTGTTTGAAAAAAGAGCGAAAGGACATTAATAAAAAAATAATGGAACTCTATTTCTTGGATTGCTTTGTATACAAACTTTTGGTTCATACTATTTAACATTTTTTTTATTTTGAGAACTAAAATTTAAATGTTTTTTATTGTGCACACTTTTCAAAGGCCGTTCTTGAAAATAATTGAATAATTAGGATCTTTAGTTTATTAGTTTTGTATATCGATTAAAGAAGTTATGCATGCTAGAGTGAAAATCTTTTACATGTAGTAATTGAAATTGTGAGTAGAACTGAGTAGAGAATACTAATCACATAATGGTGTAATATAATGATGTAATATACCATTTAATAAATATATTCGTTGAAGTTTTCTTAAATAATTGTTTTAATTAACAGTTTATTATAAAAATTATATAATATTTACAATAACACTAAAATTTGCATTAAGCTTTGCGATGCACTTTTAAGTCAACATTTGAAAAAATTCACACTCCCTGGGCCACATCTAAATATTGTCAAAATCCACAAAATATCATACAGAGTGTTTTTTGTGCAAATGAAACAAGTTGAAAGGTTTTACGTACAGATTAAAAAAAAATTTAAAGACCACTCTAATATATATATATCTTTGAGACACGCTCTAAGAAACACAACTCGCCATTTAGCAGAAACAACTTTTCGAGCCAAATTCTCGACCTTTCGGCACAAAACTCTTTGTTCGAGACTACAATTAGCCAAAAACTTTTCCATTAAACTTTTATTGTCAGACCGACGGACCGTTTCAGCTATGCCAGCCCATATATATAGAATAGATATATCGGAGATGAGCAGGTTTTGAGTGAGATGCCAAGATGGCCTCCGAAAAAAACGATTTAGAGTCTTTTGGATCCATGAATATTCATTATTTGTATTAATCTATTTTTGGTACGACAGCGGAGACTAAACTCCGGTTTGTAAGAAACAGAAACGTCGATTTCTTATAGCAAAAAGTAGTTGATATGAGCTCTATTTTAATTTAACGCGATATCCGACATAAAAAATATACAATTCTAATTTACCGATAACACAGGCGACATAAATAGACCATCGAACTAGAGACTACGCAAATAAAATTCAATGTCAACTGAAATTTTTATTGAAAAAAATTTGTTGGTTTTTATAAAGTTAAAAATTTATTTTGTACATAAAAAAAATTTTTTTCTATTAAAAAAATACTTGATTAAGTTACTATACGGTTTTAACTCTCAGTTCTTCGTTTCCGATCTCCGGTCTACTAGGCTGCCTCGCTAAAAGCCTTCCTAAACAACAGGCGGGCCGATATATCTATTCTATATATATATGTGCCAGCCATCCTCAACAGCCAAAGTATTTGTGTCAGAGGACGAGTCAGAAGTATCATCATTTATGTTATCCTCGTCGTTAGAAGGAATACAGGGTAACCGATGCATATTGCTTTCTTTGACACCGAATAAGTGGAGAATCTGTGGAAATTTATCAAATTGTTTATTAATTGCGCGTCATAATGATTAAGAATACTCCCATACTGGAGATGCATCGTGAGTCTCCTTGGCAACAAAGTCACGTGGTGTACCATTTCAAATGTTCTATTCCACATTATAAGGTGGATACATACATTGGTCACACTACCACTACGTTGTCAAGGAGACTCACGATGCATCTCCAGTTTGGGAGTATTCTTAATCATTATGAATGTATTCATTTGAAAAAGCTAACACGAAAAGAACTTGAAGAAGGTGTTTCGATTTTAACAAGTGAATCCGACTCTTTCCGGCTGAAAATTAAAGAGGCTCTCTATATCTTATTAATGAGACCCGCAATTAATAAACAATTTGATGTTGAACACAACACTCGACTATGAATGGGTACGAATCAATGCTCGATATATATGATATATATTATAAGGAAACATAGCGTTGATATGTTTTTACGTAAAAACATATCAACGCTATGTTTCCTTATAATATATATCATAAAACATATATCTTCGATAGTTATTAAATTAGCTAGTGACGGATTGTACGCCGTACAACTTATAATACTATCGAGCATTGATTCGTACCCATTCATAGTCGAGTGTTGTGTTCAACATACCCCAACAAAAGCGCTTAACAACCACTGTTTTTTGGCGGTGGAAGTGGCGCAGATGGTAAGGTAGTTGGCATGATGCGAGGCGGTGTTGCCGATCCGACAGTCGTGGGTTCGAGTCTGAAGTTGAGACATGTATATTTGCGTTATTTCGTGGTGGATTGTACGCCATCAAAGTTTCTGATATATGTGGCTCGTAAAAACATATCAACGCTATGTTTCCTTATAATATATATCATAAAACATATATCTTCGATAGTTATTAAATTAGCTAGTGACGGATTGTACGCCGTACAACTTATAATACTATCGAGCATTGATTCGTACCCATTCATAGTCGAGTGTTGTATTCAACATACCCCAACAAAAGCGCTTAACAACCACTGTTTTTCGGCGGTGGAAGTGGCGCAGATGGTAAGGTAGTTGGCATGATGCGAGGCGGTGTTGCCGATCCGACAGTCGTGGGTTCGAGTCTGAAGTTGAAACATGTATATTTGCGTTATTTCGTGGTGGATTGTACGCCATCCAAGTTTCTGATATATGTGGCTCGTAAAAACATATCAACGCTATGTTTCCTTATAATATATATCATAAAACATATATCTTCGATAGTTATTAAATTAGCTAGTGACGGATTGTACGCCGTACAACTTATAATACTATCGAGCATTGATTCGTACCCATTCATAGTCGAGTGTTGTATTCAACATACCCCAACAAAAGCGCTTAACAACCACTGTTTTTCGGCGGTGGAAGTGGCGCAGATGGTAAGGTAGTTGGCATGATGCGAGGCGGTGTTGCCGATCCGACAGTCGTGGGTTCGAGTCTGAAGTTGAAACATGTATATTTGCGTTATTTCGTGGTGGATTGTACGCCATCCAAGTTTCTGATATATGTGGCTCGTAAAAACATATCAACGCTATGTTTCCTTATAATATATATATATATATATATATATATATATATATATATATATATATATAAATAATATATATATATGTATATATATTAATGTAAAATCGCTATTTTTATTATAGGTTTTCCCATTGATAGACGTTAAAGGACTTGGAATAACTATTATGGACATTATTACTAGACCAGAAGGTATAACTAGCCCTAACAAAGCTTCATTTATTATTTTCCAATAATACTGCAAAACCATTCTATTGAGCCCGGTATACGATTTGGTGATATCGTAACATTGGTGATCAGAAGTAGGATACAAGAATGGTTTTGAAATCATTGGATGAGCTTCGGGCGAGTGAAATGAAAGACGAGCTGGAGAAACGTGGCCTGAGCGATACAGGTAAAAAGGACGAACTTATGGAACGCCTCTTAGCCGCGTTAATAAATGAGGGCTATGGGCCTGATGACGACGAATATCTATTCGACATTGACGAGGAAGCTGTGGTCAAGCGAAGGAAATTAAAAAACAAATTGCTGGAGGAAGAAAGACAACGAGCGAAAGAAAACATAGCAGCACATAAGAAGACAGGAGAAGGAATGATTCTTGGCCACGGAAACAAAGTAGCAGCAGCCGGTACAACTGTTGAGAGTTTGGTCGCAGAGTTGGCTGAGGCAGTGGAGGACACGGTTCTGGACCAGCGGGCTGCTGGTGATGTGGGTTGCTGCGGCGAAACCCAATTTGAACTGGAGTCCACCAGCTGTGTCTCAGAGCATGTGACGGATGACGGCCGTACAGACTGCACAAGTCAGGTGGGTCATGATGATGAGCCTGTTAAAGACGGTCATGATAAGGAACCTTGCAAAGATGCTCAAGATGAACCATGCAAAGATGGTGACAGTGATACAGTCGGTTTGGACGTCAAAAACCAAACTAAAGAAGATGAGAAGAATGTTGAAAACGAAATGCAAAACGATGAGGATGAAAGTGACGATGATTATTATAATAATGGCAATAACAACTATGGCTTTCACCCATACAGCGACGGTTCTGAAACGGAAGCCTCCATAACAGACGACGGCAACGAATATTCAGAGTCAGATTTTAGTGAAGAATCTGACTCGGATGAAGCAACCGAGGATTTAGAAACGGAAGAAACTGCAATGGAAAAATACGTCAAAGTTAACTTGACAAAAAAAGAAGACACTGATTTGAGAGACGGTGGCGGTAATTTGAAGAAAGATCCGCTGGACGATACGAAAGTTGACACCGACGAAAGAGCCGAGCTGGAATGTGAAACGAAAACGTTCGATTGTAGCTTGGAAGAAAACAAACATGACGACGGTGAACTTCTCCAAAACAACAATAGCAATGCAGCAAGCAAAAACTCTGGAAAAGATGAGACAAGAACAGAGAACGGTACCGAGGGTTTTAAATCAGATGAATTCACAGAGGATCCTAGATCAGATAGACTAAGAGTCATTGTAAAATCAAATAACAGTTTGATGAAGGGATTTATTGGATTTATGGAACGACGTGTTTTCGAAAAACCTTTTGAAGAGTTTCTTGAAAAAGATCTAAAAGATGTGAAGGAAGAAGAAAAAGCAGACAATTCCGATAAACTGTGCAAAGATGTTCAGGACGAGGCATGCAAAAAAGGCTGTGATGAACCGTGCAGAAATGGCGACGATGAGCCAAAGAAAGACTCTGTTGATGAGCCAAAGAAGGACTGGAAAAAACTGTGTCAAACAGTCAAGAGACTTGACCATGTTGTTTGCGAATTGCGGTCAAAGCCACGAGTAAAGATCAAGGTATTTTGGTGTTCGTGGCCGAGTCGCATTTCTCAAAAGCGACTATGCTGTTCGGGACTAACAGAATTAAGAAGGGGGTAATAATGTAAAATCGCTGTTTTTATGATAGGTTTTCCCATTGATAGACGTTAAAGGACTTGGAATAACTATTATGGACATTATTAATAGACCAGAAGGTATAACTAGCCCTAACAAAGCTTCATTTATTATTTTCCAATAAAACTGCAAAACCATTCTATTGAGCCCGGTATACGATTTGGTGATATCGTAACAATATATATATATATATATATATATATATATATATATATATATATATATATATATATATATATATATATATATATATATATATATATATATATATATATATATATATATAAGGGTGGCCACTGGCCACCCTGTCAAGGCGTCTCACCATGCAGACTCAGAATGAAAGTATTGCTGCACATTTAGCTAGTAAGCATAAAATAGTGCTTAGTAAAAAACCTACAAGATAACACTAAAATTATTGATCGTGATTCTGACGTTCATCGATTCGTGAAACACTTCATATCGGGGGAACGGACATTAAAATTAACCTCCGAACAATTTCCCTCCCACCCCCGGGGTAGGACATCCCCTCGGGGTAGAATTAGAGTTCAGGTTTTTCTAACAAACAAAAACATATTTTTAAAAGATTTAACATTTATTGTTTATATTTAACTGAATATTATAATTTAATATATTGTTTGCGTGCAGCCGTAGGAGAATAATGGTTAGGGTTAGGATTAGGGCTATCATCCCACTAGTTACTTCGTTAGGCTTAGGGTTAGCATCTCTCTAGTTACTTCGTTAGGGTTAGGGCTAGGGTTAGGATTATGGTTAGGGCTAGGGCTAGCATCCCACTAGTTACTTCGTTAGGGTTAAAGCTAGGGTTGAGGTTAGGGTTAGTGTTAGCATCCCACTAGTTACTTAGTTAGGGTTAGAATTAGGGCTAGGGTTAGGGCTAGGATTAGGGCTAGGATTAGGGCTAGGACTAAGGCTAGCATTAGGGCTAAGGTTAGGGTTAGCATCCAGCTAGTTACTTCGTTAGAGTTAAGGTTAGCATCCCACTATTCCCACTAGCTACTTCGTTCACCGGCAGTTAAGCAAGGGCATCCAACATTCGGCAAAAATGCTTTACGCGATTTTTCTTTTTATAAGCTCTTGACAGCCCCAACTCATGCACCTTACTATTTATTTGTTTTCTATGCAAATCCCAACCGCTGGACCAATTTTAGCGAAATTTGGCATGGAAGTAGATGCCACAGAGTAGAAAAAAATAAGCTTGTTTTTAATTTAAAAAAACTTCTAACAACTCCGGGCAACGCCGCATAACCCCGCTAGTTATACATAAACCAAACGCCTGTTCTCCTCCATCGACTATATATATATATATATGTATATGTGAGTGTGTGTTTAAACTGTTCCATAGTTTCAATAAAATATTGAAAATATTAGAAAAATAAAAAACTTTAGAAAAAACAATTAATAAAAAATAACAGATGTGAAGATAACAAATTAATGACAACTATTTGTCAAAGAAGTTTGCCGATAAATTTCGTGTCGCATAGTCGCATGTTGGGTCATTTGTTTATTAATTCATTAGTCCGCTCAATTATTCATGGACATCTGTATGAATTATTTATATAAAGATTAATAAATCACTAAATGAATAAGTAAAAAAAATGATTGGCTTTAGAAATTATTGAATAATCTCTCCAGCCAATCATGGTGCACGTCTCATTGTTTTCTTTGGATTTTTCACAGCCCCAGTACATCCTTCATATTTGATCTCTTTTCAAAACAAAGTCAAACTAAACGCCATTTCTCCTCTATCGACTATTGCCTTCCTCACACAGCCGTCAAAACACATATCAACGACAACTACATCAGCATCGCCACGATCATCATCGTCGTCATCATCCTTACACTCGAAGAACAATCAGCAAACAAAAAGTCATCGTCGCTACCAAAACCAACAACAGGGAAAACAATTTCAAAAGAATTCCCACCAGCAACAAACAACATTTAAAAATCAGTCATCTTTGAAGTATTATCAGAGAAATTACAAAAAATCAAATCCAGACCATCTCCAGCAAGATAATTTAATGTCGACATCTTCACCAAAAAAGCAAGTCGATTCGCAGCAATCCTTGAGGAATGAAATCAACCAATCACGACAGCAAACTAACTGGGACATAGGTTACACTTCTGGGTCACCGAGATACGACGATGACAGATCAGGTCATGACATTTCAATTCATTCGCTCGAGGGCGCCGACAAGAAAAACGGTCAGGACGTCGTCATGCCTGACAGATACCTGTCGATTCATGGTTGGACGCCTTCACATCTTCGAATGCGTTTTACTGTAACTGTATAAAAATACCTACACATTCTGTGTAAGGATTTAAGGTTTACCTTTTTAAATGTTGCAAGTAACTTTTAAATATTTTTATTACTTTAAAAGATGAATTCTATGACGACGCTAACGACTTTGAACACCACCCATACCACCACCACCATCACCTTCTTCACACCAAGAACAAACTACAAACAATCGTCATCATCATCTGCCTTTCCGTTGCCTTGGTAACCATTCTCGTTGCCACTATTTTTGTCACGTGGTTGCGCTACAGGAGACGTCACAAGTACGTGACGACGCGTAACTATGACGACGCCGTTGACAAGAAGCAGACGAAGACGGTACATGAAAATGTCACCTGTGCCCGTAAGAACATTGAACTCGCCTTGACCTCACTTCCGAAAGAACCGACGCCCTCCAAAAGTTCAAAGTCCCGCAACGTCAAAAATTTTGTTCATGCGGAAACAGAAGCCTTGCTGACACAAGAGAGAAAAAACTGCGTCGTCGACAACACTAAAGATCCTATTTACGTTACAAACGGCAAAACAGTTTCCATGGAAACTGTCGACGCCATTGTCAGACAGGCGTTTGCGAGGAAAAACGATCGCGCGACGAGCAAAAACTTCTTCAGACGCGACACGCTGGATGGCGCTACTGGAATGAGCAGCATGCATGGCTTCAATTCTCCTCAGCTTTTGAGAGTAGACAGGCGGGCGGAGAATCAGTACATTAATATGAACTTGTTGATGGGGGGAAGTCGAAGTAGTAAAAAGGTGGAAAGCCTTCACGATCTGTTGAATTTGTATCCCATTCATTCTTTTTATGCTCAGTCGTGTCGATATATTAATGAGTGATTTCTGTCCTGGTCAGGCAATTCAGGATGAAAGGTCGTGACAATGTCATTTATTATATGCTGGTGTCGTGTCATGTCATGCTGATTTGATGATTAATGATTTGTTTTTCAAGATATAATGATAAGAATTATATGAAAACCGAAAGTTTGTTTATTAAACCTATTACTAACAGAATGTTAATCAGTCTGTAATTTAATATTAATGAGTTAATTTCAGTTTAGTTGATTATACATTACGCGTAAATTCTTCAATTCGTCAGTTCAGCCACAACGAACAGATTGAAAAATTTATAACTTTTCGTTGAATAACAATGACTCCATATTTATTTTGGGTTCACCATGCATGTCACGCGATTATGCTCAATATATCATTTCTTTGATGTTTTTCTTATTTATTCTTCACTGTTTATTTAACACGAAACTAATTATATTATATGCGGGTAATATCTTATTTACAAATTATTCTCTATTCCGTATAACTCTCATGTTTCTCGTATTTCTGAACTTTCAACATTGTTGAGAATATGTCGAAAATCCAATTTTGTCAGCATTTTCCATTAACACAGTTTTAATTTGTAATTTCGGTTTTTAAGTTTATTTTTTGTTTTTTTTTAATAAATAATATTGAAAGTTGTCCTATATGTTTTAATAACAACTTATGCTAATAGAGGCGATTCCAGAATTTGTTTCGAAGCGGGATTGTAAAAGAGTAGCTTTAATAATTTAATATTTCTACAACCATTTTTAACATCAAAATTTCTTAATACAGTTAAATTACGTTCGAGCTCAAAAAGCAAAATAAAATTATTTTAAATATAAAAATGATATTTTCACACAACCTTGAAAGTCAATAGAGGAAGGTTTTTGTGTAAACAAGTAAAGATAAAAAATAAATTTGTTAAAGAAATGCTCTTGAGTTGAGCCGTTTATATTTGGGGTAACACAACTTTAGTTTTTGTTTCCACGTCTTAACGCGTTATTAATCTATATTACTGGAAATTTCCATGGCTATAAAGTGCCCCTAACGCCGTAACTTTGACCCACTATTTTGTCAGTCAGAATCGCAAAATCGCGAGCTGACGGCCATTATTGTCATCACCTTAGTTCTTGGCTATCGAATTACTTATTGAACTATTAAAACTTTTTTTTATAAAACTTGTTATGTATATTTATCATTTATGCTTGTTTACAACATTTTACCTTTTTTTTATAAAAAAAATAAATGATTTTAAACAAATTTACGTTAAAAACTTTTTTCCAGCCGATTATTTCAATTTTGTTTTTATAGATTATTATTCACTTTGAAAAATTAGTTGTTTTTATATCTGGTTTAATTAGTGTGATTTTAGTGGTTTAAGTGAAAAATGAATAAAACCGTTGAAATCAACGCGTAACACAAACATCGTTTACGGCGTCTACGCTCTCTCACTCTCCTCTCTCTCCCCTCTTTTTTTCTACGCTCTCTAAGAATTTATCACCACAGACAAATAACTAATAACTAACTAACCAACAAACAGAGAGATGTGTGAAGTTAAATAAAAGCATTTAAAAAAAAATGAAATCGGTCACAAAAATAAGCGGAAACGGGAATTGGAGAATGAGTGGGAACGGGAACGGGAAAGCATGCGGGAACAAAAAGTGATAGAAAGCGAAAGAGTGAGCGGGAAAGAGACCGGAAACGGTATAGCAAGCAAGAGCAGGAAAGCGACCGGGAGCAAGAATGCAAAAAATGTATTTTTTTATTATTTAAAATATTACCCCGCAAATAGTAAGAAAAGATGTTTATAGTTAATACCAGCGGGGTAGCCGGCGTTGCCCGGGGATTTGAGAGGTTTTTCTATCGAGTATATCACGCTCCCGTTTCCTTCCCCGCTTGCTCTCCCACTCCCTGTCGCTTTCTCGCTTCCTGTCGCTTTCCCGCTACCTGTCGCTGTCCTGCTATCGGTGGTTTTCCCGCTCTCGGTCGCTTTCCCGCAGCCGGTCACTTTTCCGCTTCCGGTCGTTTTCCCGATCCCGGTCTGTTTTCCGCTCTCGGTCACTTTCCCGCTCCGGTCCCTTTCCCACTCTCCCGTTCCCGGTCGCATTCCCGGCCATTCTTTCGCTCTCGGTTGCTTTTCCATTTTCGATTGCTTTTGCGTTCCCGCTCATTTTCCAGTTTCCGCTCGCTCTCCCGCTCCGCTTATTTTGTGACCGATTTCATTTTCTTCCACAAAATACTTCTCCCACTGCTTCTCAAACTTATGTGAAAATTCATTACGATCGAATAAATGGTGTAGCAATGCATAAGGGACATCCTTACATACTTTCATAATCTCATTTATATATATATATATATATATATATATATATATATATATATATATATATATATATATATATATATATATATATATATATATATATATATATATATATGTATATATATATATATATATACTAGCGTGGGTACCGGCGTTACCCGGAGTTTTTAGAGGTTTTTCTAATGTTTGTCTCTCTCGTTCCCGTTTCCTTCCCCGCTTGCTTTCCCGCTCCCGCTCGCTTTCCCGTTCCCGGTCGCTTTCCCGTTCGCGGTCGCTTTCCCGCTCCCGGTCGATTTTCCGCTCACGCTTGCTCTCCCGGCTAAAACCAAGTTTATTAATAAATTTTCATGTACTAAAAATTTTTTTTGAATTGTTTTGACAGATTTCTAAATTAAAAAAAACTTCTCCCTGGGTGAGCCAATGATCGCAAAAATTGTTTTCGGAAAAAAACGACTAGATGTTATGTTTTAAACTCAAGGTTTCCACATATGTGGGGACATCCATAAGAATGTCTACAAAATCTACGTGAGGTTCAAGTTCGACAGACAGCCTTCGTCCCACTAAACAACGCGTCATTAATTCGGTAACCTATTCTTCCAATTGCCAGGTTGATGCTGTGAACAATGTTACCGAAGGTAGTCGGACATGCGATCCGATCCTATCGTCTGATGATCTTCTCCAATCTTCAGTCGACATCCCTTCACCCGACAATAGTTCTGAACATGAATTCCAAACTGCTAGTTTACCCACTTTAAGCACAGAGCACACTAACTTTCCTTTATCATTTTGCTACAGAACAGGAAAGTCTAAACCTAGTCTCGCTAATGAAAAAGAAAAAGTACTAATCTCTGAAAACGAAACCAACACTGTCGAACTTGAACCTCACGTAGATTTTGTAGACATTCCTTGGTGAACAACTTTCCTGATTGCCAAATCCAAATCCATGCCTTGAAGATCGTTATCGTTGCTGGAAACAGTCCGACTCAGTTTTCCGACGATCTCTACCAATCTCTTGTTGACATCTCTCAACCAGACGATAGTTCTGAAAATACCATCAAAAATGACCATTCCTCTATCAAAGATGACAATCAATCACAATTGAACGTCTCTCACAATTTTACTCCACCAAAACTACACGTTGCAATTCAACCGTCTGATGATTTTCTAACAAACCCTTCAATAACGACATCCTTCCACACCTCATTATTAATCCTAACATTACTTTTCGTTGGACGAGACGAATTAGAGACAATTGATTTTCTTCTTTTACTATGCCTTGTACCTATAAATCTATGCTTGTACTCATATCTTTGTAATAGTTACTATTTGTTTACTGAATTCAATGTTTTATTTTTAACCCTAATTATCGTTTATTTTTAATACATTTTTATCTCTCTTACTCATAATCGTGTTCACTTTATCTTACCAATATACTTACTAATGTTACCTCATCCAATTCACCATACCAAATTTGTTTATTTTTGAGTTGCTTGCGTCATTTTGTTTATTACGATCGCTGCTATTGCCCCGGCGGTTCGTAGAAGTTGCAATTGGTAAAATTGCTACTGTGCCGGCAGTCCTGTATATCTACATAAAAAAGTAAAACAAGCTTAAAATTAAACCTTAACTCTAACCCTAACCCTAGCCTTAACCCTATCCTAAACCCTAACCTTTTAGAAAATATGCACACCTTTATTGATTAATCGAAGAACCAATCGTTCTAGTAAAATCGACGGGACAACAGCACTTTTACCGCTTTTTCCCCGGCTACCGGCTGAGTAATAGTTATAACGTTCATTTCTGTTCTGCCGTTGATTTTTGTTTAAAGTTTATTTGTTTTTTCCGCTCTGAAGATGGAATGTAATTTTCCGAAACTGCTGTCCGCTTGTAAAATGAAATGACAATGAAACGACCGCTGTTGTTTTTCTCCTGATTTTCGCCATGTCGATAACTTGACACGTAAATTGATTAAACGCCAAATCTGCCGTAGTTTTTAACGGAGCTTGTATTAAAAAAAAAATATATATATATATATATATATATACTAGCTGACCCAGCAAATGTTGTTTTGCCTTCTAAATTATTTTGTTTTTTTACTAAGAGTACAAAATTATGACAATATATATATATATTCCATACATAATTGGGGACAATATTTTCCCGCAAGCAAGTTTCATTGAACTTTGTCCCATTTTGCATTTAACAGTTTCTTGTATAAACCTTGCAAAACAACAATATCTTTCCTTTCTGAAACTACACCAAGCAACGTTTTAAAATCTTTATTTTTTCCAGCTGACTGGCCAGTTTCGGTTAATTAACCATCTTCAGAGCTTCATTTATAATAATAAAACGGTATATATTAAAATCGAAAAAACTCTTTCTCAAACTTATAATAATAAAGTTAATTAAACAGCAGTTAGTTTGTTTTCAATACATGCAGAATTAGACGTAAAATCAATAAAAGTAGCCGAGTATTAATAAACACGCTTTCAGTGAGTAAACAAGTGTCGACGCGTTCAGCCAAAGTCTCACTAAAATACAAATTAAGTACACAACCAGCCAGTCACACAGCTTTGCAATCCAAATATTAATATAAAAAGAAGAAAGTAGAAAACAAAAACTACGGAAAAAGTGAGCGTGAACGTATATACCGTTTTATTATTATAAATGAAGCCCTGAAGATGGTTAAATTAACCAAAACTGGCCAGTCAGCTGGAAAAAATAAAGATTTTAAAAGGTTGCTTGGTGTATTTTCAGAAAGGAAAGATATTGTTGTTTTGCAAGGTTTATACAAGAAACTGTTGAATGCAAAATGGGCGACAAAGTTCAATGAAACTTGCTTGCGGGAATATATATACATATATATATATATATATATATATATATATATTTTCTTTATGACAAGCTCGATTAAAAATAAGTCTCCATTTAGCCGCTATGAGTTTGGTAATATTATATTATCTCAATAGAAGGATATTAATAAAAATAATCAAATTTAGTCAATGAGAATCCCTTGAAGATATTAGTTTATTTGTATATTTAGTTATTAAATGTTTTCTTATCTTTTGCCTCCTTTTACGCGATCGTATTTACAGACTCTGAAGATGGTGAAAGCCGAAACGGCCCGTAAGTCTGAAATAAAGAAACTTTTAAATGTTAATACTTTTTTTAATACGTGTTGCAGTAAACAAAAAACGTTGTTCCGAAATATTGAGAAAGTATCTATAAAACTCATAGCGGCTTAATGGAGACTTATTTTTAATCGAGCTTGTCTTAAAGAAAATCTTATGCCATCTTATATATATATATATATATATATATATATATATATATATATAATTTTTTTAATACATATATATATAAAAAAAATTTGCCTATTTCTTTATGACTCGAAGATAGCCCAGAACACCCATGGAGTTTGTCTTAGTTTAAACGCTTCGAATCACTGATCTATTTAGTATTTTTACAACGTTTTACTTAGCTCGCTTTCGTCTATTTCTTTCCAGATAAATCGTGCAAACGAATTTTCGACCACTTTTTGACAAGTTAAATCTCTGAAACGTTTAATATAACTCTGAACCAGACTACAATACAATATTGTGCTAAGGGCGTCATTTGTGCGGGCAAGGTTGTCCCCCACCCCAAATTAAAAAAAATTTTTAATGTAAAGTTACTAAAGACAAAGTTTTAGAAAATTGTTGGGAAATGTACCTCCGACTACCTATTCCCTTTTTTGGTTATTGGAAGAAGGAGGTGATTTCCCCCCTCCCCAGGATTTTTGAAAAATTTTAAAAAGTTTTCTATGTAAAATAAATAAAGACGAAGTTTATACAAAAAAATATATGCGCCAAACGGTTTTCGTATTATAAAAATTAGAAACTATTACACAACCTTTTACCCAAATGTGAACAATTTATTCAGAAAATCTGCTAGGCTAAAAGGAAAGTTATTTTATCCTTGTTTTGCGCAAGAAAGCGTTGTTTTTTAAAGGTATTTTTTATTATATAAAATTACTTATTGGGCACCATTTTTTTGCCTTTTTATTAGATTGTCCCCCCTCCTTTTAGTTTTCACCCTTTTTATTGTAATCGTCGAAAGATGAATTTACCACAAAACGCGCTCTTTGGTGAACATTTCAAGTATCAAAACAAATATCGTTAAAAAAAGTATAAAAGTTTGGTTAGTACTCCCAGATTGCAGAAAGAATTAATTCTCATAAAATTATTTTCCATAAAATAAATGTTTTGTCTTGTACCTATCTATAATATAGTGCTTTGATCATTTCATATCACTATCAAACGCTATCATATTATATTACATTCGGGTTACTTTATATCATTCCATATTATTTGAAAAGAATTTTTTAAGTGGCGCCACGGTCAAGTGAACATCGGAGCCACTGACTATTAATGTAATCCAAAAGATTTTGTGAAAAGAAGTGTTTTCAGCTTTTCACTGTGAGCCTCAGTGATGTCGGAAGGTCGTTCCAGGTCCTGGGACCAATGACTCCAAAGCATCTGTCGCCAAGTGTTGCTCGACGAGAGGTGGACATGACGAGTTCTCCAGAAGACGAAGATCTGAGTCTCCTGCGGCCGATGACAGAGCTGGTTGGATGAAGGTCATGCAAACAATTAAACACGAGCAGCGCGACTTTGTAAGCTATTTTTTCCGGATAGCGAAGCCAGTGGAGTTCTTGGAGAATAGTTGTCATGTGGTCATACTTCCTGCTGCTGGTGATCATCTTAGTGGCGATGTTGATGACAGTCTGGATCCGGTTGAGCTGGAAGTTTGGTAAACCGACAAGTGTAGAATTGCAGTAGTCGATCCGTGGAAAAATGAGGGCAGTCACGAGGGTCTTCCTTTCAAAGATGGTTAGAGATCTACTCACACTCCTGATCTGCCTGAGGATGGAGAAGCATGAGCGCCAGTACTGGAGACCTGTGACCGTATGGAGAGGTCAGAGTCTAGGAAGATACCGAGATTTCTAACTGCGGATGAGGGGCTGATGTTAACACCACAGATGTTGATGGGGTTATTTTGAATTTGATGGAGGAAGCGCTTTAACGAATACCACAAAACCTCAGATTTATCCGGGTTGAGTTGCAAACGACTCCGTGATAGCCAACTACCGACGGACATCTTTGCAGACAATTTCGCAGTCTGGTCCGGAAGCCAATGCCCGTAGATCTGGGTGTCGTCCATAATTCTGGGTGTTCCATAATTCATACTTCTGTCATAAATTATTATTATAATTTTTTTATTTTGTTTTGTGAAAGTGGACGTTATTTTTTATTTTCTTTCAACTCGCATGAACATTTTAAAAAAACGTAAAATACGTTTATAAAGTAACTATCATTTGAAAGATTTGTCTTTTAAAAAAATACAGAAATACTCGTGTTATATCAAAAATAATAGCAACTGAGAGCAATTAAACTATTCGATTGCGGAATAACTTTTTGGCAAATTTTAGGCAAAAAACACGAACTCTCTACTACGGTGTCTAATTTTCGAGTTTTCATGAGTTTACTCACTATCCAGATAGCAAGCCTGCCGGTTAAAATGTTTTATTAATCTCACTTTTTAAAACAAGTTTAAAAAAATGCACTAAGAAAAAGTTGTAAGTTATAAAATGGATTCTAGGACTATAGCACATAGGCTTTCTGCACATAGGACTGTGACTCATAGGACGATCGCTCATAGGACTTTCGCTCATAGGACGTTCGCACATAGGACATTCGCTCATAGGGCTTTCATTCATAGGACGTTTGCTCATAGGACGTTCACTCATATTTGTACTATTTGAACCAATTTATAAACTTCCAACACAACAAACAGAACACCGATTATGAAAAAAAATTAATATTGGTTATTTTTATTATTATTCAAATTCATATTTTTATTAACTGCACGTAGTATTTAATTATAGGAATGTTCACTGTTACAAGTTTAGAAAATATTTAGTTATACGATAAGTACGCCATAGAACGGAGGTAGGTTAGAATATCTGTCTGCCCATAAGTGGCTACTGCCCTCATTACGCGATCTCGAAGGATTCGGTGGCGTTTGACGGCTGGTTGTTCTGTACCTGTTGATCCCTGTAGAAATGATGCCTTCTGCTTCGAACAGTCATTCTTGAGTTCTGATAGGCATTTCCACAATGTCGGGTGACTGCACTGCAATAAAACCTGTAGGCCGTGGTGCCAACCTTCTACTATATTTGTCGTTCTTGCTAAACCATCAGCGGCAGCGTCACGCTGATTCCATGTTTCGATGGAGAATAAGGGGGGTCCGTAATTTTCAACTCGACCTCTCAGACGACGACCACGTATGTACTTGTGCTCGAAGTAAGTTAGTAGTTCATCCATAGGTTCAATCCGGCAAGTGTATTGCTCATTGTAGTTTTCATTTCTCCGATCGTTTTTCTGGCGAGTACCGGGCGATGTTGCCTTCGTGAATAATCATCGGCGATGTTTATTCTAATCACTTTTGTTCCATCACTTACCAAGTTTGCTTTACATTTAATACTTTGTGCCTTGCTGCAGCGCCAAAACTGTAATCCTACTGTATTAGCTCTATGTTTATAATATTCGAAACCATTCCAAATAAATGTTTCTTTTCCTGTTTTCAAAATACCAAATGTACCTTGCAAATCTACATTTTTCACAACTTTTCTATTATGCTTTTTTACTATGCCTTTATATACTGTACCGTGTTTAAATTTGTTGAGTTCATTTCCAAGCGATCGCTTTTCTGGCGAGATAAATCTGTTGAATTTACTTCAAAGCGAGCAAATGAGTCTCCAGCGTTAATATATTGGCTAACGTCCTATGAGTGATAGTCTTACGAGCGATCATCCTATGTGCGAAAGGTTTATGTGCGATGATCCTATGAGCAACAGACCTATGAGCGAAAATCTATGGGGGATAGTCCTATGTGTGAAAGTCCTATGTGCGATCGTCCGGATACCATAAAATGTATCAATCCTAGATTTCTTAAACAACTTGTCTTAGTTTTTCAACTTGACCTGTTTGACTAATCTACCAGTTTTTTTATGTCTTATCTAAAAAATAGTCAAAACCCACGATTTTGTTTAAATCTATTCGGGTTCAATTGATTATCTGTTTTTTAAACAATCAAAAACATAAAACTTAAAATTACATTACGACGTACACGAAAAGCTAGCAGTAAAAACGGAAATAATCACTGGTTACAAATGTTTCTAAAAGTTTGGCCGTTTTGAAACACCCCTCCATGTCGCCCCGACAAAATAGCCCTGGACAAAATCGCCCCGTCAAAACAGCCCCGACAAAATAGCCCCGACAAAACAGCTAAATGAAATAATGGCCGACAAAATAGCCCCGACAAAAACGCCCAAAAAATAATTTAAAAGTATTTTTTGTAAATCTCTTGTAGCCTAGCAAAAATAAATTTAGCCTAATTCATAAAAAAACGTTACTCCAAAATAATATGAGCTAAAGATAATTTATATTTTTGCAATTTTTATAGAAAAAATTTGTGCGAATATAATTATTTGTGCATAAATTTAAACATTAAAATTTTTAATTTACATTTGAACTGAAACCATTTTGATTGAAACCAGCACTTAAGTTCTTTATAGGATATTAATGATTGCAGAGAATAATAGTTAACCCAAAAACATTAGAGCTAATGAATCATCTTTATAATGAAACCTTCAAATCGATAGGTTAGGTAGACCCACTTTGGCAATTTGCATTATTGCAAAGAAAAGTTATTGCATAGAGTTCAAACAGACATTGTATAGATTCAATTGATTTCATATTAACTAATTATAAACTCGTGAGGCAATAACCTCAGCCTGGTTTAACGTTTGCATTATTGCAAAGATAGAGTTCAAACTGACGTGAACTGGGTAGATTTAATTAATTATATAATAGTGATCGTACTCTACTTTTCGAAAAGAGCAGGACAGAGTAGAAATCGAGATTGCACGTTTTCAGGCAGGGAATCGACAACCGGAACCATCAAAGGCAAAGTACATGCAACTTAACCGACGTCTTCAAACTCTAGTTGGAACTTACGTCGACCGCGAATGTTTGGATTACCTCCATGGAATTGCAAACAATCTGACAATCTAAAAACGAACTATTGGAGAATGAAACTAACGTTTTTCTAATAACTATTTATTAGGTTTTGTACAGTTTCTATAAAGCATTATGGGTACTTAAATTTAACTTTATCTCAGGTTATAGTAAACTTTTGGAAAATTTTTATGTGAGAAAAATAATAAAAATTTACTCAAGTAAGAAGATTTACTTAATTTAATTTGTAATAATTAGCTAAAGTATGATCGTAACAAATTTAATGAGCTGTTTTGTCGGGGCTGTTTTGACAGAGCAATTTTGTCCTGGGCTGATTTGACGGGTCACCCCCTTCCCTATGGCCTGTTACCTGTTACTGCAGTCAAAACGTTCTAGAAAGTACCCTTTAAAATGTTTATTTCAAGAAGAAAAATTCAAAACCTTGATAAAAAACTGAATTAATTGTCGATTGAAAATTTCTAAGTAATCGTTTTGTTATTAGCAAAAAAGAAATTCTGAGCGATGAATCATCAAATTGAAAGTCAATTTTTCATTGTGCTTTTAATTTTTAAGTTACTCGCTGACTCACTCACTCACTCACTCACTCACTCACTCACTCACTCACTCACTCACTCACTCACTCACTCACTCACTCACTCACTCACTCACTCACTCACTCACTCACTCACTCACTCACTCACTCACTCACTCACTCACTCACTCACTCACTCACTCACTCACTCACTCACTCACTCACTCACTCACTCACTCACTCACTCACTCACTCACTCACTCACTCACTCACTCACTCACTCACTCACTCACTCACTCACTCACTCACTCACTCACTCACTCACTCACTCACTCACTCACTCACTCACTCACTCACTCACTCACTCACTCACTCACTCACTCACTCACTCACTCACTCACTCACTCACTCACTCACTCACTCACTCACTCACTCACTCACTCACTCACTCACTCACTCACTCACTCACTCACTCACTCACTCACTCACTCACTCACTCACTCACTCACTCACTCACTCACTCACTCACTCACTCACTCACTCACTCATTCACTTATTCATTCACATTCTCTCTTCTACTCGCTCAATTTCTTACGTACTTCCATGTTAACTCATTCACTCACTACTTTAATCTGCTTCATGGTAGCATCGGTTCAACCATCGGCTGGAATGATGAAAATAAAATTGCACGTGGATTACTTTTCAGAAATCTTTCAAATTAACAAATACGGATTTACTGAAACATTTGAAAAAAAAATTATGTTGTAAACAGAGGTCACGACAAAATAATATTACAAACATGAAATGTATGACTTCCTTAGCTTCTCCAGAAACAAGTTAGTGCAGCCTGTTGAATTTTGTATTTGTTACGTTTTTGAATATTTGCTGCGAAAAAGAAAAACAAATATTTAAACTTGATGGCCAGGAAAGAGTTTATTTTGTTTTCTAATACTTCAAACTCTGTAGCTATACTGGAAGCGGTTGTTGTAGTAGCAAGTAGTATCTGCTTGTTTGATATGTGCAGTACCAACGCAAGAGGTACTATTTGTTGCTGTGGTGATAGTAATAGTTCCATGCAGTAACTGCGGTTTATTGTGTTAAATGTAAATCTATGGCTCGCCAGTGTTGCAACAAGTCTGGCAATTAAGATTGAGTTACGCACTCTGAGTTTTGTATTATTTAAATAAAAATCGTTCAATTGAACTTTGAATGAAATCGTTTGAAAATTGTTTTAAAACTTACAATAAATATAATATGAATTTAACACTTTCAAATACTTAACAGTTCTTTTAATTTTTTTATAATGACACTTTTACTGCTAATGTTTTCTTGTTGAATGCATTCAAACGAAGAAAGAAAGGAAAAGGATGTTGGGAGCTGATTGTTAACACCATGATACAAAATTTGAGTTTAAAAAGATTTGAAAACTTTCATACAAAAATAGGGTCAAATTACAAAAAGATTTATAATAATAATAATAATAACTTGGATAATTTATATAGCGCAGTACAATGAAATGGCCATCAGAAGAGCGCTGTACAAAACGTTATAGATGTGAATGAATGCGAATTTGTTAAATTTTCTGTTCATGGTGCAAAAACGGTATCAAGAGAGGATTTAATGGCTATGATGGTACGAAACTATTGTCAAGTTTTGACAAGTGTTGTAAAGATATGTTTTGATGGCCATTACACTTCATTAACTTCAAAGTTTGTAATTGATTCTATGATCAAGAAGGCTAGAAAAAAATGTATTATCATGATATTAGAATAATGTCAAGTTGAAAAAGCAATGAGATAATAGAGATATTAAAAAGGCTCATTACAAAATTAAACTTCAGCTTGGTTAGAATTAGCCTGCAACAATTAAAATTACAAAGTTTTTATATAAAAAAAAAGCAGACAGATTCAGATTTGACAATTGGTAACTTTTGTGATTATCGGTAGTTGACTTAATTCTTTCTACCAGCTAAGATAAAAGTAAATATAGCTTACAGAGAAAGTTTTTTTCAATGATTTTTCCGACTTCTTATTTAAGATAAAGTTATGAAAAAATTATAATTTAAAACATTTTATTTCAAATTCATACGTTTGCATAAAAAAGTTATCAAACGGTATTCATACATTAAATAGACATATTAGTACATAATAATTGCTTTGTAGTTATCATTCATTCATACTCTGAAGATTAGGATAGTCAAATAAAATTTAAACGACATCTTCAGTATTATAATTTATATTGAAAATTTATATTATACAGGACAATATAACAATTTTTTAATATTTACGCTGTCTGACACACTCCGGAACTCTACTTGAATATAGAATTAAAATAATGCCTATATACACCTACTCATGCTACATAACATCAACGTTAAATTTGTACGCATCCATCTATATTTAATAGGCTTAATATTGGTTAATTGGTTAGCACCGTGGTGTCATGGCGTTTCGGTTTGTGAGCGAAATTAAATTTGATTTGTTTTATTGTTTCACGTGGAGACTGTGAGTTTTTTTTTCTTTTCTTTTGTATTACCTTTTCTAAATCTTTCTTTTTCTAATAATGTACTCTAGGGATTTCTTATTATGCCTCTCTCAATCTTCTACTCTGCCTACCCGCATTGTTCGCCGAAGGATCTATTATCTTAATATTCTCAACTTAAACTATATTAGAAAATTTAAACGTGTAACTAAGTGTAATTCTTCTTCCTCTGATCTTTCTATATCATGTAGAGATTGATATTGCGTAGACAAAAGCAGTCGCTACGTCGAATAATTCTTTATAGTTTCGTAGTTTGTTCTATTTGTCCATAAAATTTTGTTTCTTAATAAAATAATAGATTATAAAAAGTATTTTTGAAAAGTCTTGTTCGCACGGCTCGTAAACAAACGTAAAAGTTGGTTTCGGTAAAAATGCCTGGGGCAAAAGGTAGAAAAGAGGTTGGACAGGAACGGACGGCACTTGCTGAATTGCTGGGGCTCCATTTATGTGAAAGTTGTTTAAAGACGAACGAGGAGTGCATGAAGAGTTTGATAGATGCAAAAAAAGTAGATGAGCCGAAAGAATACCAGTTAATGGGTATAGCAGATGATCTTCGAGCAGTTAAAGAAATTCTGACCAATAACAACAAATTAGCTGAAGCTTTAGAGGACCAGAAAGGTTACCTCCAGGGGTTAGGAAAAAAATTAGATAATCTCAGCAAGGACTCAATTGAAGGACTCAAGGAAAATCAACGGGCAACCAAGGAGTGGTCTAGTTTGTTCAAAGAAAATCAGTTGATGAAAAAAGAGTGGTCAAGCCTGATTAAAGAAAATGTGGAGGTTCTGAAAACAGATGTTGAGGCGGTACAGAGGACTGTGGTGAGTAAAATTGATGTAAACAATGAAAGATTGAAAAGACAAAATAATATTGTGGTTTACAATATGCCTGAGGATGATGGTGGTTCAAAAGTCAAGGACAGGGAAACAGTTCTAAAATTATTAAGAGAAGTTACAGACAAAGAGATGGATAATGACATTTTGGAAGTTTTCAGATTGGGAAGGAAAATGGAATCTGCCAAAAAAAACAGACCATTATTAGTCAAGTTTGTTAACCAAAGCACACAGAATTTTGTGCTAGAAAATAGTTTTAGACTGAGGAAAAGTGAAGATTTCAAAATGATAATTCTAAATCAGGATCTTGCAAAAGAGGACAGAGAAGAGTGTAAAAAGTTATTGGAGAATAAAATGAATGAAGTTGGCCTTAGAGATGATGTAAAAAATTGGGTATTCAGAATAAGAGGGAGACCTGGAAGTTTTAGTGTTTTAACTTTCAGGAAGAAAAATTTATAAAAATGAGCAGTTCAAGCCATAAAGTTAGAAGAAGCAGCATTTATGTTTGCTACACCAATGCAGATTGTCTTTGTAATAAGTTTATGGAGCTGCAGGTGTTCTTGGAGTCTGTTTGTCCTAGTCCAGATATAATAATTATAACAGAAATTAATCCAAAAAATTTTAAGGTCTCTCAACAGTTGTCTGAATTTGGTTTGGATGGTTATCAGGTGCTAACTTCAAGTTTTTTCAAAGTGGGTCACAGAGGTATAATGATGTTCTTCAGAGATAATCTTGCAGTTGAGGAGGTGTGCATGACTTCCCCTTTCGAAGAGAAGTTGTGTGCAAAATTGATTATTGAAAGTAAAGCTTTTAACATTCTGTCGGTTTATAGAAGCCCAAACAGCTCTGATGATAATGATAATAAGTTTGTTTGTTTATTGAAAGAGTTTGCTGCACTAAAAGGTGATCATCTAGTTTTGGGAGATTTCAATTTTCCTAATATCAATTGGGAGTTAAGAATGTGCTTGGGATCAAAAAAAAAATTGAAAACAGATTTCTAAAGTTTATTGATGATAGATTTTGGATTCAACATATATCAGAACCTACGAGAACAAGAGAAGGACAAACACCTCATATCTTGGATTTGATTTTAACTTCTAAAGAGAACATAGCAAATATCGAATATTTTTCACCTTTGGGTGGCAGTGATCATTCAGTTATCGGGTTCAGTGTTGATTTAGAAATGTTAACTTGTGGGGTAAGGCGCAGGTTATGTTACGATCTTGGTGATTTTCAAGGATTGAACGAATCTCTGGCCGGTGTTATGTCTGCAAGGGAGAAGGGTAACTTTTCTTTGGAATCAGAGTGGACGTTTTTTCGCAACACATTGAATGATCTTACTGCGATGTTTGTTCCGACGAAAGGTGCTGGGAAGAAACGAAATTTTCGTATGTCATCTGAGCTGTTGAAGCTTATTCGACTGAAAAATCACCTATGGAAGCGGATATATAAATATGGAGAAATTGAAAAACTTTTGTTGTTTAGGAAAATTAGAAATGAAGTAAAGAATGACACAAAACAGTTGAACATTGAGTCTCAAGACAGAATTGCAGAAAGTTACAGTGATAACCCAAAATGCTTCTGGAACTATGTGAGGAAAAAAACTAGAACTCGAGATAAAGTTGGAGTTTTGCACACCGATAGTGGAGATTTGCACGAAAACATTGATAAAGCAAATGCTTTTGCCAAATATTTTTCTTCAGTATATGTTGCAGATGGGGATTTTTGTGGAGAAGGGTTTTGTTGTCCAGGTGTACCTGTGGGTGGCATGCAGGAACTGAAAATAGATGCCTGTGTTGTGTACAAAAAGCTGAAAGAATTAAACAAAAGCAAATCTGCCGGACCGGATGGGATTCATCCGAGAGTTTTGTGGGAAACCAGAGAATCAATTTTCGAATATCTAAGCTACATGTTCGAAAAGTCCATAGAGTCTGGAGAAGTGGTCAACGATTGGAGAACAGGCGACGTGGTCCCCATATATAAAAAGGGTAGCAAAAGTAAAGTAGAGAATTATAGACCAATTACCTAGACTTCTGTCTGTTGCAAAGTCCTGGAGTCGATTGTTAAAGACCACATCATGAGTTACTTTTTGCAGAACAATTTATTTACTCGTTGTCAGTATGGTTTTCTCCCTGCAAGATCTACGACTTTGCAGCTCTTGAAGTTTCTGGATAAACTGACAGAGGCTATTGATTTAAATAAGGTTGTTGATGTCTTATACACAGATCTGGAAAAGGCTTTTGATAAAATATCACACAGCAGGCTTCTATATAAATTGGAGCAATATGGGGTTCATAAAAAACTGCTTAGTTGGATCGAAAACTATCTAAAAGGAAGAACTTTTAAAGTCAAAATAAACGATGATACTTCAATGCTACTGCCGGTTTCCAGCGGGGTTCTTCAAGGAAGTGTTTTGGGGCCTTTACTGTTTATTGTCTATATTTATGATATACAGATGGCATGTGAAGACTTTTTTCTATTCGCTGACGACGCAAAGTTTTACCGGGCTATTGAAGGCACTGACGATGTTTCCAAACTGCAAGCAAACTGCTGGATATAGCAGGAGTGAGTCATGAAATACCTATAACAAATAGTGTCTCAGATCTTGGCGTTGTGATTGATGCAGGACTGCAATTCAAGGAGCACATTGAAAAAAGAGTAAATAAGGCCAACAGCTTGCTGGGTGTAATTGCAAGGAATTTCAAATATTTATCTGAGAGTGCATTTGTGTGCTTTTATAAATCTCTGGTTAGATCTCAGTTGGAATATGCAACCCCGGTCTGGAATCCATATAGGCAGGGCTTAATAAAAGCAATAGAGAAAGTCCAAAGAAGGGCAACAAGACTGGTCCTGTCATGTAAAGGTCTGAGCTACGTAGAAAGACTAAAAAAACTGAAACTGCATTCGTTGGTGTATAGAAGGAGACGGGCAGACCTAATCCTACTCTATGATATGATGTCTGGTCGATTGCGGGAGGAGCATTGCCCTGCTGTGCAACTCTGTAGAGAAGTAAGAACGAGGGGACACGACTTCAAGTTGACCACTACGTTATCACATAAAGACTGCAGAAAGTTCTTTTTCAGTAATAGAGTCGTAGCTGACTGGAACAGTCTGCCGGGAGAAGTTGTGGAAGCGACAAACATTTCTATGTTTAAATCTTTGATAGATAATTATTATGGCGATTTGGTTTTTAACTGCTGATGTTTTCGGTTTTGCTCAGAACTTAGAATAGGTAGAATTTGGACTGTTTTTGTTTGTAATGTCTTTGTTTAATGTATTTCATTTTTCGGCGAAGGGCTTGCCCGTGCTGAGTTTCAAATAAAAAAAAAAAAAAAAAAAGCTTTTTTTTTAATAAAAAATCTTTAAACTAATAATAATCATAATAATAATAATCCTAGTCCTAGCCTTAATATAGCCAATCTTAATATTCGTTCTCTCAACAATAAATCACTCTTTATCTCGGAGCTGGCCCTGTCTAACTGTCTTGATCTCTTTCTCCTGACTGGGACCTGGCATGAATCTGTTTCTTCTCCTTCTCTCCTTGCTTCTATTCCTACTGGCTTCTCTTTTGTTGAGCAGGCTAGGCCTCCTACTAATCCTTTTTCTGCTCAACATTCTTCCTATGGTGGCATATGCCTTCTCCTCAAGTCTTCCTACTCTGTCTCTTAATATTTCTACTAAATTCTCATCTTTTAAATGCCTCTTTACTTCTGTTAAAATTAATTCTTTTAAGTTCAATTTAATAGGTATCAATAGGCCTCTTAAATGCTCTAAACCACAATTTTTGGAGGATTTCTACAACCTCTCTGAATTTCTTTTTTCTTTATCTACTCCTTCTTTTATCATTGGGGATTTTAATATTTCTATTAATAAAACTAAGGACTCTTTTGTCTTTCAATTTCTTAAAATATTGTCTACTTTTAACTTCTTTCAGCATTGTGACTTTCCGACTCATAATCGGGGTAACACATTGGATCTTATTATTTCTCCTCTCTTCTCGAATATAAGCAATCTTTCACCTGTTAATCTCCACTTCATTGATCACTACTTCACATCTTTTACTTTACCTTCATCACAACATTTGATTAATTTTTCTTCGGTTACTAAAAGGTGTTGGTCTAGAATCTAAATTTGAAAATTGAGTTTTTATCAAATCAAGACTCTAGATTTGATAAAACTCAATTTTCAAATTTATTTTTCACCTCTGGGATTTTTTCTTCTTTTTTTACTGGCGTCGATTTTTTATGGACAATATCAATCTGACAATTTCATCCATATTGAATATTTTGGTTCCTTTTAAGACGTTTAAGTTTCAACTCTTTTTTAAAAAAGCTTCTTGGTTTGAAGCAATCTGCACGTAAAGCTGAGCGAGCTTATTGTTCTAAACTATCTAAGTGTTCTTGGTACGAGTGGCAATACCATCTCAAACAATACCATAACCTTATCTTTGTTGAGCATTTTTCTTTCTTGAGAAAATCTATTGTTCTAGCTTCTAGCTCTTGGAATAGGTGGTCTTCTTTTTCTAAACTCATCAATAAAAAATCTCTTTTTTTCCTGATGACTATCATAATTTTCTTACAACCAAAATTGAAAACATTAGATCTTGTTATATATATATATATATATATATATATATATATATATATATATATATATATATATATATATATATATATATTTATATATATATTTATCTATAAGTTTTATTCTATTTCCATATTTAGTTATGTCATAAAAACAAAGCAGATATAATTTCATTAATAATCAACATAAGATCTAATATGTATTTAGCAACCACATTAGTTAGATTATAATTATTATCATTTAATTAGAATAATAAAGATATAACAATTGGCGACCAGGATGTCAAAGGACCAAGATTCAAACATAGCACAGTTGCTCAAGTTTCTAATGGAAGAGAAACTTGAGAGGGAAGCTCGAGAAAAACAAGAAAAACTTGAAAAATAGGCTAGAGAAAAAGAAGAAAAGAGAATTGAAAAAGAAGAGAAACTTGAGAGGGAAGCTCGAGAAAAAGAATAAAAGAGAATTGAAAAAGAAGAAGCTGAAAAAAAATTTCTTCAGTTAATCTCAATGATGCAGGACAATAGATCCGTCGAAGTAAGACCAGACCTCTACAAACAAATTGAGCAATTTGTTTATAATCCAGATCAAGGCCTTACATTCACTGATTAGATTGGGCGATTTAAAGAAGCTGTTCAGTCAGTCGGAGACGAATCAATGAGCGATTCAGAAAAAAGAGCAACTCTGACCGGGAAGCTTCAACAAAAAGAATACACGCTACTTAAGGGTAGTATATTGCTGAGAACATTCGAGAGTCTAAGCTATGAGGAGACAAAAGGTTGGCTAGAAAAACTGTTTGGTAATAAAAAAAGCATTAATCAAAAACGGTTTGATTTTGAAAACCTCTGAAAAAGGGACTCAGAGACTTTCAGGGCATTCGGCACAAGGGTGAACAGGCTGTCCAACGAAGCACAATGGGAAAATTTTACAAAAGAAGCCAGTATATGCTTACATTTTATATGGGGATTGAAGGATCCGAAATATTTAAACATTAAGCACAAATTACTGCTCAGTGTAGAACAAGATTGCTCATTGGAAGAGCTTATTGAAGAATGTGAAAGGATACAACTGTTACATATAGAACAAATGATGATTTCAGAAACCTTAGTTAGTAAGGTTAATCACTATTCAGAAAGATCATCTAAAAAATCTTCCAGCCAAGAAATCCGGGGTTCACCCGTAAACAAAAATGTTTGTTTTCGCTGTGGAAAACTGCGACATTTTGCTGCCAACTGCAGAACTGATGATAAAAGTCATAAAAGACTTTTCAGTAGATAGAGAAGTCCAAGCTTAAAGAGGAGTCCAAGTATGTCGTATATACGACACGAAATACTGCAAGTCAAAACAATTCCCAGCAAGCGAACAATTATAGCAGCCAATAGAAGATACACCACTGTGAAATTTGGTGATGTCGAAATTAGGATGCAACTGGACTCCGGAGCCGATGTCATAATCATCAGTACAAAAACTTGGGTGAAGATTGGTTCACCAAGGCAAGATAAGGCAACAACAAAAATTGGTGCTGCAAACGGTACTGAAATTCAAGTACTAGGTGAATTTCAAACCAACTTTTCGTGCACAGGATTCACAGGCAATGGACGCTGTTTTGTGGTCAAAAATACAACACAACTTCTAGGAATTGAATGGATGGATCAACTTCCACCAATGATAAAAGCGTTCGATGCAATCTGTTGTTCTGTTGCAGAAAAGCCTTCGCAGGAAGAAAACAGTTTAGCTGTTCGGCTACAAACAGAGTTTCCAAATGTTTTCAAAGAAGAATTGGGCTATTGCAGTAAAAAGAAGGCAAGATTGCTCCTTAAGTCAGAGTCTCAGCCAAAATTTTGCAGACCTCGAAAAATACCTTTTGCTTACAAAGAAATAACCATTAGGGAACTTGAAAGATTAGTCAATGAAGGAGTTCTTAAAAGAGTTGAATACAGTCACTGGGCGGCACCGATTGTGGTTGTTCCAAAGAAAAGCGGAACGGTGCGCATCTGTGCTGGTTTTAAAACAGGCCTTAACGACGCGCTTGAGATGCACCAACATCCACTTCTAACACCGGATGAAATTTTTCAAAATTAAACCAAGAAGATTGGTTTACTCAAGTAGATTTTGCTAATGAATATCTACAGTTGGAAATGGACGAATCGTCAAAAGAGCTCGTTACGATCAACACTCCTAAAGGTCTATATCAGTACCAGAGATTTCCTTTTGGAGTAAAAAGTGCACCAGGTATTTTCCAGGAAACAATGGATAATTTAACTTCAGGGCTAAAAGATTGTGTGGCCTACCTGGACGATGTAATTGTGACCGGCACAACATTGGAAGAACACAATATGAATGTTTTTGAACTATTCAAACGGATTTCAGATTTTGGATTTAGAGTTAAGATGGACAAGTGCTCTTTTGCCAAGAAAGAGATTCAATTAAGAAAGAAGGCCAAAAACCAGACCCAGAAAAAATAACAACAAATTGTAGAAATGCCCCCACCAAAAGACAGAAAACAGTTAAAATCGTTTTTGGGTATGGTTAATTACTATTCTGTTTTTGTACCAAAGATGAGACAAATGAGAGGCCCACTAGATGGCTTGGAAAAAATGAGAAGTTTGAATGGTTAAGAGTACACCAGGAATCTTTCACAAGTCTTAAGAAGGTGTTACAATCAAATATATTGCTGACGCATTATGATCCCAAAGGAGACATCGTAATAGCTGCTGATGCATGTGAATACGGAATTGGAGCAGTGATTTCACACCGATTTCTTAATGGAACGAAAAAGCAGTCGCTCATGCAGGCCGTGCACTGACCCAAGCAGAAAAGAATTACGGCCAAATAGAAAAAGAAGCTTTAGCCCTAGTTTTTGCAGTGAGAAAATTCTATAGATTTGTTTATGGAAGGCGGTTTACGCTATTGACCGATCACAAGCCTCTCTTGTCAGTATTTGGTTCAAAGAAAGGAATATCTGCACACGCTGCAAACAGACTGCAGAGATGGGAACTGATACTCTTAGCTTATGATTTTGAGATCGAATATCGACGAACAGCAAATTTTGGTCAAGCTGATGCCTTATCAAGACTCGTTGATTCCAAAAAAACAACAGGAAATGAGGATTTGATAATAGCAATTGTAAACGAAGACATCACAATGATACAAGAGGATACGATGAGACAATTACCTGTTAGTAAGAAAGAAATTCAAATTATGAAAGAAGAAGACTCTGAACTCAGAGAGTTAAGTGAGATCATTAAAAAGGGATTTTGGCCAAAAGTTAAACCTGGATCAAACTGGAATGCATTCCAAAGTAAAGCAACTGATTTGACTTTACATGATGGCATTCTATTTATGGGTGTAAGAGCAGTAATTCCAAAAAAACTGCAACAGCGTATATTGAGGATGCTACAACAGGGTCATCCAGGAATTACGAGAATGAAAATGCTGGCCAGACAGTCTGTGTATTGGCATGGAATCGATAGAGATATTGAAAGTATGGTGAAAACCTGTGATGCATGTCAAAAAGCAGCTAAAATGCCTATAAAAAACACGTTGTCACCATGGCCTGAACCATCACAGGCCTGGGAGAGAATTCACCTTGATTTTGCAGGACCAATGGAAAATTCAATGTTTCTGGTTGTTGTGGACGCATATTCAAAATGGCCAGAAATAATACAAATGAGTGCGGCTACCTCAACAACGACAATTTGCGAGCTGAACAGAATGTTTGCTCGGTATGGATTTCCCAAGACATTGGTATCAGATAACGGAACACAGTTTACTTCTATGGAATTTGAAAAATTTTGTCAGTCAAAATACCTCCCTTTCATCCACAAAATAATGGTCAAGCAGTAAGATTTGTTGATACTTTCCAAAGAACCATATAAAAGCTAAAAGATGAAGGAATTACCGAGGAATTGGTGCAAAAGTTTTTATTGTGTTATAGATCTACACCATGCCCATCTGGTCCACATCAAAAATCTCCCGCAGAAAATTTTTTGGGTGACAAATTAGAACACCACTATCAGACTTACAACTATATTAATAAAAAAGACGAAAAGTATTCAGAAAAAAAATCTTGCATGAAGAGACAGTTTGACAAAAGGAATGGGGCAAGACCGAGAGTTTTTAAAGAACAAGATGCGGTGTACGCTAGAGATTATAAAAATCCAAACCATCCCAGATGGATACCAGGGAAGATTTTAAAAAAAATTGGAAAAACGGTTTACGAAGTTGAGATTGACAGAAGGATTACAAAGAGGCATAAAAATCAATTAAGACCAAGGAGTTTAGATTGGGCACTTAAAGAAATGTTTGAGACATTCGACATGCCAGTACCTCTTCAAGATAAAAGTGATGGAGAGAAAGCCCCAGTAAGAATTATGTTCCCAGGGGAGGAAGAGATGTTGGAACCAGACGTAAACGCAACCCCTCGGGTTACGGAGAATGAGGATGGAGAGAATAGACAAGGAGACCATATTCCGAGTCATATGGATAATGAAGCCAATCCGGAGGAGTTGACACACATTCCAACAGGAATAGAACCGGAGGCAAGACCTAAACGTTATTGCAACCCTCCAAAACGGATAGTACTGGATCCCAGTAGAAAATCATATGATTTTCTATAAAGAGAGGGAGGTTATATATATATATATATATATATATATATATATATATATATATATATATATATATATATATATATATATATATATATGTGTGTGTGTGTGTGTATATATATATTTATTTATAAGTTTTATTCTATTTCCTATTTAGTTATGTCAAAAAAACAAAGCAGATATAATTTCTTTAATAATCAACAAAAGATCTAATAAGTATTTAGCAACCACATTAGTTAGATTATAATTATTATTATTTAATTTGAATAATAAAGATATAACACTTCTAATAATAGTTAAACCCCTATTTTTCTTAAGTCTCAATTGAAACTTTTACTTCTTTCTCTCCTATTACACTTGACTATCTTACTAAACTTATTAACTCTATGTCTTCTTCTACTTGCTCTTTAGATTTTATTCTTACTCCTATCTTTAAAAACTTTCTTCTGTTCTTTATCCAATTTTACTTGATTTAATTTCGGAGACACGTGCAGGTGGCAGGTAACAGTGTGTGATCCCATATGCACGAGCAGTTCCCGGCGCTGTGGTATTATCAATACGAAGTAGCGCCCTAATGTTCAATATAATTACATTTACATTTACATTTACATTTACATTTACATTTACATTTACATTTACATTTACATTTACATTTACATTTACATTTACATTTACATTTACATTTACATTTACATTTACATTTACATTTACATTTACATTTACATTTACATTTACATTTACATTTACATTTACATTTACATTTACATTTACATTTACATTTACATTTACATTTACATTTACATTTACATTTACATTTACATTTACATTTACATTTACATTTACATTTACATTTACATTTACATTTACATTTACATTTACATTTACATTTACATTTACATTTACATTTACATTTACATTTACATTTACATTTACATTTACATTTACATTCGCATTCGCATTCACATTCACATTCACATTTACATTCACATTTACATTTACATTTACATTCGTTCCCCGCTTGGTTTCCTGCTCCCGGTCACTTTCCCGTTCCCGCTAACGCTTGCTTTCTCATTCCCGTTTGCTCTCCCGTTCCCGCTTGCTCTCCCGTTCCCGGTCACTTTCCCGCTCCCGGTTGTTTTTCTGCTCCCGGTCGCTTTCCCGTTTCCGCTTGCTCTCCCGTTGCCGCTCATTTTTTCTTTCCCGTTCTTTCCTAACCAGTTATTAATTAGTTTCAGAAATAAATTTAGTTTTTGTTTCAGTTTTGTTTTGCAACCAGAATTATTATTACCATTTCGTTTTAGTTTTTAATTTTTCAATAATTTTAATTTCAGTTTAGTTTTGCATCAGGAATTATTATTACCGTTTCGTTTTACTTTTGAATTTTTCAATAATTTTAATTTCAGTTTAGTTTTGCACCAGGAATTATTATAACCGTTATTATAATTTTAGTTTAGTTTGCAACCTCCCTATTGTGCACTTGTAACTAAACACAAGTCAATTGAAAAACTGTTTATTCAATTTAAAAAACTCTCTTTTCTAAGTTTTTTTTCCGTCTATGTCTCTTCCTTTCGCTCAAAAGGCCACATAATGAAAATATTTTCTCCACATATGCCTGTGAAGCAGGTGCTGCCAGTATGTCCAAAGCCAAGAGGGAAAGTAGCGGATATATAGACTGTCAATCTATCCAAAACTGTATCAAATCTTGGCTACGGCGATATGTCTAGATTTTAGATAGCTGTGTCTGGTTTGATATATTACTGGCTAACACAAACAAATTTGTATCACTGCGCTTTTGAATTTTTTACCGGCCAGTTGAAAACTGCACTGGTTTATAATTTTAAAGCACCATCGATGTTACTAATATCTTATTTCGCTAGAGTCGCTAGACAAACACTTTTGTTCGTAGTGACATCATATTTAAATAATTCCAAACTAAACTTTTGGTGAAATCATTGTGCCACAAATTTAAAGATATGGTTGCTATCTATCCTAGTAATAATTTAACTGCTTTCCAGCTGAATGAATTTTTTCCAGAAGTTATGGAAATAAATTAAATATTCACATAGTTGCAACCTCACTTGATAATGCAGCAGCAAATAGAAAGTTTTATATCCAACAATTATGTAATGGCACTTTGAAGACATCGGTAATAAATAAAACAACAAAAGAGCCAATTTTTCTATTATTCGATGCCGTTCACAATATTAAAAATATGTATAATAATTTTATTAATAGAAAAATTTTCACTTTTCTTCCATATGTGAATAAAAATATTACAACACCTAATTCTCCTGCCAGCTTCCATCACATTGAAGAATTATATAAGATGGAAATGAGCATGTCAATAAAAAAAGCTCACCAATTATATTACAAAGTTTTTAATCCATCTATATATATATAAAAATAAATGTTTGTATGTATGTATGTATGTATGTATGTATGTATGTATGTATGTATGTATATAGGTATTGTATTCATGCATTGCTACACCATTTATCCGATCGTAATGAAATTTTCACACAACCTTGAGAGTCAAGGGGAATCAAATATAAAGAAAAAAATTTTGAAATCCGTCACAAAATGAGCGGAGCGGAGCGGGTGAGCGAGCGGGAACTATATATATATATGTATGTGCGTATGTATGTGTGTATGTATGTATGTGTATGCGCATGTATGTGTGTCTGTGTGTGTGTTTATGTATGTTCCCGGTCGCTGTCCCGTTCCCGCTCACGTTTGCTCTCCCATTCCCGCTCACGCTTGCTTTTCCGTTCCCGCTCGCTGTCCGTTCCGGGTCGCTTTCCCGTTTCTATAATAGACAAACTAACCCACAAACATTCATATATATATATAGTATTAGCAAATCTATTTTACGTTTTATAGGCTAACAGAAGTTATGAAAGAATGGAAAAGAGAAAATGAACGGGAACGGGAACGGGAGAGCAACCGGGAATGGGAGAGCAAGCATGACCGGGAATGGGAGAGCAAGCATGACCGGGAACGGGAGAGCAAGCGTGAGCGGGAACGGGAAAGCAACCGGGAACGGGAAAGCGACCGGGAACGGAAAAGCGACCGGGAACGGAAAAGTGACCGGGAACGGGAAAGCGACCGGGAACGGGAAAGCGACCGGGAACGCGGAAAGCGACCGGGAACGCGGAAAGCGACTGGAATCGGGAGAGCAAGCTTGGAAGAAAACGCCAGCAAGAGAGAAAATCGATAACAAAACTTCTGAGCGGGAAAGCGATCGGGAGCTGGAAAACGACCGAGAGCGGAAAAGCGACCGGGAACGCGACGAAAACGGGAAAGTGGAGAAGGAAACGGGAGCGAGAGAGACAAACATTAGAAAAACCTCTAAAAACCCCGGGCAACGCCGGGTAACCCCGCTAGTCCAATATAAATAAAGTTTCAGTTAAACTTGCTCTTTCTATATCTTCTGAGTCTACTGTAAATGCTTTCAAATACTACATAGAAGACGGTCAAATCCAATGGACAGGGACTGCATCATTTATCGAACTTGTTTTTAAGTTGGGGACTGTATTAAATGTAAAAACATGCTCGAAAGGCAAAAGAAAAAGAAAATACCATATGGATCCTGTAACATCACCATCTGATTGGAAATTAGATTTTTTAAAAGAGTTTGAAGATTTCTTGGAGACATGGCAAAATGCTAAATCCCAAGGCTTCGGTCGTGAAACATTTTTAGCTACAAAGCAAACATGTTCTGCTAGTCCTGTAAATATTTGTTGAACAGAATGGTATTCAAATTTGTTTTGCTAGGCCATCTACAATCTGATCCCATCATGTCTAGGTTTAGATGGCTTCGTCAGATGGCTGGGGGTAATTATTTTATTTAAGTCAGGCAGGTAATAAAAATATTATCTAGATAACCATGGCTGTACACAGCAGCGCTTATCGTTGATTATGCACGGTTAAATAACTTTATTTCCGTCGAAAATAGTCAACCCAATTAAAACACATAACAGTGGTGATTAAATCAAATATTTTATTGATTATAATGAAACATTAATCTATATATATAAAAATAAATGTTTGTATGTATGTATGTATGTATGTATGTATATATGTATGTTATTTATGCATTGCAACACCATTCGTCCGATCGTAATGAAATTTGAAATCAGACACAAAATGAGCGGAGCGGAGCGGGTGAGCGAGCGGGAACTATATATATATATATATATATATATATATATATATATATATATATATATATATATATATATATATATATATATATATATATATATATATATATATATATATATATAATGAATGTTTGTATGTATGTATGTATGTATATAGGTATGGTATTCATGCATTGCTACACCATTCATCCGATGGTAATGAAATTTTCACACAACCTTGAGAGTCAAGGGGAATCAAATATAGAGAAATTTTTTTTGAAATCCGTCACAAAATAAGCGGAGCGGAGCGGGTGAGCGAGCGGGAACTATATATATATGTATGTGCGTATGTATGTGTGTATGTATGTATGTATGTGTATGTGCATGTATGTGTATCTGTGTGTGTGTGTTTATGTATGTACTAGCGGAGATACCCGTCGTTGCCCGGGTTTTTTAGAGGTTTTTCTAATGTTTGTCTCTTTCTCTCCCGTTTCCTTTCCCACCTGCTTTCCCACTCCTGTTCGCTTTCCCGTTATCGGTCGTTTTCCCGCCGCCGGTCGCTTTCCCGCTGCCGGTCGCTTTCCCGCTGCCGGTCGCCTTCCCGCTGCCGGTCGCTTTCCCGCTCCCGGTCGTTTTCCCGTTCCCGGTCGCTGTCCCGTTCCCGCTCACGTTTGCTCTCCCATTCCCGCTCACGCTTGCTTTTCCGTTCCCGCTCGCTGTCCATGCCGAGTCGCTTTCCCGTTTCTATAATAGACAAACTAACCCACAAACATTCATATATATATATATATATAGTCATAGCAAATCTATTTTACGTTTTATAGGCTAACAGAAGTTATGAAAGAATGGAAAAGAGAAAATGAGCGTGAACGGGAACGGGAGAGCAACCGTGACCGGGAATGGGAGAGCAAGCATGACCGGGAATGGAGGGCAAGCATGACCGGGAACGGGAGAGCAAGCGTGAGCGGGAACGGGAAAGCGACCGGGAACGGAAAAGCGACCGGGAACGGAAAAGCGACCGGGAACGGAAAAGCGACCGGGAACGGGAAAGCGACCGGGAACGCGGAAAGCGACCGGGAACGCGGAAAGCGACCGGGAACGCGGAAAGCGACTGGAATCGGGAGAGCAAGCTTGGAAGGAAACGCGAGCAAGAGAAAAAATCGATAACAAAACTTCTGAGCGGGAAAGCGATCGGGAGCTGGAAAACAACCGAGAGCGGGAAAGCGATCGGGAGCTGGAAAACGACCGAGAGCGGAAAAGCGACCGGGAACGCGACGAAAACGGGAAAGTGGAGAAGGAAACGGGAGCGAGAGAGACAAACATTAGAAAAACCTCTAAAAACCCCGGGCAACGCCGGGTAACCCCGCTAGTATATATATATATATATATATGTATAAATATATATATATATATATATATATATATATATATATATATATATATATATGTATATATATATATATATATATATATATATATATATATATGTATATATATATATATATGTATGATTGTTTGTATGTATATATGTATGTATGTACGACCTTTATGCATTGCTACACCATTCATCCGATCGTAATGAAATTTTCACACAACCTTGAGAGTCAAGGGGAATCAAATATAGAGAAAAAAAATTTAAAATCCGTCACAAAATGAGCGGAGCGGGTGAGTGAGCGGGAACTTTATACAAATATATATACACATACATACATAAATGAGCGAAAACGGGAACGGGAAGCCAACTGCAAGCGAAAGATAGAGCGGGAAAAGGAAAGCGACCGAGAACGGGAAAGCAGCCGAGAGAGGGAAAGCGACCGGGATCTGGAAAACGACCGAGAGCGGGAAAGCGACCGGGAGCGGAAAGCGGAGAAGGAAACTGGAGCGAGAGAGACAAACATTAGAAAAACCTCTAAAATCCCCGCGTAACGCCGGGTGCCCCCGCTAGTATGTAATAAAAATTGACACTAAAGCAATAAAAATGTCAAGTATATTAATAATCAGTTCTAACAAATACTTTGGCTATTTTTTGTTTCTTAGATTGTCTAGACTGTGAGTTGGTGTTTAAATTTTTGACAAAGTTTTTGGCAACACAATTGAAAAATTGATTAGTGATTAGAGAATTGAGTTCATGCCCATTCACACACACATTCACATCAATAGGCAGGTGACCAAATGCTTGAATGCAGCCGACCCTGTCCATAACTTTTCCAAACAACTTTTTCTGGCATGTGCTGTTGAGAAGCTGCTCCATTAATGAAGAGGTTGATTTTATTTCCTTAAACACTCTCCAGTAGTCGATCATCAGTCTAAAGGTGGTCTGTTGGTCTGGATAAACCGCCACGATTAATAGACTCCATCAAAGTTGCTGCAGAGTAGTTTAGTATGTTGTCGATACCAATTGGTTCGAGTTTATTTTCTGTCACAAGGGATTCTTTGCAATGATCACATTTTGTGGTTCTTATGATAGATTTTGTAACATAACCACTGATATAAAACAAACATGTTGTTTAGCAGCAGTCAACTTTGACACTGGATAGATTCCAACAAGGTCTTTATACTTTCCAACGACTGACTTGATCATAAAACAGAGCAAGGTTGATGCCACAGATCCATCTAATGTTAGACCCTGAATTACACCACCAGTGTATTCTACCCGCTTGGCAACATATACTTCGTCGATCATCAACACAACACAACATTTCTCTGAAATTCATTAAGATTATCAATCCGTAGTTTCAAGTAGCTGGCGTTATTTAATCCATTATTAACATTTAGTCGTCTGGTGACTTTCTTTAGAGTGCTGATTGATGCAAGCATAAAATGTTCTCATCTCGTAGAGTTGCATAAGCTACAGAACTAGATGTATAAATCATATACGAAAATATAGTAAGCTGTGGTGAATATTGACGGCCATGTTCAGGTTTAGCCAACAATTCTAACTGTTCTATGATGAATTGTATTTTTTGGAATTTTTCATGGTCATCGCTTAAATTGCTGAAATATTTTTGGAGCCCGTGGACAGCCATCTGTAGTTGTAACTCGAGTGACTGTGAGCATGGCTTTTCACTCCATGAGAAAAGTACCTGCGACTACCCGACTGCCCACCCTCGGTCAGCTTTTCTGGGAGGGTTTTTAAAAATTAGATTTAAATTATTTTCTTGGGCAGACGAAACTTGATTCCCACCGCATAAAGTTTCCCTACGCCTATGGCACTATGAAAACAAAAATAAAAACGTGGGGCCTTTTCAGCATGCTGCCCCCAAGGTTTTTCCGTAATTACATCCTGTAGGGAATGTTTTACCTCGAAAAAAAAACATCAAAGAAAAAAGTTATCGAAGTAAATCTTCGTTCCCCCAAAATCGCCAACCCACAGTGTGGGCCTTTTCTTTTTCCTACATCCCTCGATTGTCAGGTGATACAGGAGCATTAATACGTTTTCCCCTATTAACACGATGGTTGATAGTCACATTACTTACCTTCCTTAACTCCCTCAACAGTGGCGTCTGGCGTAGTGTAGGGAAGTGGGGGAGGCGGTCCATCCCATGCCACACTTGATGGAAAATTTTGAGAAAAGATCTTTAATTAGATTTTATTCCCCTCAGTCATCAACTTATTTTTAGAAAATTCCAGGAAATGGACGTTTGTTTTCCCCAAATTACCAACCCGCCCTGGGGTTGACCTGATCTGCAGAAAACTTTAGTGTGAACAATGAACAGTGAAGCATTAAAATATACAGCCTCTTGTGCTTCACAAGCATCGACTTTTACTGGCGGTGCAGCGTCGTACTTACAGTAAAATCAACAAATATTAAAAGTGCGCGCACTATCAGTAGTTTAAAAAGGCTATTGCCAGTGCTAGAACGCTCACTGTCAATAGCCATTTCTTATTGACAGTGAACGCACTGTTTATATCGTGAATAGGCTATCGACAGTAACAAGTCACTCACTGTCAATAGCCTATTGGTTTTATCACCAGTACGCGCACTGCCAATAGCACTGACCTAGTGAAAGTTAGTAGTATAGTTAGCACTGATCTATTTACAGCATGATCTATATATAGATCAGTGGTAGTTAGTAGTGAGTCTAATCGAATAAAAAAAGATGCGTATTTTTAACTTTTTGATTGTATAATAGATTAAACACAAATTTCCAATGTTCAAAATTTAAATTAACTAATTATTTATTATGCCTGGTCGGTTTAAGAACCTACACGCTACAATAAGAAAGTCGGACAACTACCGTACACATCAGCGCACGCAAGGCTCAAGTATGACCGTCCAGGCAGTGGCGTAGCTAGGGTCTTCTGCGCCCGGGGACAAAACACAAAATCTGCGACCCCTACATAAAATCTGTCGAACTACATAAAATATAATAACTGTCGTACTCAGCATTTGCATGTAGGCTACAGTCTCTGGCGCCTATTTCAGTGTATTTAAATTTCTATATGCATATTGCACCTTACATCATAATTGTATTATTCTTTCTCAGTTTTTACCATTATACTGTTTTTCTTACAATTACAAAATATTAATGAATATGATTACGTATATAATTAGATTCTTTCAATTTATTTTCCAGTAGTTTTTATAATTCTGTAATTTTCTTGTCCGCTGAGTCAGAAATGCGAAAGAAAAATTATAAAATTTAAAAGCAAAACAACAGATAGGTATTGTCTAAAATTGTGGTTAAAAATGAGCTGAGTTTTAAACAAAACTTATTTTTCTTGCTTTTACTGCAGCAAACTGGTTAGTTATATCATCAAAATCAATCTGTTCAAGAACTTCCTTCTCCACACTCATTAGGGCCAGATCGCTAAGTCTATTTTGTCCCATGGATGCTCGAAGGTAGGAAAGAATAATTTTTAATTTACTGAAGGATCGCTCACAGCTGGCAATCGTGACAGCTATGGTAAGAAGGATTTGTAGAGCAACGCGCAAATTTGGAAAAACATCTTCTGCGTAACTAACAATGAACGACAAGAGTTCTGTAGGAGTCTTTGGTGCAGTATCCTGGCGGGTCTCAAGGAGCATTCTGCAGTCACATATTTTATTTAATAACTCAATTCCTTCAACATCCGAGTCATAAAAATTTTCAAATTCAATACAATGATGACGGAGACTGTCAAGATCTTTGTCATTCAAAAGTTTGTCTACATCAAGTAAGAATCCGAATTTGAAGTTCAGATTTTTGAGACGAGTAAACCTGGTTGTCATCTCCTGTTGAAGTCGATCTAAAATACTCTTCATGATCCGAACAATTTCTTCTTTTGCCGAAAGTCCTGCATCTCGGGCAAGTTCTCCAGGCATCCTTCTCCGTCGCCTAATTCTACTTTCTACAGCAACACCCAATAGCTCACATCTTTCCTTTGCTTTTAGCACTGAATCATGTCTGGATGCATACCGATGCTGTCGCATCTTCCCAGCCTGTTCAATGTGTATTGTGTAAATTTGTTTGTATCAGTAAAATTTCATTCCACTGCTGCAAGCACATAACAAATTTATTACTGTGCACTCAATGCTACATATTTCTCAAAACAGATTTTACTAGTTTATATTCATAATTGTAATACATAGACTAAGTATATTAGTGCTATTATTAAGTCCCGAGTCCAATGTCCATGTGTCATACTAAGGAAAATTATCTACATTATCATCCATTTCTCCAGCAGCCCGTTGGTCCCGTGAGACAAAAACGAAACTAAACTTAGTAATAGCAGTTATGTGTAGGCGGCTACACTGACTAACCCAATGTAGCTATACCACGGATATACTATATAGAGCATAATCTATACAAGCTTTTAACTGCACTGCTTGACTTGACCTGCACTGTTCTAAAGGAGAGTCATAGAAATTGCTAGGTAAAGCAAAATAATAATTAAAAAATTTTGGCTACTGATATTGCGCCCTCCCAGCCCTGCGCCCGGGGACAACTGTTCTCCCCTGCCCCCCTCCCTACGCCACTGCGTCCAGGTGCTATTATACACACGTCCATGGATGGTCGTACATAGGCACTTTTGGCCTGGAAAGGTTTTTTGGCCCACCTGTATGAGAACTACCTCATTGCCAACTTTCATCAATTGTCTCCCATTGCCTCTCAAGTTTGTGTAAAAATTGCATTACGATCGGATGAATGGTGTAGCAATGCATGAAGGACTTATATACTTACATAATCTTATTTTTGTATATATATATATATATATATATACATATATATATATATATATTACTCACATATTGTTAAAATAATATATATATATATATATATATATATATATATATATATATATATATATATATATATATATATATATATATATATATATATATATATATATATATATATATTAGAATTTTGTATGCGAGGGCTATTGTTTGGGGATATGGTCCGAGGGGTAGTGTCCAAGGGATACTGTCCGGGGCTAGTGTCAAAAAAATTCCGTCCGGGAGATATTGTCCAGTGAGATATTGTCCTAAGCTGTTTGCTAATATTGGTGATTATAGCAATATGCGTGATCAGCCTGGTGGTCAGTGGCGCACCCAGGATTTTTTCCATGAGGTGGGGGTTTGAAGTAAAAACGTTTTGGAGGGTTTAGAAATTATGTTGATAAGTTTGGATATTTTTTTCAGTTTTAATTACTTATTACTTATTAAGCCATATTAAACAAAAAGTTTTTAATATAATTAAATAAAATTTGATTTCAAAGAGTAGAATAATTTTATTTTAAATTTAAAAATATTCAAATTTTTTAATATGTTTAGAAATATTGTGTATTAATTAGAAAATTAGGCTAATTCAGTTTATTAATATATTAGCCATTTTATCCAAAATATAGTCCAAAATTTGTGTGGAATATCTTTACAAATACAAAAGAGTTGAACCACTTAATCTGTTCTCCGATGAAAAACTTCTAAAAACAATTTACTGCCAAATGTTTATATGAAAATCTCCGAAATGTTTTTAATAAAGCGATAGTAGGGTTGTACTACAATTTCGGGAAGAGGAGTTCTAACCCCAGAAACCCCCATTGGACGCGTCCTTAGCCAGACATACACTTAAATATTATTAAAAGTATTATGGCTTCATGAATTAAAAAAAACCGGGAATAATTTCGGGGGCGGTTCAAGCCGCAGAAGTAGGTGCGCCAATGCTGGCGGTAGAGGCAAACAAAGCATTTATTAATATTTACAAATATTGCATGTTCAGGTAAGTTAACTGCTTGTTTGTACAGGTTTTTGTGTTTTGTGAAACCATTGGTATATCTATTCATACACCTTTAGTATATCTACCCGATAACCTCATCTCTCATTTTCTCTCTCTCTCCCTCTTTTTTTCTTTCTTACTTTCTTTATTAACGTATTTCTCTTGCTCTCTTGCTTCTACTCGCTTTCTCTTTCTTTCTCTCTCTTCTCTTCTCTCTCTCCCTCTCTCTTTCTTTCTTTCACTCCCTCTCTTTTTTCTCGCTATCTCTATGTTTTCTTTTTTCTCTCATTAATGGTTTTTGCTTTTTATTTTGTACTTTTTATGTTTCTTGTGTTGAATTTTTTATATTTTCGATTTCCATCAGTTACAAGAAAAACACCAACAGATATTTTCGCTTCGATAATGTGCTGTTTTCTCAGTAGGAGCACACAATTTCTGTGCTTGCTGAATGGAATCCTATATAGGGAAATGAAATATATTAAAGTGTAATGGCTTTATGACTGATCATGGTCTCAATAAATGTTGTGATAATAATAGTAATATAAACAGTAATTGCGAAGGTTGTAAAGTTTTTTAGTTGTTTGGGAAATGCATATCCTTTGGTGGGTTGTGTTAATTTGAGATGTTTGTTTGATAAATAACTGAGACTTTCAGCTGCGTTTATTTTTAGTGTTAAATTCTTTCTCCATCGTGAGAAAGAAAATGTTGGAGCTGTTCATTCGAACTAAATAAATAAATAACGGTAAATAAGATTGCAAGATGGAAATAACGTAAATAAATATAAAGTAAACTCAATTAACTAAAAAAAACTTGGTACAAATTATTTCTTTATTATATAATTTATTCTATATATATCTTCTTTATATATAAAAATCTCGTAACGGTGTTTGTGTCCAAACTCCTCCGAAACGGCAGAACCGATTACTATGAATTTTTTTTTGTACGTTTGAGAGGTCTGAGGATAGGTACACAAAATATTTAATAAAAATCGGTTCAGCCGTTTCGGAGGAGTTATATATATATATATATATATATATATATATATATATATATATATATATATATATATATATATATATATATATATATATATATATATATACATATAAGATATATATATATATATATATATATATACATATAAGATATATATATATATATATATATATATTCATGTAAAATCGATGATTTTACGATCAGTTTCCCATTGATAGAGATTAATAAGATTTATTAAGCTTCATGAATAAATTTCCAATAAACAGCAAAACCATTCTATTGAGCCCGGTATACGTTTTGGTGATATTGTAACATTGGTGTCAGAAGTGGGATACAAGAATGGTTTTGAAATCATTGGATGAGCTTTGGGCGAGTGAAATGAAAGACGAGCTGGAGAAACGTGGCCCGAGCGATACAGGTAAAAAGGACGAACTTATGGAACGCCTCTTAGCCGAGTTAGTGAATGAAGGCTATGGGCCTGACGACGACAAATATTTATTCGATATTGACGAGAAAGCTGTGGTCAAGCGAAGGAAATTAAAAAACAAATTGCTGGAGGAAGAAAGACAACGAGCGAGAGAAAACATGGCAGCACAGGGGAAGACAGGAGAAGGAATGATTCTTGGCCACGAAAACAAAGTAGCAGCAGCCGGTACAACTGTTGAGAGTTTGATCGCCGAGTTAGCTGAGGCAGTGGTGGACACGGTTCTGGACCAGCGGGTTGCTGGTGATGTGGGTTGTTGCGGCAAAACCCAATTTGAACTGGAGTCCACCAGCTGTGTCTCAGAGCATGTGACGGATGACGGCCGCACAGACTGCACAAGTCAGGTAGGTCATGACGATGAGCCTGTCAAAGACGGTGATGATAAGGAACCTTGCAAAGATGTTCAAGATGAACCATGCAAAGATGGTGATGACGAGCCTGGCAAAGATGGTGACAATGATACAGTCGGTTTGGACGTCAACAACAAAACTAAAGAAGATGAAAAGAATGTTGAAAACAAAATGCAAAACGATGAGGATAAAAGTGACGATGATGATTATAATAATGGCAATAACAACTATGGCTTTTACTCATAGAGCGACGGTTCTAAAACGGAAGCCTCCATAACAGACGACGGCACCGAAAATTCAGGGTCAGATTTTAGTGACGAATCTGACTCGGATGAAGCAACCGAAGATTTAGAAACGGACGAAACTCCAATGGAGAAATACGTCAAAGTTAACTTGACAAAAAAAGGACACTGATTTGAGAGACGATGGCGATAATTTGAAGAAAGATCCGCTGGACGATACGAAAGTTGACGCCGACGAAAGAGCCGAGTTGGAATGTGAAAAGAAGACGTTCGATTGTAGCTTAGAAGAAAACAAACATGACGGCGATGAACTTCTCCAAAACAACAATAGCAATGCAGCAAGCAAAAACTCTGAAAAAGATGAACCAAGAACAGAGAACGGTACCGATGGTTCCAAATCAGATGAATCAACAGAGTATTCTAGATCAGATAGACTAAGAGTCATTGTAAAATCAAATAACATTTTGATGAAGGGATTTATTGGATTTATGGAACGTGTTTTCGAAAAACCTTTTGAAGAGTTTTTTTAGAAAGATCTAAAAGATGTGAAGGAAGAAGAAAAAGCAGACAGTTCCGATAAACCGCGTAAAGATGTTCAGGACGAGGCATGCAAAAAAGAATGTGATGAACCGTGCCGAGGATTCTGAATCAGATGAATCCACTGAGGATTCTGAATTAGATGAATCCATTGAAGATTTTAAATCAGATGAATCCACTGAGGATTCTAAATCAGATGAATCCATAGATGATTCTAAATCAGATAGACTAAGAGTCATTTTAAAATCAAATAGCAGTTTGATGAAAGGATTTATCGGATTTATGGAACGTATTTTCAAAAAAACTTTTTGAAGAGTTTTTTGAAAAAGATCTTGAGGAGTGGAGGAAGAAAAGACCAGCCATTGAATATTCGATGGAAAGATATCTCAGATATTATCATGAAAAAATATGACGGATATTCGATGGCGAGATTGTGTTATGGAAAACAGTGTGCTGAATATTCAATGGAGAGATACCTCAAATCGTGTAATGAGAAAAAAGATGGTGCTTATTTGAAATATGATTTAAACAAAGATCTAAAAGATGTAAAGGAAGAAGAAGAAGCAGAAAGTTCCGATAAACCGTGCATAGATGTTCAGGACGAGGCGTGCAAAAAAGGCTGTGATGAACCGTGCAGAAATGACGACGATGAGCCAAAGAAAGACTCTGTTGATGAGCCAAAGAAGGACTGGAAGAAACTGCGTCAAACGTTCAAGAGACTTGACCATGTTATTTGCAAATTGCGGTCATGGCCACGAGCGAAGATCAAGGTATTTTGTGTTTGTGACCGAGTCGCATTTCCCAAAAGTGACTATGCTGTTCGAGACGAACAGGATTAAGAAGGTGGTAGTGTTAAAGCTAATATTGTCTGTTGGTTACTATGTTGGTTTTTAATGATAACATGCAATTGAAAAAAAAGATGAATAATGCATAATAAAAAATGGCAAGACCGGTCCCGGCTCCGGCCCCGGCCGGATTTTGAATTATGAATCCGGCCAGAACCGGCCCCGGCCGGATTTGAAAACCCAAGTCCGGTGCAACCCTAATATATATATATATATATATATATATATATATATATATATATATATATATATATATATATATATATATATATATATATATATATATATATATATACATATATATATATATATATATATATATATACTAGCTGATCCGGCAAACTTCGTTTCACCTGAAAGAGTGTATTTTTTAAGCAATAAAAAACAATAATAACAAATATTCTATATATAAGTTTTAAAAAAAACAAAAATAAAAAAACGTTCACTTTAATAGTTTATTAGAAAAACATTGGTGGAACTCGGGTCGATTCTCTTTAATCCAGCACTTTATGATACACTATGTTTTTTGTTTTATTATCGGGCGAAAAAACAAATAAATCTGATGGTCTGCCGACACGTGAACACGCCACATACAATTGACCATGAGAAAAACATGCATTATCCAAGTTGGGCACACTATACCATTGATAGTTCGTAGTGATCCAAAAGATGTTGGGCCACAAACATTGACCAACAACAACCTCAAATAGAAGCATTCATCGTTTTTTGGGTGAACTGTATAAATACGACCAAGAGCATCAGTAGAATTCACACCCGGATGTCCAGGAACCGCACTGCCTTGCTTCCGACGTTGAAATTTCTTTGATGAAGCGTTCCAAGTGTAATAATGTGGCATCTCCGAGCATGGACGTCTATATATAGACGTCCATGCTCCGAGTAAAGCAACGTTTGTGCAAATGGATCGCTTTGGCAAATCGCGAAAAAACTCGTTAATGTTGTTGCTGGAGGTGTTTCAGCACGTTGAAAAATATTCGACGCGTTAAAATAAACTCGTTGACCATTTTCCAGATGCACAGCCAAATGGACAACAGTGGGATGACGTTCGTGAATAGAGAATGAGAATTGCCTCATTGCAGTTCACAAATCTACCAATTTGATAGCGTCTAATCTCGTCGTTATCTGAGCTTTGAATGCCAAAAACTGCCATATCGCTGCCTTTCGTTACATATTTGCAGATGTACTTAATTGACTTTACAGAATTGCAATACTCAACATTGCAATGTGTCTTGAATGTTTTGGAAAAAAGTGGCGAATATGGAACAATCCAACTGTTGTCAACCACGAAATCGTTTCCTTTCACTTTCTTTGTGACAGTTCGACCGTTATCATCGGGTGATCGACGCCGATATAATGGATAGCCATCAGTGCCAGTGATGGTCTCTGTCGTAAATTTTCGTGGATAACGTTTGGAACACCTGCCATCGACCATGCACGGTGATTGGGGGTTGATGGCGCCACACGGTCCATGAATCATATTCATAACTACAACATCATGTAGGTCTGGATCGATTTCGGGATCAGCAATCTCGGCATTTATGATATCATCTATTTGGTCAGGTCTAATTTTTTCAACTAACCAAATGAAAATGTATGCATGAGGCAAGCCTCGTTTTTGCCATTCGATTGAATACATCCAGCATCGAGTATCACCAAAAACGTGTTGCTTTACAATGTAGTTCATCAGCGACCGAATTTTTTGTTTGAAGACCCGTGCGGTGATATCGTGCCGATCACTTCATGTTTGTCCGGGAAGCAGCATTTGAACAATTTCAATCCACTTTGGATTACAGGTGAAGGTAATGAATAGATCTGGTCGACCATAATTACGAACATATGTCATTGCATCCTGCGCATATTCATGCATATGACGCGGACTACCTATGTAAGTAGCCGGTAGAATAGTTAATCGACCAATGTTAGCTGCATCTCCTTCGGTGCTGATTGAGTCGCGTAACTGGATATACTCCTCTGAACGCAGTTTGGCTTGATTCAGTCGAATGAAAGTTAGGCGTTCCGTTTCAATTTTGACATACATGTCGACGCAATATTGCTGAAACAACTGACGAAATCGAAGCAAATGGTTGTCAGCGTTTTGACGAATCATCAAACGATATGCATAAAAATTCATCAAGCTAACTTTCTTGCTAGTTTCGTCACCTGAAATAAAAATATTAAAATTAGTATTCTGAAGTTTGAGCCCATTTATAATCAACTGAGTGATTGAAAATTAAAAAAAACAAACGGTGTAAAAATTATATCATGCTGAAATATAAATTGATATTGATACCTACTCACTATTCAATGGATTTATCATCTTGATATTGAAGTGATATCCATCCTCTCCTTTCCAAAACATCAGTGGAAATTGCAAAGTGTCATAAAAACGGTGCGTTTCACATATTTGTTGTAGGGGAAAGTGGGGTATTATGGGGTACTTAACAAAAAAATATAATTTAAACCATATTATAGTTGCAGAAATTTAATTTTTTTTTCTTTGTATACCAAGCAGACATATTACTATGAGTTAATGAAACATTTAAGCAAATATTATTTCATTTTTTAGAAAATAATTGAATAAAGTGTAGCATTCAAGTACCCAATATTACCCACTAGAGGTGGGGTAATATGGGGTACTTGAATGTTAGGTATGTTCCAGCTTTCATTAAACCTAAATATAACAAGGACAACAAAAGTAATTGTTATAAAACAATATTGTATTAATAAAACAATAAAATAAGTAATAAAAACATTTTAAAAATATTAAATGAGGGTCACTGCAGATGTTGACTCTGGGGTCCGTATTGTAAGTTTTGCATAATTACGTGGCATCTGAAAAGATAATAAAGCAGTATAAAGTAATGACATAATAAAATAAAGGTAACAGATCAATGATGAAATGCGTGTAAAAAGTGAAGAAATCATGAATATGGTAATATGGGGTGTACCCCATATTACCCCAGCCCAGATACCCCATATTACCCAACAGCATACCACGAATATTTGCCCAGTATCACAACGTGCAAGCGCAATATCACGTTTTTCCAAGTTTTCACCAACGATCAGTATTGCTACTTCATCTATTGTTGGCGCGTTAAATGTGTTCCAGTTGGTCGTTTATCTGCTCTGTTCAAGTCTTTGTAGTCATCATTTGGTATGCGCTCTAACTCAGTCATGAACAGCCTGACCAATGCATGATGTTCATGAAGTAGATGCTGAAGATCATGAAGAGTTGCTCTTTTCACGGCTGTGTTGATCTCTTGACGCCGATCAAGTTGTTCCTCCATATTGCCCATGAAGTATATTTGTAAAAATTTATGACGTGCATCTTCAAGAGGTAACAATGATCCAATTCGATGGTGAATCTGGCCTTGAATCTGTAAATTTGAAAACAAAGTAAGAATTACTGGTTTGTAATTGATTAGAAATTTTATTAAATGATTTACAAAAATATAACAAAACTTTTCCAAAGTATTATTGAAGCTAAACTTAATTAAATTTTTTAAAGAAAATGAACGTTTATTTTATTCAACATAAATAACCTTGAAAGTGGGATTACATCCGTATTTTTCAACAATGTCTGCTCCGAATGAAGTCATTTGAAAACACTTATTGTATTTTTGAGTGTTTGCAAGAATATGACGTGATTCTGGTGTATCGCCACGAAGCAATGAATGCAGTGCTCTGGCGGTGGTGTCAATAATGGCAATTTAGAAAATAGTCAGAAAATTTAATAACATGCGCTCTACCCCATTTGAGCATAAATGTCATGTCGCGTTAAATTAAACATCTGTATATCTCGATAACCCAAACTCCAATTTGAAAATTTATTTTTTCGTAAGACCAAATAGAGGGTGCTCTACAACTTTGCCATTTGAAGTTTTTTTCTAGGACGCACTGTTAAGGCTGTATAGCTACCGGGGTACATACTGCGGTCCCCATGGGCCACTCCATGGTTCAATGTCAATTTTTTTTAGTTATTCTGTTAATAGGAGCTGAGAGAAATCCAATAAATCAAAAATCTCTAAAATCGGTTCAGCCGTTCTTGAGTTATAAGTGTCGTAACACAAACCCGACTTCCTTTTATATATATAGATTATGTTGAATGTATTTTGGCGTAATTTGTTCTTTTAGACATGCTCTGTTAAAAACTACGGCCCATTTTATTTATATCTCTACTTGGGCTGACTGCAGTTTCGAAAAGAAACTTTTCATCTTCAGAGCCCCAAGTGAACAGTAGAAAAGAGGACAAGTAAATAGTAGACAGAAATCAAACAGAATAATATCAAAATCAAACGACCTCAGACAGTACGGAACGATTACGCAACATAAGAAATTTAACAGGTAGTAAAACTGAAATCAAACCGTCCCGGTAATGTAAACAAAACGAGTTAATATCTAGTTATAAGTATGCGGAACAGGTGGAATAAAAAGAGAAAATATGTGTAATATTAAGTTTAGTTTGTTTAAAGTTTGGAAAAGACAGTGGACAATACATAGTATGAGGATAACTATTTTAAAATAAAAGTAAAAATACAAATGTAAACATATAAGCCAGTACATGTCGCAATTTGCATTTTTATCATTTTTTTCGACGAATGGTGACATTTGCACTATTAACGGGAAATAGAAGAGTTAATGGAAAATCAGGTGAGCACCCAGTATTGTGGTCAGCAAGAGAGTCGCCAGTGAGTTGCACCTCAGCACCAGATTGGGTGGGAGAATCGGAAACAATTATTTTTTCATGAACGGCGTTAACTCCAAGAGGACGAATATTAAGTACAAGGTTAGGTGGCACCATAGGTTGAACGGGCATCAAGTTTTCTGGAGTAGTTCTTTTGATTGAGCAAGACTTGGTTCAGGTTCTCCTAATCTGGAACCATGTTTTAAAGAAACCGTAGTCTTCGCTGTACTATGACTTGAGCATTAGCCGGTATGATCAGAACTAATATTTCTTCATGAAAGGCGTTTACTCCAAAAGGACGAATGTTAAGTGCAAGGTTAGTTGGTATGACAGGTTGAACGGGCATCAAGTTTTTTGGAGGTAGGGCTTATATATATATATATATATATATATATATATATATATATATATATATATATATATATATATATATATATATATATATATATATATATATATATATATATATATATATATATATATATATATATATATATATATATATATATATATCTTTGAGACACGCTCTAAGAAACACAACTCGCCATTTGGCAGAAACAACTTTTCGAGCCAAATTCTCGACCTTTCGGCACAAAACTCTCTGTTCGAGACTAAAATTAGCCAAAAACTTTTCCATTAAACTTTTATTGTGAGTAAATGTATAGTACCTTTCCTTGCTGTAAATTAAATCCTTTTATTATAATCTTGAGTTTAAACAAAAATGATTTATTATATCTGAGCTTTCGAACTAACTAGCGTTCTTTATCAAAGATTGTATATGAAAAATAATATAGCTAGAAACATAAATGAGCTTATAAAATAGGAAGAAGATATATATATATATATATATATATACATGTATATATACAACATATATATATATACATATATATAATTAAAACAAACACATATATATATATACATACATACACAAAACATATATATATATACATACAAACATATATAATACAATATATATACACATTAACATACAAACATATATATATATACAAATATATATAAAAAATATATTTATAAAAAATGAGAGGAATCAATATCAGCACCAATATTTAAACATTGATGCCGACTATCTATCTCACAATCATCTTCAAGAACAAAAGATTTCTGAATTGCAGAAAAGATAATGTTTTGAATTTGATTAGAATCCAATAGATTTGTGATATCAATACTGCAATGATTATAGAATCTAAAGATTTCATTGCACAAATCCATTGGCACGTCAGTTTGGGATTGTGGAGGAGGGTTAATAAAAATAAGTGGAGGTATGAGGTGTGCGGGAGGGTTGAATTTATCAAATTCCATGCAGAACAGCTTTATTTCATTAAGACCGTTTTGCATATCCTTAAAAATTCGATCCGTATTCAGAAAAATGTTTCTACAATTAGTGGCAAAAACTTTGATTCTATCAACCACAGATGAACATTCATAGAAATCGTTTATAAGATTTGTCGACCAATCAGAAAAGGCTGGTGAAGAAGGTGGTATAGTATCAATTGACTCCCTAGCTTTTTTTGCTTGAGGAGTAATATCTAATGAGCTGCTAGAAAACCTCCTTTTGGAATTTTGTTTTCTAGGAAGTGGAACTGGAGCCGAGGCTGATATCGGGCTTCGGATGGTCAAATTGTCCACATTGTTTTTTGGTACAATATGGCCAAAGTACTTTGTCAGCCATGATTTCATTTCCATTATAGAAGTTTTTCTACCCTTCAAAAGGTGGAAAAGTTCTTTGTGGCAGTAATTTTCATAAGTTTTCAGATGGTCAAAATTCGGGGAATCTGTAATCTTATTAAACCAAATTGTTTTTTGGCTGTATAAGTTATTTAAGACTACAGACCTAATTTCTTTCAATTTAATTTTGTTGATACTTGTGATTTTATCAACAACATCTTTAGTAATTCCTGGCGTTTTAATACTTTTGATATGGTTATAAGAACCAATCTCAAAAGTCATTAACCTCACTTTCTCCCAGTTGGTAATAGCATTGTCAATTTTCCAAAGGAAGAAAATGCATTTGCACAATTTCAAAATTTCAACCCAGATAGTTGTTTCCAATCTGGGCAGAATGTTGGTTGTATTGGTAATTTTCTTTGGTTTTCTATTATTTACTGTCTTATGGGGAGGGGCATTAAATATCTTGTTTGGCTTATTATATTTGTAATTCTTCTCAAACCTAACATTCATTAGATTTGGAATTGCTTGTTTTTTGTTTCTTTGTGTAATTTGTTGTTTGTTGTTGTTAAACATTCTAGAACTGTTCTGATTGTTGTTGTTTAACATTCTAGAACTGTTCTGATTGTTGTTGTTAAACATTCTAGAACTATTTTGATTTGTTCTTAGGTTGGTTGATTTATACAAATTCTTGTTCATTTTTGTATATTAGATTACAAAAAGAAATTAAAATACAGTAGTCTCGGCGTTTGAGATAATCTGAGTAAATGTATAGTACCTTTCCTTGCTGTAAATTAAATCCTTTTATTATAATCTTGAGTTTAAACAAAAATGATTTATTATATCTGAGCTTTCGAACTAACTAGCGTTCTTTATCAAAGATTGTATATGAAAAATAATATAGCTAGAAACATAAATGAGCTTATAAAATAGGAAGAAGATATATATATATATATATATATATACATGTATATATACAACATATATATATATACATATATATAATTAAAACAAACACATATATATATATACATACATACACAAAACATATATATATATACATACAAACATATATAATACAATATATATACACATTAACATACAAACATATATATATATACAAATATATATAAAAAATATATTTATAAAAAATGAGAGGAATCAATATCAGCACCAATATTTAAACATTGATGCCGACTATCTATCTCACAATCATCTTCAAGAACAAAAGATTTCTGAATTGCAGAAAAGATAATGTTTTGAATTTGATTAGAATCCAATAGATTTGTGATATCAATACTGCAATGATTATAGAATCTAAAGATTTCATTGCACAAATCCATTGGCACGTCAGTTTGGGATTGTGGAGGAGGGTTAATAAAAATAAGTGGAGGTATGAGGTGTGCGGGAGGGTTGAATTTATCAAATTCCATGCAGAACAGCTTTATTTCATTAAGACCGTTTTGCATATCCTTAAAAATTCGATCCGTATTCAGAAAAATGTTTCTACAATTAGTGGCAAAAACTTTGATTCTATCAACCACAGATGAACATTCATAGAAATCGTTTATAAGATTTGTCGACCAATCAGAAAAGGCTGGTGAAGAAGGTGGTATAGTATCAATTGACTCCCTAGCTTTTTTTGCTTGAGGAGTAATATCTAATGAGCTGCTAGAAAACCTCCTTTTGGAATTTTGTTTTCTAGGAAGTGGAACTGGAGCCGAGGCTGATATCGGGCTTCGGATGGTCAAATTGTCCACATTGTTTTTTGGTACAATATGGCCAAAGTACTTTGTCAGCCATGATTTCATTTCCATTATAGAAGTTTTTCTACCCTTCAAAAGGTGGAAAAGTTCTTTGTGGCAGTAATTTTCATAAGTTTTCAGATGGTCAAAATTCGGGGAATCTGTAATCTTATTAAACCAAATTGTTTTTTGGCTGTATAAGTTATTTAAGACTACAGACCTAATTTCTTTCAATTTAATTTTGTTGATACTTGTGATTTTATCAACAACATCTTTAGTAATTCCTGGCGTTTTAATACTTTTGATATGGTTATAAGAACCAATCTCAAAAGTCATTAACCTCACTTTCTCCCAGTTGGTAATAGCATTGTCAATTTTCCAAAGGAAGAAAATGCATTTGCACAATTTCAAAATTTCAACCCAGATAGTTGTTTCCAATCTGGGCAGAATGTTGGTTGTATTGGTAATTTTCTTTGGTTTTCTATTATTTACTGTCTTATGGGGAGGGGCATTAAATATCTTGTTTGGCTTATTATATTTGTAATTCTTCTCAAACCTAACATTCATTAGATTTGGAATTGCTTGTTTTTTGTTTCTTTGTGTAATTTGTTGTTTGTTGTTGTTAAACATTCTAGAACTGTTCTGATTGTTGTTGTTTAACATTCTAGAACTGTTCTGATTGTTGTTGTTAAACATTCTAGAACTATTTTGATTTGTTCTTAGGTTGGTTGATTTATACAAATTCTTGTTCATTTTTGTATATTAGATTACAAAAAGAAATTAAAATACAGTAGTCTCGGCGTTTGAGATAATCTGAGTAAATGTATAGTACCTTTCCTTGCTGTAAATTAAATCCTTTTATTATAATCTTGAGTTTAAACAAAAATGATTTATTATATCTGAGCTTTCGAACTAACTAGCGTTCTTTATCAAAGATTGTATATGAAAAATAATATAGCTAGAAACATAAATGAGCTTATAAAATAGGAAGAAGATATATATATATATATATATATATACATGTATATATACAACATATATATATATACATATATATAATTAAAACAAACACATATATATATATACATACATACACAAAACATATATATATATACATACAAACATATATAATACAATATATATACACATTAACATACAAACATATATATATATACAAATATATATAAAAAATATATTTATAAAAAATGAGAGGAATCAATATCAGCACCAATATTTAAACATTGATGCCGACTATCTATCTCACAATCATCTTCAAGAACAAAAGATTTCTGAATTGCAGAAAAGATAATGTTTTGAATTTGATTAGAATCCAATAGATTTGTGATATCAATACTGCAATGATTATAGAATCTAAAGATTTCATTGCACAAATCCATTGGCACGTCAGTTTGGGATTGTGGAGGAGGGTTAATAAAAATAAGTGGAGGTATGAGGTGTGCGGGAGGGTTGAATTTATCAAATTCCATGCAGAACAGCTTTATTTCATTAAGACCGTTTTGCATATCCTTAAAAATTCGATCCGTATTCAGAAAAATGTTTCTACAATTAGTGGCAAAAACTTTGATTCTATCAACCACAGATGAACATTCATAGAAATCGTTTATAAGATTTGTCGACCAATCAGAAAAGGCTGGTGAAGAAGGTGGTATAGTATCAATTGACTCCCTAGCTTTTTTTGCTTGAGGAGTAATATCTAATGAGCTGCTAGAAAACCTCCTTTTGGAATTTTGTTTTCTAGGAAGTGGAACTGGAGCCGAGGCTGATATCGGGCTTCGGATGGTCAAATTGTCCACATTGTTTTTTGGTACAATATGGCCAAAGTACTTTGTCAGCCATGATTTCATTTCCATTATAGAAGTTTTTCTACCCTTCAAAAGGTGGAAAAGTTCTTTGTGGCAGTAATTTTCATAAGTTTTCAGATGGTCAAAATTCGGGGAATCTGTAATCTTATTAAACCAAATTGTTTTTTGGCTGTATAAGTTATTTAAGACTACAGACCTAATTTCTTTCAATTTAATTTTGTTGATACTTGTGATTTTATCAACAACATCTTTAGTAATTCCTGGCGTTTTAATACTTTTGATATGGTTATAAGAACCAATCTCAAAAGTCATTAACCTCACTTTCTCCCAGTTGGTAATAGCATTGTCAATTTTCCAAAGGAAGAAAATGCATTTGCACAATTTCAAAATTTCAACCCAGATAGTTGTTTCCAATCTGGGCAGAATGTTGGTTGTATTGGTAATTTTCTTTGGTTTTCTATTATTTACTGTCTTATGGGGAGGGGCATTAAATATCTTGTTTGGCTTATTATATTTGTAATTCTTCTCAAACCTAACATTCATTAGATTTGGAATTGCTTGTTTTTTGTTTCTTTGTGTAATTTGTTGTTTGTTGTTGTTAAACATTCTAGAACTGTTCTGATTGTTGTTGTTTAACATTCTAGAACTGTTCTGATTGTTGTTGTTAAACATTCTAGAACTATTTTGATTTGTTCTTAGGTTGGTTGATTTATACAAATTCTTGTTCATTTTTGTATATTAGATTACAAAAAGAAATTAAAATACAGTAGTCTCGGCGTTTGAGATAATCTGAGTAAATGTATAGTACCTTTCCTTGCTGTAAATTAAATCCTTTTATTATAATCTTGAGTTTAAACAAAAATGATTTATTATATCTGAGCTTTCGAACTAACTAGCGTTCTTTATCAAAGATTGTATATGAAAAATAATATAGCTAGAAACATAAATGAGCTTATAAAATAGGAAGAAGATATATATATATATATATATATATACATGTATATATACAACATATATATATATACATATATATAATTAAAACAAACACATATATATATATACATACATACACAAAACATATATATATATACATACAAACATATATAATACAATATATATACACATTAACATACAAACATATATATATATACAAATATATATAAAAAATATATTTATAAAAAATGAGAGGAATCAATATCAGCACCAATATTTAAACATTGATGCCGACTATCTATCTCACAATCATCTTCAAGAACAAAAGATTTCTGAATTGCAGAAAAGATAATGTTTTGAATTTGATTAGAATCCAATAGATTTGTGATATCAATACTGCAATGATTATAGAATCTAAAGATTTCATTGCACAAATCCATTGGCACGTCAGTTTGGGATTGTGGAGGAGGGTTAATAAAAATAAGTGGAGGTATGAGGTGTGCGGGAGGGTTGAATTTATCAAATTCCATGCAGAACAGCTTTATTTCATTAAGACCGTTTTGCATATCCTTAAAAATTCGATCCGTATTCAGAAAAATGTTTCTACAATTAGTGGCAAAAACTTTGATTCTATCAACCACAGATGAACATTCATAGAAATCGTTTATAAGATTTGTCGACCAATCAGAAAAGGCTGGTGAAGAAGGTGGTATAGTATCAATTGACTCCCTAGCTTTTTTTGCTTGAGGAGTAATATCTAATGAGCTGCTAGAAAACCTCCTTTTGGAATTTTGTTTTCTAGGAAGTGGAACTGGAGCCGAGGCTGATATCGGGCTTCGGATGGTCAAATTGTCCACATTGTTTTTTGGTACAATATGGCCAAAGTACTTTGTCAGCCATGATTTCATTTCCATTATAGAAGTTTTTCTACCCTTCAAAAGGTGGAAAAGTTCTTTGTGGCAGTAATTTTCATAAGTTTTCAGATGGTCAAAATTCGGGGAATCTGTAATCTTATTAAACCAAATTGTTTTTTGGCTGTATAAGTTATTTAAGACTACAGACCTAATTTCTTTCAATTTAATTTTGTTGATACTTGTGATTTTATCAACAACATCTTTAGTAATTCCTGGCGTTTTAATACTTTTGATATGGTTATAAGAACCAATCTCAAAAGTCATTAACCTCACTTTCTCCCAGTTGGTAATAGCATTGTCAATTTTCCAAAGGAAGAAAATGCATTTGCACAATTTCAAAATTTCAACCCAGATAGTTGTTTCCAATCTGGGCAGAATGTTGGTTGTATTGGTAATTTTCTTTGGTTTTCTATTATTTACTGTCTTATGGGGAGGGGCATTAAATATCTTGTTTGGCTTATTATATTTGTAATTCTTCTCAAACCTAACATTCATTAGATTTGGAATTGCTTGTTTTTTGTTTCTTTGTGTAATTTGTTGTTTGTTGTTGTTAAACATTCTAGAACTGTTCTGATTGTTGTTGTTTAACATTCTAGAACTGTTCTGATTGTTGTTGTTAAACATTCTAGAACTATTTTGATTTGTTCTTAGGTTGGTTGATTTATACAAATTCTTGTTCATTTTTGTATATTAGATTACAAAAAGAAATTAAAATACAGTAGTCTCGGCGTTTGAGATAATCTGAGTAAATGTATAGTACCTTTCCTTGCTGTAAATTAAATCCTTTTATTATAATCTTGAGTTTAAACAAAAATGATTTATTATATCTGAGCTTTCGAACTAACTAGCGTTCTTTATCAAAGATTGTATATGAAAAATAATATAGCTAGAAACATAAATGAGCTTATAAAATAGGAAGAAGATATATATATATATATATATATATACATGTATATATACAACATATATATATATACATATATATAATTAAAACAAACACATATATATATATACATACATACACAAAACATATATATATATATACATACAAACATATATAATACAATATATATACACATTAACATACAAACATATATATATATACAAATATATATAAAAAATATATTTATAAAAAATGAGAGGAATCAATATCAGCACCAATATTTAAACATTGATGCCGACTATCTATCTCACAATCATCTTCAAGAACAAAAGATTTCTGAATTGCAGAAAAGATAATGTTTTGAATTTGATTAGAATCCAATAGATTTGTGATATCAATACTGCAATGATTATAGAATCTAAAGATTTCATTGCACAAATCCATTGGCACGTCAGTTTGGGATTGTGGAGGAGGGTTAATAAAAATAAGTGGAGGTATGAGGTGTGCGGGAGGGTTGAATTTATCAAATTCCATGCAGAACAGCTTTATTTCATTAAGACCGTTTTGCATATCCTTAAAAATTCGATCCGTATTCAGAAAAATGTTTCTACAATTAGTGGCAAAAACTTTGATTCTATCAACCACAGATGAACATTCATAGAAATCGTTTATAAGATTTGTCGACCAATCAGAAAAGGCTGGTGAAGAAGGTGGTATAGTATCAATTGACTCCCTAGCTTTTTTTGCTTGAGGAGTAATATCTAATGAGCTGCTAGAAAACCTCCTTTTGGAATTTTGTTTTCTAGGAAGTGGAACTGGAGCCGAGGCTGATATCGGGCTTCGGATGGTCAAATTGTCCACATTGTTTTTTGGTACAATATGGCCAAAGTACTTTGTCAGCCATGATTTCATTTCCATTATAGAAGTTTTTCTACCCTTCAAAAGGTGGAAAAGTTCTTTGTGGCAGTAATTTTCATAAGTTTTCAGATGGTCAAAATTCGGGGAATCTGTAATCTTATTAAACCAAATTGTTTTTTGGCTGTATAAGTTATTTAAGACTACAGACCTAATTTCTTTCAATTTAATTTTGTTGATACTTGTGATTTTATCAACAACATCTTTAGTAATTCCTGGCGTTTTAATACTTTTGATATGGTTATAAGAACCAATCTCAAAAGTCATTAACCTCACTTTCTCCCAGTTGGTAATAGCATTGTCAATTTTCCAAAGGAAGAAAATGCATTTGCACAATTTCAAAATTTCAACCCAGATAGTTGTTTCCAATCTGGGCAGAATGTTGGTTGTATTGGTAATTTTCTTTGGTTTTCTATTATTTACTGTCTTATGGGGAGGGGCATTAAATATCTTGTTTGGCTTATTATATTTGTAATTCTTCTCAAACCTAACATTCATTAGATTTGGAATTGCTTGTTTTTTGTTTCTTTGTGTAATTTGTTGTTTGTTGTTGTTAAACATTCTAGAACTGTTCTGATTGTTGTTGTTTAACATTCTAGAACTGTTCTGATTGTTGTTGTTAAACATTCTAGAACTATTTTGATTTGTTCTTAGGTTGGTTGATTTATACAAATTCTTGTTCATTTTTGTATATTAGATTACAAAAAGAAATTAAAATACAGTAGTCTCGGCGTTTGAGATAATCTGAGTAAATGTATAGTACCTTTCCTTGCTGTAAATTAAATCCTTTTATTATAATCTTGAGTTTAAACAAAAATGATTTATTATATCTGAGCTTTCGAACTAACTAGCGTTCTTTATCAAAGATTGTATATGAAAAATAATATAGCTAGAAACATAAATGAGCTTATAAAATAGGAAGAAGATATATATATATATATATATATATACATGTATATATACAACATATATATATATACATATATATAATTAAAACAAACACATATATATATATACATACATACACAAAACATATATATATATACATACAAACATATATAATACAATATATATACACATTAACATACAAACATATATATATATACAAATATATATAAAAAATATATTTATAAAAAATGAGAGGAATCAATATCAGCACCAATATTTAAACATTGATGCCGACTATCTATCTCACAATCATCTTCAAGAACAAAAGATTTCTGAATTGCAGAAAAGATAATGTTTTGAATTTGATTAGAATCCAATAGATTTGTGATATCAATACTGCAATGATTATAGAATCTAAAGATTTCATTGCACAAATCCATTGGCACGTCAGTTTGGGATTGTGGAGGAGGGTTAATAAAAATAAGTGGAGGTATGAGGTGTGCGGGAGGGTTGAATTTATCAAATTCCATGCAGAACAGCTTTATTTCATTAAGACCGTTTTGCATATCCTTAAAAATTCGATCCGTATTCAGAAAAATGTTTCTACAATTAGTGGCAAAAACTTTGATTCTATCAACCACAGATGAACATTCATAGAAATCGTTTATAAGATTTGTCGACCAATCAGAAAAGGCTGGTGAAGAAGGTGGTATAGTATCAATTGACTCCCTAGCTTTTTTTGCTTGAGGAGTAATATCTAATGAGCTGCTAGAAAACCTCCTTTTGGAATTTTGTTTTCTAGGAAGTGGAACTGGAGCCGAGGCTGATATCGGGCTTCGGATGGTCAAATTGTCCACATTGTTTTTTGGTACAATATGGCCAAAGTACTTTGTCAGCCATGATTTCATTTCCATTATAGAAGTTTTTCTACCCTTCAAAAGGTGGAAAAGTTCTTTGTGGCAGTAATTTTCATAAGTTTTCAGATGGTCAAAATTCGGGGAATCTGTAATCTTATTAAACCAAATTGTTTTTTGGCTGTATAAGTTATTTAAGACTACAGACCTAATTTCTTTCAATTTAATTTTGTTGATACTTGTGATTTTATCAACAACATCTTTAGTAATTCCTGGCGTTTTAATACTTTTGATATGGTTATAAGAACCAATCTCAAAAGTCATTAACCTCACTTTCTCCCAGTTGGTAATAGCATTGTCAATTTTCCAAAGGAAGAAAATGCATTTGCACAATTTCAAAATTTCAACCCAGATAGTTGTTTCCAATCTGGGCAGAATGTTGGTTGTATTGGTAATTTTCTTTGGTTTTCTATTATTTACTGTCTTATGGGGAGGGGCATTAAATATCTTGTTTGGCTTATTATATTTGTAATTCTTCTCAAACCTAACATTCATTAGATTTGGAATTGCTTGTTTTTTGTTTCTTTGTGTAATTTGTTGTTTGTTGTTGTTAAACATTCTAGAACTGTTCTGATTGTTGTTGTTTAACATTCTAGAACTGTTCTGATTGTTGTTGTTAAACATTCTAGAACTATTTTGATTTGTTCTTAGGTTGGTTGATTTATACAAATTCTTGTTCATTTTTGTATATTAGATTACAAAAAGAAATTAAAATACAGTAGTCTCGGCGTTTGAGATAATCTGAGTAAATGTATAGTACCTTTCCTTGCTGTAAATTAAATCCTTTTATTATAATCTTGAGTTTAAACAAAAATGATTTATTATATCTGAGCTTTCGAACTAACTAGCGTTCTTTATCAAAGATTGTATATGAAAAATAATATAGCTAGAAACATAAATGAGCTTATAAAATAGGAAGAAGATATATATATATATATATATATATACATGTATATATACAACATATATATATATACATATATATAATTAAAACAAACACATATATATATATACATACATACACAAAACATATATATATATACATACAAACATATATAATACAATATATATACACATTAACATACAAACATATATATATATACAAATATATATAAAAAATATATTTATAAAAAATGAGAGGAATCAATATCAGCACCAATATTTAAACATTGATGCCGACTATCTATCTCACAATCATCTTCAAGAACAAAAGATTTCTGAATTGCAGAAAAGATAATGTTTTGAATTTGATTAGAATCCAATAGATTTGTGATATCAATACTGCAATGATTATAGAATCTAAAGATTTCATTGCACAAATCCATTGGCACGTCAGTTTGGGATTGTGGAGGAGGGTTAATAAAAATAAGTGGAGGTATGAGGTGTGCGGGAGGGTTGAATTTATCAAATTCCATGCAGAACAGCTTTATTTCATTAAGACCGTTTTGCATATCCTTAAAAATTCGATCCGTATTCAGAAAAATGTTTCTACAATTAGTGGCAAAAACTTTGATTCTATCAACCACAGATGAACATTCATAGAAATCGTTTATAAGATTTGTCGACCAATCAGAAAAGGCTGGTGAAGAAGGTGGTATAGTATCAATTGACTCCCTAGCTTTTTTTGCTTGAGGAGTAATATCTAATGAGCTGCTAGAAAACCTCCTTTTGGAATTTTGTTTTCTAGGAAGTGGAACTGGAGCCGAGGCTGATATCGGGCTTCGGATGGTCAAATTGTCCACATTGTTTTTTGGTACAATATGGCCAAAGTACTTTGTCAGCCATGATTTCATTTCCATTATAGAAGTTTTTCTACCCTTCAAAAGGTGGAAAAGTTCTTTGTGGCAGTAATTTTCATAAGTTTTCAGATGGTCAAAATTCGGGGAATCTGTAATCTTATTAAACCAAATTGTTTTTTGGCTGTATAAGTTATTTAAGACTACAGACCTAATTTCTTTCAATTTAATTTTGTTGATACTTGTGATTTTATCAACAACATCTTTAGTAATTCCTGGCGTTTTAATACTTTTGATATGGTTATAAGAACCAATCTCAAAAGTCATTAACCTCACTTTCTCCCAGTTGGTAATAGCATTGTCAATTTTCCAAAGGAAGAAAATGCATTTGCACAATTTCAAAATTTCAACCCAGATAGTTGTTTCCAATCTGGGCAGAATGTTGGTTGTATTGGTAATTTTCTTTGGTTTTCTATTATTTACTGTCTTATGGGGAGGGGCATTAAATATCTTGTTTGGCTTATTATATTTGTAATTCTTCTCAAACCTAACATTCATTAGATTTGGAATTGCTTGTTTTTTGTTTCTTTGTGTAATTTGTTGTTTGTTGTTGTTAAACATTCTAGAACTGTTCTGATTGTTGTTGTTTAACATTCTAGAACTGTTCTGATTGTTGTTGTTAAACATTCTAGAACTATTTTGATTTGTTCTTAGGTTGGTTGATTTATACAAATTCTTGTTCATTTTTGTATATTAGATTACAAAAAGAAATTAAAATACAGTAGTCTCGGCGTTTGAGATAATCTGAGTAAATGTATAGTACCTTTCCTTGCTGTAAATTAAATCCTTTTATTATAATCTTGAGTTTAAACAAAAATGATTTATTATATCTGAGCTTTCGAACTAACTAGCGTTCTTTATCAAAGATTGTATATGAAAAATAATATAGCTAGAAACATAAATGAGCTTATAAAATAGGAAGAAGATATATATATATATATATATATATACATGTATATATACAACATATATATATATACATATATATAATTAAAACAAACACATATATATATATACATACATACACAAAACATATATATATATACATACAAACATATATAATACAATATATATACACATTAACATACAAACATATATATATATACAAATATATATAAAAAATATATTTATAAAAAATGAGAGGAATCAATATCAGCACCAATATTTAAACATTGATGCCGACTATCTATCTCACAATCATCTTCAAGAACAAAAGATTTCTGAATTGCAGAAAAGATAATGTTTTGAATTTGATTAGAATCCAATAGATTTGTGATATCAATACTGCAATGATTATAGAATCTAAAGATTTCATTGCACAAATCCATTGGCACGTCAGTTTGGGATTGTGGAGGAGGGTTAATAAAAATAAGTGGAGGTATGAGGTGTGCGGGAGGGTTGAATTTATCAAATTCCATGCAGAACAGCTTTATTTCATTAAGACCGTTTTGCATATCCTTAAAAATTCGATCCGTATTCAGAAAAATGTTTCTACAATTAGTGGCAAAAACTTTGATTCTATCAACCACAGATGAACATTCATAGAAATCGTTTATAAGATTTGTCGACCAATCAGAAAAGGCTGGTGAAGAAGGTGGTATAGTATCAATTGACTCCCTAGCTTTTTTTGCTTGAGGAGTAATATCTAATGAGCTGCTAGAAAACCTCCTTTTGGAATTTTGTTTTCTAGGAAGTGGAACTGGAGCCGAGGCTGATATCGGGCTTCGGATGGTCAAATTGTCCACATTGTTTTTTGGTACAATATGGCCAAAGTACTTTGTCAGCCATGATTTCATTTCCATTATAGAAGTTTTTCTACCCTTCAAAAGGTGGAAAAGTTCTTTGTGGCAGTAATTTTCATAAGTTTTCAGATGGTCAAAATTCGGGGAATCTGTAATCTTATTAAACCAAATTGTTTTTTGGCTGTATAAGTTATTTAAGACTACAGACCTAATTTCTTTCAATTTAATTTTGTTGATACTTGTGATTTTATCAACAACATCTTTAGTAATTCCTGGCGTTTTAATACTTTTGATATGGTTATAAGAACCAATCTCAAAAGTCATTAACCTCACTTTCTCCCAGTTGGTAATAGCATTGTCAATTTTCCAAAGGAAGAAAATGCATTTGCACAATTTCAAAATTTCAACCCAGATAGTTGTTTCCAATCTGGGCAGAATGTTGGTTGTATTGGTAATTTTCTTTGGTTTTCTATTATTTACTGTCTTATGGGGAGGGGCATTAAATATCTTGTTTGGCTTATTATATTTGTAATTCTTCTCAAACCTAACATTCATTAGATTTGGAATTGCTTGTTTTTTGTTTCTTTGTGTAATTTGTTGTTTGTTGTTGTTAAACATTCTAGAACTGTTCTGATTGTTGTTGTTTAACATTCTAGAACTGTTCTGATTGTTGTTGTTAAACATTCTAGAACTATTTTGATTTGTTCTTAGGTTGGTTGATTTATACAAATTCTTGTTCATTTTTGTATATTAGATTACAAAAAGAAATTAAAATACAGTAGTCTCGGCGTTTGAGATAATCTGAGTAAATGTATAGTACCTTTCCTTGCTGTAAATTAAATCCTTTTATTATAATCTTGAGTTTAAACAAAAATGATTTATTATATCTGAGCTTTCGAACTAACTAGCGTTCTTTATCAAAGATTGTATATGAAAAATAATATAGCTAGAAACATAAATGAGCTTATAAAATAGGAAGAAGATATATATATATATATATATATATACATGTATATATACAACATATATATATATACATATATATAATTAAAACAAACACATATATATATATACATACATACACAAAACATATATATATATACATACAAACATATATAATACAATATATATACACATTAACATACAAACATATATATATATACAAATATATATAAAAAATATATTTATAAAAAATGAGAGGAATCAATATCAGCACCAATATTTAAACATTGATGCCGACTATCTATCTCACAATCATCTTCAAGAACAAAAGATTTCTGAATTGCAGAAAAGATAATGTTTTGAATTTGATTAGAATCCAATAGATTTGTGATATCAATACTGCAATGATTATAGAATCTAAAGATTTCATTGCACAAATCCATTGGCACGTCAGTTTGGGATTGTGGAGGAGGGTTAATAAAAATAAGTGGAGGTATGAGGTGTGCGGGAGGGTTGAATTTATCAAATTCCATGCAGAACAGCTTTATTTCATTAAGACCGTTTTGCATATCCTTAAAAATTCGATCCGTATTCAGAAAAATGTTTCTACAATTAGTGGCAAAAACTTTGATTCTATCAACCACAGATGAACATTCATAGAAATCGTTTATAAGATTTGTCGACCAATCAGAAAAGGCTGGTGAAGAAGGTGGTATAGTATCAATTGACTCCCTAGCTTTTTTTGCTTGAGGAGTAATATCTAATGAGCTGCTAGAAAACCTCCTTTTGGAATTTTGTTTTCTAGGAAGTGGAACTGGAGCCGAGGCTGATATCGGGCTTCGGATGGTCAAATTGTCCACATTGTTTTTTGGTACAATATGGCCAAAGTACTTTGTCAGCCATGATTTCATTTCCATTATAGAAGTTTTTCTACCCTTCAAAAGGTGGAAAAGTTCTTTGTGGCAGTAATTTTCATAAGTTTTCAGATGGTCAAAATTCGGGGAATCTGTAATCTTATTAAACCAAATTGTTTTTTGGCTGTATAAGTTATTTAAGACTACAGACCTAATTTCTTTCAATTTAATTTTGTTGATACTTGTGATTTTATCAACAACATCTTTAGTAATTCCTGGCGTTTTAATACTTTTGATATGGTTATAAGAACCAATCTCAAAAGTCATTAACCTCACTTTCTCCCAGTTGGTAATAGCATTGTCAATTTTCCAAAGGAAGAAAATGCATTTGCACAATTTCAAAATTTCAACCCAGATAGTTGTTTCCAATCTGGGCAGAATGTTGGTTGTATTGGTAATTTTCTTTGGTTTTCTATTATTTACTGTCTTATGGGGAGGGGCATTAAATATCTTGTTTGGCTTATTATATTTGTAATTCTTCTCAAACCTAACATTCATTAGATTTGGAATTGCTTGTTTTTTGTTTCTTTGTGTAATTTGTTGTTTGTTGTTGTTAAACATTCTAGAACTGTTCTGATTGTTGTTGTTTAACATTCTAGAACTGTTCTGATTGTTGTTGTTAAACATTCTAGAACTATTTTGATTTGTTCTTAGGTTGGTTGATTTATACAAATTCTTGTTCATTTTTGTATATTAGATTACAAAAAGAAATTAAAATACAGTAGTCTCGGCGTTTGAGATAATCTGAGTAAATGTATAGTACCTTTCCTTGCTGTAAATTAAATCCTTTTATTATAATCTTGAGTTTAAACAAAAATGATTTATTATATCTGAGCTTTCGAACTAACTAGCGTTCTTTATCAAAGATTGTATATGAAAAATAATATAGCTAGAAACATAAATGAGCTTATAAAATAGGAAGAAGATATATATATATATATATATATATACATGTATATATACAACATATATATATATACATATATATAATTAAAACAAACACATATATATATATACATACATACACAAAACATATATATATATACATACAAACATATATAATACAATATATATACACATTAACATACAAACATATATATATATACAAATATATATAAAAAATATATTTATAAAAAATGAGAGGAATCAATATCAGCATCAATATTTAAACATTGATGCCGACTATCTATCTCACAATCATCTTCAAGAACAAAAGATTTCTGAATTGCAGAAAAGATAATGTTTTGAATTTGATTAGAATCCAATAGATTTGTGATATCAATACTGCAATGATTATAGAATCTAAAGATTTCATTGCACAAATCCATTGGCACGTCAGTTTGGGATTGTGGAGGAGGGTTAATAAAAATAAGTGGAGGTATGAGGTGTGCGGGAGGGTTGAATTTATCAAATTCCATGCAGAACAGCTTTATTTCATTAAGACCGTTTTGCATATCCTTAAAAATTCGATCCGTATTCAGAAAAATGTTTCTACAATTAGTGGCAAAAACTTTGATTCTATCAACCACAGATGAACATTCATAGAAATCGTTTATAAGATTTGTCGACCAATCAGAAAAGGCTGGTGAAGAAGGTGGTATAGTATCAATTGACTCCCTAGCTTTTTTTGCTTGAGGAGTAATATCTAATGAGCTGCTAGAAAACCTCCTTTTGGAATTTTGTTTTCTAGGAAGTGGAACTGGAGCCGAGGCTGATATCGGGCTTCGGATGGTCAAATTGTCCACATTGTTTTTTGGTACAATATGGCCAAAGTACTTTGTCAGCCATGATTTCATTTCCATTATAGAAGTTTTTCTACCCTTCAAAAGGTGGAAAAGTTCTTTGTGGCAGTAATTTTCATAAGTTTTCAGATGGTCAAAATTCGGGGAATCTGTAATCTTATTAAACCAAATTGTTTTTTGGCTGTATAAGTTATTTAAGACTACAGACCTAATTTCTTTCAATTTAATTTTGTTGATACTTGTGATTTTATCAACAACATCTTTAGTAATTCCTGGCGTTTTAATACTTTTGATATGGTTATAAGAACCAATCTCAAAAGTCATTAACCTCACTTTCTCCCAGTTGGTAATAGCATTGTCAATTTTCCAAAGGAAGAAAATGCATTTGCACAATTTCAAAATTTCAACCCAGATAGTTGTTTCCAATCTGGGCAGAATGTTGGTTGTATTGGTAATTTTCTTTGGTTTTCTATTATTTACTGTCTTATGGGGAGGGGCATTAAATATCTTGTTTGGCTTATTATATTTGTAATTCTTCTCAAACCTAACATTCATTAGATTTGGAATTGCTTGTTTTTTGTTTCTTTGTGTAATTTGTTGTTTGTTGTTGTTAAACATTCTAGAACTGTTCTGATTGTTGTTGTTTAACATTCTAGAACTGTTCTGATTGTTGTTGTTAAACATTCTAGAACTATTTTGATTTGTTCTTAGGTTGGTTGATTTATACAAATTCTTGTTCATTTTTGTATATTAGATTACAAAAAGAAATTAAAATACAGTAGTCTCGGCGTTTGAGATAATCTGAGTAAATGTATAGTACCTTTCCTTGCTGTAAATTAAATCCTTTTATTATAATCTTGAGTTTAAACAAAAATGATTTATTATATCTGAGCTTTCGAACTAACTAGCGTTCTTTATCAAAGATTGTATATGAAAAATAATATAGCTAGAAACATAAATGAGCTTATAAAATAGGAAGAAGATATATATATATATATATATATATACATGTATATATACAACATATATATATATACATATATATAATTAAAACAAACACATATATATATATACATACATACACAAAACATATATATATATACATACAAACATATATAATACAATATATATACACATTAACATACAAACATATATATATATACAAATATATATAAAAAATATATTTATAAAAAATGAGAGGAATCAATATCAGCACCAATATTTAAACATTGATGCCGACTATCTATCTCACAATCATCTTCAAGAACAAAAGATTTCTGAATTGCAGAAAAGATAATGTTTTGAATTTGATTAGAATCCAATAGATTTGTGATATCAATACTGCAATGATTATAGAATCTAAAGATTTCATTGCACAAATCCATTGGCACGTCAGTTTGGGATTGTGGAGGAGGGTTAATAAAAATAAGTGGAGGTATGAGGTGTGCGGGAGGGTTGAATTTATCAAATTCCATGCAGAACAGCTTTATTTCATTAAGACCGTTTTGCATATCCTTAAAAATTCGATCCGTATTCAGAAAAATGTTTCTACAATTAGTGGCAAAAACTTTGATTCTATCAACCACAGATGAACATTCATAGAAATCGTTTATAAGATTTGTCGACCAATCAGAAAAGGCTGGTGAAGAAGGTGGTATAGTATCAATTGACTCCCTAGCTTTTTTTGCTTGAGGAGTAATATCTAATGAGCTGCTAGAAAACCTCCTTTTGGAATTTTGTTTTCTAGGAAGTGGAACTGGAGCCGAGGCTGATATCGGGCTTCGGATGGTCAAATTGTCCACATTGTTTTTTGGTACAATATGGCCAAAGTACTTTGTCAGCCATGATTTCATTTCCATTATAGAAGTTTTTCTACCCTTCAAAAGGTGGAAAAGTTCTTTGTGGCAGTAATTTTCATAAGTTTTCAGATGGTCAAAATTCGGGGAATCTGTAATCTTATTAAACCAAATTGTTTTTTGGCTGTATAAGTTATTTAAGACTACAGACCTAATTTCTTTCAATTTAATTTTGTTGATACTTGTGATTTTATCAACAACATCTTTAGTAATTCCTGGCGTTTTAATACTTTTGATATGGTTATAAGAACCAATCTCAAAAGTCATTAACCTCACTTTCTCCCAGTTGGTAATAGCATTGTCAATTTTCCAAAGGAAGAAAATGCATTTGCACAATTTCAAAATTTCAACCCAGATAGTTGTTTCCAATCTGGGCAGAATGTTGGTTGTATTGGTAATTTTCTTTGGTTTTCTATTATTTACTGTCTTATGGGGAGGGGCATTAAATATCTTGTTTGGCTTATTATATTTGTAATTCTTCTCAAACCTAACATTCATTAGATTTGGAATTGCTTGTTTTTTGTTTCTTTGTGTAATTTGTTGTTTGTTGTTGTTAAACATTCTAGAACTGTTCTGATTGTTGTTGTTTAACATTCTAGAACTGTTCTGATTGTTGTTGTTAAACATTCTAGAACTATTTTGATTTGTTCTTAGGTTGGTTGATTTATACAAATTCTTGTTCATTTTTGTATATTAGATTACAAAAAGAAATTAAAATACAGTAGTCTCGGCGTTTGAGATAATCTGAGTAAATGTATAGTACCTTTCCTTGCTGTAAATTAAATCCTTTTATTATAATCTTGAGTTTAAACAAAAATGATTTATTATATCTGAGCTTTCGAACTAACTAGCGTTCTTTATCAAAGATTGTATATGAAAAATAATATAGCTAGAAACATAAATGAGCTTATAAAATAGGAAGAAGATATATATATATATATATATATATACATGTATATATACAACATATATATATATACATATATATAATTAAAACAAACACATATATATATATACATACATACACAAAACATATATATATATACATACAAACATATATAATACAATATATATACACATTAACATACAAACATATATATATATACAAATATATATAAAAAATATATTTATAAAAAATGAGAGGAATCAATATCAGCACCAATATTTAAACATTGATGCCGACTATCTATCTCACAATCATCTTCAAGAACAAAAGATTTCTGAATTGCAGAAAAGATAATGTTTTGAATTTGATTAGAATCCAATAGATTTGTGATATCAATACTGCAATGATTATAGAATCTAAAGATTTCATTGCACAAATCCATTGGCACGTCAGTTTGGGATTGTGGAGGAGGGTTAATAAAAATAAGTGGAGGTATGAGGTGTGCGGGAGGGTTGAATTTATCAAATTCCATGCAGAACAGCTTTATTTCATTAAGACCGTTTTGCATATCCTTAAAAATTCGATCCGTATTCAGAAAAATGTTTCTACAATTAGTGGCAAAAACTTTGATTCTATCAACCACAGATGAACATTCATAGAAATCGTTTATAAGATTTGTCGACCAATCAGAAAAGGCTGGTGAAGAAGGTGGTATAGTATCAATTGACTCCCTAGCTTTTTTTGCTTGAGGAGTAATATCTAATGAGCTGCTAGAAAACCTCCTTTTGGAATTTTGTTTTCTAGGAAGTGGAACTGGAGCCGAGGCTGATATCGGGCTTCGGATGGTCAAATTGTCCACATTGTTTTTTGGTACAATATGGCCAAAGTACTTTGTCAGCCATGATTTCATTTCCATTATAGAAGTTTTTCTACCCTTCAAAAGGTGGAAAAGTTCTTTGTGGCAGTAATTTTCATAAGTTTTCAGATGGTCAAAATTCGGGGAATCTGTAATCTTATTAAACCAAATTGTTTTTTGGCTGTATAAGTTATTTAAGACTACAGACCTAATTTCTTTCAATTTAATTTTGTTGATACTTGTGATTTTATCAACAACATCTTTAGTAATTCCTGGCGTTTTAATACTTTTGATATGGTTATAAGAACCAATCTCAAAAGTCATTAACCTCACTTTCTCCCAGTTGGTAATAGCATTGTCAATTTTCCAAAGGAAGAAAATGCATTTGCACAATTTCAAAATTTCAACCCAGATAGTTGTTTCCAATCTGGGCAGAATGTTGGTTGTATTGGTAATTTTCTTTGGTTTTCTATTATTTACTGTCTTATGGGGAGGGGCATTAAATATCTTGTTTGGCTTATTATATTTGTAATTCTTCTCAAACCTAACATTCATTAGATTTGGAATTGCTTGTTTTTTGTTTCTTTGTGTAATTTGTTGTTTGTTGTTGTTAAACATTCTAGAACTGTTCTGATTGTTGTTGTTTAACATTCTAGAACTGTTCTGATTGTTGTTGTTAAACATTCTAGAACTATTTTGATTTGTTCTTAGGTTGGTTGATTTATACAAATTCTTGTTCATTTTTGTATATTAGATTACAAAAAGAAATTAAAATACAGTAGTCTCGGCGTTTGAGATAATCTGAGTAAATGTATAGTACCTTTCCTTGCTGTAAATTAAATCCTTTTATTATAATCTTGAGTTTAAACAAAAATGATTTATTATATCTGAGCTTTCGAACTAACTAGCGTTCTTTATCAAAGATTGTATATGAAAAATAATATAGCTAGAAACATAAATGAGCTTATAAAATAGGAAGAAGATATATATATATATATATATATATACATGTATATATACAACATATATATATATACATATATATAATTAAAACAAACACATATATATATATACATACATACACAAAACATATATATATATACATACAAACATATATAATACAATATATATACACATTAACATACAAACATATATATATATACAAATATATATAAAAAATATATTTATAAAAAATGAGAGGAATCAATATCAGCACCAATATTTAAACATTGATGCCGACTATCTATCTCACAATCATCTTCAAGAACAAAAGATTTCTGAATTGCAGAAAAGATAATGTTTTGAATTTGATTAGAATCCAATAGATTTGTGATATCAATACTGCAATGATTATAGAATCTAAAGATTTCATTGCACAAATCCATTGGCACGTCAGTTTGGGATTGTGGAGGAGGGTTAATAAAAATAAGTGGAGGTATGAGGTGTGCGGGAGGGTTGAATTTATCAAATTCCATGCAGAACAGCTTTATTTCATTAAGACCGTTTTGCATATCCTTAAAAATTCGATCCGTATTCAGAAAAATGTTTCTACAATTAGTGGCAAAAACTTTGATTCTATCAACCACAGATGAACATTCATAGAAATCGTTTATAAGATTTGTCGACCAATCAGAAAAGGCTGGTGAAGAAGGTGGTATAGTATCAATTGACTCCCTAGCTTTTTTTGCTTGAGGAGTAATATCTAATGAGCTGCTAGAAAACCTCCTTTTGGAATTTTGTTTTCTAGGAAGTGGAACTGGAGCCGAGGCTGATATCGGGCTTCGGATGGTCAAATTGTCCACATTGTTTTTTGGTACAATATGGCCAAAGTACTTTGTCAGCCATGATTTCATTTCCATTATAGAAGTTTTTCTACCCTTCAAAAGGTGGAAAAGTTCTTTGTGGCAGTAATTTTCATAAGTTTTCAGATGGTCAAAATTCGGGGAATCTGTAATCTTATTAAACCAAATTGTTTTTTGGCTGTATAAGTTATTTAAGACTACAGACCTAATTTCTTTCAATTTAATTTTGTTGATACTTGTGATTTTATCAACAACATCTTTAGTAATTCCTGGCGTTTTAATACTTTTGATATGGTTATAAGAACCAATCTCAAAAGTCATTAACCTCACTTTCTCCCAGTTGGTAATAGCATTGTCAATTTTCCAAAGGAAGAAAATGCATTTGCACAATTTCAAAATTTCAACCCAGATAGTTGTTTCCAATCTGGGCAGAATGTTGGTTGTATTGGTAATTTTCTTTGGTTTTCTATTATTTACTGTCTTATGGGGAGGGGCATTAAATATCTTGTTTGGCTTATTATATTTGTAATTCTTCTCAAACCTAACATTCATTAGATTTGGAATTGCTTGTTTTTTGTTTCTTTGTGTAATTTGTTGTTTGTTGTTGTTAAACATTCTAGAACTGTTCTGATTGTTGTTGTTTAACATTCTAGAACTGTTCTGATTGTTGTTGTTAAACATTCTAGAACTATTTTGATTTGTTCTTAGGTTGGTTGATTTATACAAATTCTTGTTCATTTTTGTATATTAGATTACAAAAAGAAATTAAAATACAGTAGTCTCGGCGTTTGAGATAATCTGAGTAAATGTATAGTACCTTTCCTTGCTGTAAATTAAATCCTTTTATTATAATCTTGAGTTTAAACAAAAATGATTTATTATATCTGAGCTTTCGAACTAACTAGCGTTCTTTATCAAAGATTGTATATGAAAAATAATATAGCTAGAAACATAAATGAGCTTATAAAATAGGAAGAAGATATATATATATATATATATATATACATGTATATATACAACATATATATATATACATATATATAATTAAAACAAACACATATATATATATACATACATACACAAAACATATATATATATACATACAAACATATATAATACAATATATATACACATTAACATACAAACATATATATATATACAAATATATATAAAAAATATATTTATAAAAAATGAGAGGAATCAATATCAGCACCAATATTTAAACATTGATGCCGACTATCTATCTCACAATCATCTTCAAGAACAAAAGATTTCTGAATTGCAGAAAAGATAATGTTTTGAATTTGATTAGAATCCAATAGATTTGTGATATCAATACTGCAATGATTATAGAATCTAAAGATTTCATTGCACAAATCCATTGGCACGTCAGTTTGGGATTGTGGAGGAGGGTTAATAAAAATAAGTGGAGGTATGAGGTGTGCGGGAGGGTTGAATTTATCAAATTCCATGCAGAACAGCTTTATTTCATTAAGACCGTTTTGCATATCCTTAAAAATTCGATCCGTATTCAGAAAAATGTTTCTACAATTAGTGGCAAAAACTTTGATTCTATCAACCACAGATGAACATTCATAGAAATCGTTTATAAGATTTGTCGACCAATCAGAAAAGGCTGGTGAAGAAGGTGGTATAGTATCAATTGACTCCCTAGCTTTTTTTGCTTGAGGAGTAATATCTAATGAGCTGCTAGAAAACCTCCTTTTGGAATTTTGTTTTCTAGGAAGTGGAACTGGAGCCGAGGCTGATATCGGGCTTCGGATGGTCAAATTGTCCACATTGTTTTTTGGTACAATATGGCCAAAGTACTTTGTCAGCCATGATTTCATTTCCATTATAGAAGTTTTTCTACCCTTCAAAAGGTGGAAAAGTTCTTTGTGGCAGTAATTTTCATAAGTTTTCAGATGGTCAAAATTCGGGGAATCTGTAATCTTATTAAACCAAATTGTTTTTTGGCTGTATAAGTTATTTAAGACTACAGACCTAATTTCTTTCAATTTAATTTTGTTGATACTTGTGATTTTATCAACAACATCTTTAGTAATTCCTGGCGTTTTAATACTTTTGATATGGTTATAAGAACCAATCTCAAAAGTCATTAACCTCACTTTCTCCCAGTTGGTAATAGCATTGTCAATTTTCCAAAGGAAGAAAATGCATTTGCACAATTTCAAAATTTCAACCCAGATAGTTGTTTCCAATCTGGGCAGAATGTTGGTTGTATTGGTAATTTTCTTTGGTTTTCTATTATTTACTGTCTTATGGGGAGGGGCATTAAATATCTTGTTTGGCTTATTATATTTGTAATTCTTCTCAAACCTAACATTCATTAGATTTGGAATTGCTTGTTTTTTGTTTCTTTGTGTAATTTGTTGTTTGTTGTTGTTAAACATTCTAGAACTGTTCTGATTGTTGTTGTTTAACATTCTAGAACTGTTCTGATTGTTGTTGTTAAACATTCTAGAACTATTTTGATTTGTTCTTAGGTTGGTTGATTTATACAAATTCTTGTTCATTTTTGTATATTAGATTACAAAAAGAAATTAAAATACAGTAGTCTCGGCGTTTGAGATAATCTGAGTAAATGTATAGTACCTTTCCTTGCTGTAAATTAAATCCTTTTATTATAATCTTGAGTTTAAACAAAAATGATTTATTATATCTGAGCTTTCGAACTAACTAGCGTTCTTTATCAAAGATTGTATATGAAAAATAATATAGCTAGAAACATAAATGAGCTTATAAAATAGGAAGAAGATATATATATATATATATATATATACATGTATATATACAACATATATATATATACATATATATAATTAAAACAAACACATATATATATATACATACATACACAAAACATATATATATATACATACAAACATATATAATACAATATATATACACATTAACATACAAACATATATATATATACAAATATATATAAAAAATATATTTATAAAAAATGAGAGGAATCAATATCAGCACCAATATTTAAACATTGATGCCGACTATCTATCTCACAATCATCTTCAAGAACAAAAGATTTCTGAATTGCAGAAAAGATAATGTTTTGAATTTGATTAGAATCCAATAGATTTGTGATATCAATACTGCAATGATTATAGAATCTAAAGATTTCATTGCACAAATCCATTGGCACGTCAGTTTGGGATTGTGGAGGAGGGTTAATAAAAATAAGTGGAGGTATGAGGTGTGCGGGAGGGTTGAATTTATCAAATTCCATGCAGAACAGCTTTATTTCATTAAGACCGTTTTGCATATCCTTAAAAATTCGATCCGTATTCAGAAAAATGTTTCTACAATTAGTGGCAAAAACTTTGATTCTATCAACCACAGATGAACATTCATAGAAATCGTTTATAAGATTTGTCGACCAATCAGAAAAGGCTGGTGAAGAAGGTGGTATAGTATCAATTGACTCCCTAGCTTTTTTTGCTTGAGGAGTAATATCTAATGAGCTGCTAGAAAACCTCCTTTTGGAATTTTGTTTTCTAGGAAGTGGAACTGGAGCCGAGGCTGATATCGGGCTTCGGATGGTCAAATTGTCCACATTGTTTTTTGGTACAATATGGCCAAAGTACTTTGTCAGCCATGATTTCATTTCCATTATAGAAGTTTTTCTACCCTTCAAAAGGTGGAAAAGTTCTTTGTGGCAGTAATTTTCATAAGTTTTCAGATGGTCAAAATTCGGGGAATCTGTAATCTTATTAAACCAAATTGTTTTTTGGCTGTATAAGTTATTTAAGACTACAGACCTAATTTCTTTCAATTTAATTTTGTTGATACTTGTGATTTTATCAACAACATCTTTAGTAATTCCTGGCGTTTTAATACTTTTGATATGGTTATAAGAACCAATCTCAAAAGTCATTAACCTCACTTTCTCCCAGTTGGTAATAGCATTGTCAATTTTCCAAAGGAAGAAAATGCATTTGCACAATTTCAAAATTTCAACCCAGATAGTTGTTTCCAATCTGGGCAGAATGTTGGTTGTATTGGTAATTTTCTTTGGTTTTCTATTATTTACTGTCTTATGGGGAGGGGCATTAAATATCTTGTTTGGCTTATTATATTTGTAATTCTTCTCAAACCTAACATTCATTAGATTTGGAATTGCTTGTTTTTTGTTTCTTTGTGTAATTTGTTGTTTGTTGTTGTTAAACATTCTAGAACTGTTCTGATTGTTGTTGTTTAACATTCTAGAACTGTTCTGATTGTTGTTGTTAAACATTCTAGAACTATTTTGATTTGTTCTTAGGTTGGTTGATTTATACAAATTCTTGTTCATTTTTGTATATTAGATTACAAAAAGAAATTAAAATACAGTAGTCTCGGCGTTTGAGATAATCTGAGTAAATGTATAGTACCTTTCCTTGCTGTAAATTAAATCCTTTTATTATAATCTTGAGTTTAAACAAAAATGATTTATTATATCTGAGCTTTCGAACTAACTAGCGTTCTTTATCAAAGATTGTATATGAAAAATAATATAGCTAGAAACATAAATGAGCTTATAAAATAGGAAGAAGATATATATATATATATATATATATACATGTATATATACAACATATATATATATACATATATATAATTAAAACAAACACATATATATATATACATACATACACAAAACATATATATATATACATACAAACATATATAATACAATATATATACACATTAACATACAAACATATATATATATACAAATATATATAAAAAATATATTTATAAAAAATGAGAGGAATCAATATCAGCACCAATATTTAAACATTGATGCCGACTATCTATCTCACAATCATCTTCAAGAACAAAAGATTTCTGAATTGCAGAAAAGATAATGTTTTGAATTTGATTAGAATCCAATAGATTTGTGATATCAATACTGCAATGATTATAGAATCTAAAGATTTCATTGCACAAATCCATTGGCACGTCAGTTTGGGATTGTGGAGGAGGGTTAATAAAAATAAGTGGAGGTATGAGGTGTGCGGGAGGGTTGAATTTATCAAATTCCATGCAGAACAGCTTTATTTCATTAAGACCGTTTTGCATATCCTTAAAAATTCGATCCGTATTCAGAAAAATGTTTCTACAATTAGTGGCAAAAACTTTGATTCTATCAACCACAGATGAACATTCATAGAAATCGTTTATAAGATTTGTCGACCAATCAGAAAAGGCTGGTGAAGAAGGTGGTATAGTATCAATTGACTCCCTAGCTTTTTTTGCTTGAGGAGTAATATCTAATGAGCTGCTAGAAAACCTCCTTTTGGAATTTTGTTTTCTAGGAAGTGGAACTGGAGCCGAGGCTGATATCGGGCTTCGGATGGTCAAATTGTCCACATTGTTTTTTGGTACAATATGGCCAAAGTACTTTGTCAGCCATGATTTCATTTCCATTATAGAAGTTTTTCTACCCTTCAAAAGGTGGAAAAGTTCTTTGTGGCAGTAATTTTCATAAGTTTTCAGATGGTCAAAATTCGGGGAATCTGTAATCTTATTAAACCAAATTGTTTTTTGGCTGTATAAGTTATTTAAGACTACAGACCTAATTTCTTTCAATTTAATTTTGTTGATACTTGTGATTTTATCAACAACATCTTTAGTAATTCCTGGCGTTTTAATACTTTTGATATGGTTATAAGAACCAATCTCAAAAGTCATTAACCTCACTTTCTCCCAGTTGGTAATAGCATTGTCAATTTTCCAAAGGAAGAAAATGCATTTGCACAATTTCAAAATTTCAACCCAGATAGTTGTTTCCAATCTGGGCAGAATGTTGGTTGTATTGGTAATTTTCTTTGGTTTTCTATTATTTACTGTCTTATGGGGAGGGGCATTAAATATCTTGTTTGGCTTATTATATTTGTAATTCTTCTCAAACCTAACATTCATTAGATTTGGAATTGCTTGTTTTTTGTTTCTTTGTGTAATTTGTTGTTTGTTGTTGTTAAACATTCTAGAACTGTTCTGATTGTTGTTGTTTAACATTCTAGAACTGTTCTGATTGTTGTTGTTAAACATTCTAGAACTATTTTGATTTGTTCTTAGGTTGGTTGATTTATACAAATTCTTGTTCATTTTTGTATATTAGATTACAAAAAGAAATTAAAATACAGTAGTCTCGGCGTTTGAGATAATCTGAGTAAATGTATAGTACCTTTCCTTGCTGTAAATTAAATCCTTTTATTATAATCTTGAGTTTAAACAAAAATGATTTATTATATCTGAGCTTTCGAACTAACTAGCGTTCTTTATCAAAGATTGTATATGAAAAATAATATAGCTAGAAACATAAATGAGCTTATAAAATAGGAAGAAGATATATATATATATATATATATATACATGTATATATACAACATATATATATATACATATATATAATTAAAACAAACACATATATATATATACATACATACACAAAACATATATATATATACATACAAACATATATAATACAATATATATACACATTAACATACAAACATATATATATATACAAATATATATAAAAAATATATTTATAAAAAATGAGAGGAATCAATATCAGCACCAATATTTAAACATTGATGCCGACTATCTATCTCACAATCATCTTCAAGAACAAAAGATTTCTGAATTGCAGAAAAGATAATGTTTTGAATTTGATTAGAATCCAATAGATTTGTGATATCAATACTGCAATGATTATAGAATCTAAAGATTTCATTGCACAAATCCATTGGCACGTCAGTTTGGGATTGTGGAGGAGGGTTAATAAAAATAAGTGGAGGTATGAGGTGTGCGGGAGGGTTGAATTTATCAAATTCCATGCAGAACAGCTTTATTTCATTAAGACCGTTTTGCATATCCTTAAAAATTCGATCCGTATTCAGAAAAATGTTTCTACAATTAGTGGCAAAAACTTTGATTCTATCAACCACAGATGAACATTCATAGAAATCGTTTATAAGATTTGTCGACCAATCAGAAAAGGCTGGTGAAGAAGGTGGTATAGTATCAATTGACTCCCTAGCTTTTTTTGCTTGAGGAGTAATATCTAATGAGCTGCTAGAAAACCTCCTTTTGGAATTTTGTTTTCTAGGAAGTGGAACTGGAGCCGAGGCTGATATCGGGCTTCGGATGGTCAAATTGTCCACATTGTTTTTTGGTACAATATGGCCAAAGTACTTTGTCAGCCATGATTTCATTTCCATTATAGAAGTTTTTCTACCCTTCAAAAGGTGGAAAAGTTCTTTGTGGCAGTAATTTTCATAAGTTTTCAGATGGTCAAAATTCGGGGAATCTGTAATCTTATTAAACCAAATTGTTTTTTGGCTGTATAAGTTATTTAAGACTACAGACCTAATTTCTTTCAATTTAATTTTGTTGATACTTGTGATTTTATCAACAACATCTTTAGTAATTCCTGGCGTTTTAATACTTTTGATATGGTTATAAGAACCAATCTCAAAAGTCATTAACCTCACTTTCTCCCAGTTGGTAATAGCATTGTCAATTTTCCAAAGGAAGAAAATGCATTTGCACAATTTCAAAATTTCAACCCAGATAGTTGTTTCCAATCTGGGCAGAATGTTGGTTGTATTGGTAATTTTCTTTGGTTTTCTATTATTTACTGTCTTATGGGGAGGGGCATTAAATATCTTGTTTGGCTTATTATATTTGTAATTCTTCTCAAACCTAACATTCATTAGATTTGGAATTGCTTGTTTTTTGTTTCTTTGTGTAATTTGTTGTTTGTTGTTGTTAAACATTCTAGAACTGTTCTGATTGTTGTTGTTTAACATTCTAGAACTGTTCTGATTGTTGTTGTTAAACATTCTAGAACTATTTTGATTTGTTCTTAGGTTGGTTGATTTATACAAATTCTTGTTCATTTTTGTATATTAGATTACAAAAAGAAATTAAAATACAGTAGTCTCGGCGTTTGAGATAATCTGAGTAAATGTATAGTACCTTTCCTTGCTGTAAATTAAATCCTTTTATTATAATCTTGAGTTTAAACAAAAATGATTTATTATATCTGAGCTTTCGAACTAACTAGCGTTCTTTATCAAAGATTGTATATGAAAAATAATATAGCTAGAAACATAAATGAGCTTATAAAATAGGAAGAAGATATATATATATATATATATATATATACATGTATATATACAACATATATATATATACATATATATAATTAAAACAAACACATATATATATATACATACATACACAAAACATATATATATATACATACATACACAAAACATATATATATATACATACAAACATATATAATACAATATATATACACATTAACATACAAACATATATATATATACAAATATATATAAAAAATATATTTATAAAAAATGAGAGGAATCAATATCAGCACCAATATTTAAACATTGATGCCGACTATCTATCTCACAATCATCTTCAAGAACAAAAGATTTCTGAATTGCAGAAAAGATAATGTTTTGAATTTGATTAGAATCCAATAGATTTGTGATATCAATACTGCAATGATTATAGAATCTTAAAATATTGTGGAAAAGACCCACATACTATGCGAAACTGCTTACAGACTCGATTAAACAAAATCCAAACATTCTTCCTCAATTGGGGATTCAAAATGTCAACCGAGAAATCGGTAGCAGTCTGTTTTACAAAATACAATGAATTCCGAACAAATTCCCTACCTATTTGTATGGATGACAAAAAAATCAGCTGGAAGAGCGAAGCTACATTTCTCGGTATAATATTTGACTCAAAATTAACCTGGAAAAAACACATTGATAAGATCGTTGATCGTTGCAAAAAAAGATTAAATATCATGCGATGCCTAACAGGACAAAGCTGGGGATGCGGCAAAGAAACACTGATGCTTTTCTACCGATGCGCCATACGGTCAGTGATGGAGTTTGGCTGCGAAGCATTTGACAGTGCATCAGAATCTCAAAAACAAAGACTCGAGAAAATCCAATATAGTGCCTTAAAAACAGCTTGCGGGGCAATGGTTGGAACCAGTTTGGCCGCTCTACAAATAGAATGCGGAGATCCTCCACTCGATATACGACGAAAGATGTTAATTACAAACCTTGCCACTAAAACCAAGATCATTCCAAACCATCCGACAAAAGACGTCTTTGTAACCCCCAGAGGACAAGAAGGGGTTAAATGGCGAATGTTCTTTCACAGAAAAGTGAAAGAAGCTGAACATCCAGCAGCCAAATGAACAGCGACATTGAACAAAATAGTTGACAAATTCAATCCAGTCCCCTTGACTCCTTCTCTAACTCCACCATGGAAACTTATTCCACCTCTTTTTAACGAAGGGCTGGTGGGGTTAAAGAAGGATGATCCGTCAATTGTCCAAAGAGCTAAGGAACTGATTGCTACATATACAGATTCGACACATATGTACACAGATGCATCTAAGATAGACAATGTAGCAGCTGTGGGAATTTATATCCCGGAAAAAGATATGAAAATAGCTAAGAGAGTCACGAATGACGTTAGTATTTATACGGCTGAGCTAACAGCTATAAAATGCGGCTTGGAGTGGATGGCACAACCAGACGGTCCACATAAAATAGCCCTATTTACGGATTCATATAGCTCTATGATATCATTGAAAAATTCCGCAAATGCTCAAAAATCTGCTCTTGTGGAATCAGTCCTAACACTAGCATCCAACCTCTCAAAAGAAGGGAAAACAATTACCCTGATTTGGGTACCTAGCCACGTGGGCATACGTGGAAATGAAATGGCAGACTGCCTTGCCAAAGAAGCCACCAAACATCCCGAAATAGAGATTGAGATTATGCCAGAGATATTTGACATAAAAAGAACAATACGCAGAGAGCTTTTGAACGAATGGCAGACCAGATGGGACTCTGCTCAAGAAAGTCGACACTACTGGTCTCTCGAAAAAAAAGTCTCAAATAAAATTAAATTCAAGACAACAAACAGAAAAAAGGAAGTCATCATTTCCCGACTCCGACTTGGAAAGTGTCGGCTGAAACAAAATTTGAAGAGAATGAATCTTCATGAGACAGGTTTGTGCGAAACCTGCGGAACAGAGGAAACAATCGAGCACTGGTTGCTGCACTGCGAAGAAACGACACAACTAGGAATGGAACTTGGGAACTTTTGTAAAAGGATCCAAAAACCAACTACACTCCAAACCATACTGAACTCGGAAATATGCCACGACATCATCTATAAATGGATACAAAATAATCCTAAAGAACTGTAAATATAGAGAAAAATTATTTAGTGTAAATAAGTATTTTTTTTCATTTTGATTTTCTTTTCGCGTCTTAAAACACATGGTGTAAAAGACTATAAACTATAATAAAAAAAAAAAAAAAAAGACACGCTCTAAGAAACACAACTCGCCATTTGGCAGAAACAACTTTTCGAGCCAAATTCTCAACCGCATCCTGCATAGCCAAATTTCCAGGTTGGAATGTTTTGTAAATTTTGATGTCATCCGCAAAGAGCTTGACTGAAACTTGTTCAAAGGCTAGGTTGTCTGTAATATCGTTAATGTATATCTAAAAAAGTATTGGTCCCAGGACGCTACCCTGTGGAACACCGCTAGTAACTTCTCTTGGGCCAGAGTGATGACCATTAACGCGAACAAACTGTGTGCGGGCACTCAGAAAATCGAAAATCGGTATTTCTTCCAAAAATGTAGTTTAGCCTTATACAGTTGGCGAAGCACCTTTGATGTTCTGCCTAGTAATTTTGGAAAGTTGTGTGCCGCATAGTGGACAGGGACAAAAATTTCTATAGCAATATTTAGATAATGATTGAAAACATTCCAGCAGCTCTCCACGTCAAAGCAGTACTGAAAGAGAATATCCCATTTAATATTGAGTAGAAAAGCGTTTATTTCCTCAAAATTGGCTCTCTTGAAACAGTAGAAACTATGTTGTTTTTTTTCATCAAAAGTTAGGATTGAATCATTTATTTCAAACGTAATCAGATTGTGGTCGCTAGTAGCAATTGGGCATGAGATATCTATCCTTGCAAGAAGCCCTGGGTCATTTGAGAAAATCAAATCCAGAATATTACTGCCACGGGTAGGTTGCTGCACAAATTGATGAAGCCCAAGATCGTAAAAAAAAGTTCATGAATTATTTGTAGATTTCTCCATTGGGGTGAGAGTGTTGTAGCTAATTTATGCCGGGCAGATTAAAATCGCCCATCAAACACAATGTGTGTCTGGTTGAACAGATAATTTTTAGGCACTCTATACTGTCAATAGCATACTTGAGAGCCTCAGTGCCAAACCCCCCGCTACGATAATAGGCTATAGAAAAAGTAGAATAGACATAAGAGTCATCTGGATACATTTGACTATTGAGAGAGGGAGAAGATATAATATAAGAAAGTTCAGAAGTATATATATTATAGTAGCCTTCGTCACTCACTCACTCACTCACTCACTGATTCTGTTACGCTTACGTCATTAGCCGTATAGGTAAACAATAAACAAAATCGCTCAAAAAAAAATTAATTTAAAATAAAAAAGATTAGGAACGAAAGTTAAGGTACGAGTGAATGCGACTTCGTAGGCGAAACGAATTCGAAGAAATTTAATTAATAATAAAGAAAAACGATTTAATACAACTTAGGTATTGGAATTCCGACCGTGCCGAACGACGATATCGATGTGCACGTTAGAGAGCTACTAAAATTATTTAACGAATTGTTAAGCCAGTAGGGGCAAATTTAATTAAAAACTTATTTTATTAATACTAAACTATTACGTACGGCTCGAGCAACTAAAAGTGCATTCAGGTTTCGGCTCTCAATCGATAGACACCACTGATCTCTATAATATAACTGGATTGCGCTTAGCCCATTATTTCAATAGAAATGTTGTCGCCAGTTTGCCGCCATGTTACCACTCTCAATTACCAATGCAGCCGTCGTGTTTACATCGGTCGTCGCATGATATACGAACAATTAGGGAATTTTAATTAAATTTAATTATTTTACTTGAAAATACAAATTTTTATTTAGTTATTCGGTATTTTTAACATTTTTTTACTACGGTCATTATGATAGTTATTCGGTGACACATGCAAAAGATTTGGCAGTCACACAGATGAAACGCGCTGCAGATCACCGCAAGAAAATCGCTCCGCTATGGTTTAGCTAGCTAGTTTAGCAAGTACAGAATAGGTTGTACAAGCAGCGCAATTCGGCATTTTTAAACTTCTAAAAAGATTCCGTCAATAGCATCAGATAGGTAGGCGTGGAGTTCCAAAATGGCGACCAGCGGCGACTCCCAGGCAGGTCTAAGCGCAATCCAGTTATATTATAGAGATCAGTGATAGACACAAGTAAACAAACTTCCGAAAATTACTGTTCTCAAACTCTCAAAGAGACGGACGCATATTGAGAAAGCGACTAATGTGACGTCTTAGGTGAAGGAAATTGAAAGAAATTTTAAATTAAACGAGGCATTGCTACTATAGAAACCGTTTTCAGGGATAGCGCTGCTATAGCTATATAGATTACGTTACGAATTTTGTAACTGGCTAAGGCTAAACAAACGGTCGTCCAAGAACAACTGTAATCTAAAATTTATATATGAGATTTAAAAAGATCCATCATTTCTGACGGGCTACTTCTAGTATAGAATAAAAGTATAGGGCCAGATTCATCAAAGGACGGTTCATCAGAGGACTGTTCATCAAGGACTATTCATCAAGGGACCATTCATCAAAGGACTATTCATCAAAGGACTATTCATCAAAGGACTATTCATCAAAGGACTATTCATCAAGAGGACGGTTCATCAAGAGGACGGTTCATCATAAGGACTGTTCATCTAATGTCTATTCATCCAGCGGACTATTCATCAAAAAAAGTTAATAAAATTGTTTAAGATGTTATTTTCAACCAAAATATGCTACCAAATCGTGGAGTAATTTATATCAAATTTACAGTGCTACTGTGCTTGTATTCAAATACTTTATACTTTATAAAAGAACTAGCGGGGTAACCGGCGTTGCCCGGGATTTTTAGAGGTGTTTCAATCGTTTTTCTCGCTTGCTCTCACGCTCCCGGTTGCCTTGTTATATTAACAGAGCCTCTTCTGACACCCAGTTATAGTATTTTCTTACTTCAAGTTTACAAACATAATAGCTTTACTACAAGACAAAACCATAACAATTACACACCTTTACAAAATTTACTCAATCGAGAAAAATAGTGTCACAAGCAGTCCCAAACCTTGCTACAACCCATATAGTGGACCGGTTAAGTGCAGCCTCCAGCAAAACAAATTTCATATTTGTATTAAGAAAAATATGCTTATAATTATGGGATATTGCCACATTCTGGAAAATTGGAAAAAACACCGTTTTTGGTCCCGATCCTACATTTTAACGGACCGCTATTGTGTAGCAAACTTTCGATTAAAAGCAATTAATTTAATGTAAAGAATAAATAAAAAAATGAAATAATAATTTAATTTTTTTTATAGAAACAATAGTGGTGTCTTCTGCACCAAGTGTTTGCATTAGTGTTAGATTCCTAGTGATTTGGCTGAATGTAATAATTCATAAAAACTTGAGATTATTTACATGATGAAAGCCCGATAAGTTAAACACAAAACCATAATAACAAAATAACTATAATAGCTTGACTCAAACTGTATTTATTTATAAATCAATTCAAAACAAATAATATAAAGACACTGACCAAACCTTGAAAAAGTATAGTATAACAACACATTTATTCCATCATGACAATATATAAATTATACTTCAGATTTAAACACAAATGACTGTAATAAAATGAGTGAAAAACAAATTAAAATTAACAAATATAAAAAAACACAGTTCTCACACAAAAGCCACAGGTTAGACATTGAATCAGTAGAATAACAAAACATTTTAGAACCATTTTTAGAATAACACCACTATAATCTGATAGGATTCTTTATTTTTTATCGTTATTCAAAGATGTTTTTGCAAAAACTATGTTGTCGTTGTCCTGCAAAATATTAGCTCAATTGCAAGCGTTCTTATCTATTCGATTGGTCAAAGCCTGAAAATAGTTAGACTTGATTGTAGCAATTTAAAAAGAAACACATTGAAATGAAGTCAGTTGGCACTGTTCATAAAATAGAATTGCTTAACTGAAATATTTTTAAAAAGAACCATCATCGCCATCACAATCATATAAGTACAGTTTGTCCCGCTGCTTCTTCGCTTTTTGTTGGCTTTCTGTATCTATACAGGCTATTTAGAATAGTTGCCTGCAAATGATTTTTACAACTCAAATGCCAGCAAGAGCAATGAGTTTGGAAGGTAATTTTGATTCTACGTCCTTAGCCCCAATGATCATCAGGTATTGTTATTGGTGTTTTTAAATTTTGTGATATCTTTCAACAATTTCAGCAAAAAATATTTTATACATTATTATTATAATCAAATATGTACAATTTAATGTACATGCTTGAATCTTCTGGGCAAATAGTCTTGAATTTTCAACTCCCAATTTGACCAAACTGCATTGGCTTTAGCCAAAAACAGCCACTGCAAAAAGAGAGTCTATGATCTTTAAAAAAAGACAAGTTTTGTTAAAGTTATTTAAAAAGTATTTTTAAAACATTGCTTCGCATTATAGTCATTAAAATCACAAATAGCAGATTTAAATTAATTGCCTGCAAATGTTTCTACAGTGATTTGTTTAACTACAGCAATGCTGAAAAGATTGAGCCCGTGATTAACCGAGAGAAACTGGAAGATTATGTTAATAAAGTTGTGAGCAGTGCATTTGAAGAAGCTGTTAGTGCCGGTAATGAAGATGATTTGAAGAATGTGGAAAAGAAAATTAAAAACAAAGTGGCATCTAGTGTTCATGAAATTTCTGTTCAAAAGAAAAAAATTGAAGAACCAGGAACAACTAAAAAGTGTAACGCCTGTCCACAATTCGCAACTGAGGTCAAACAGCAGGTTGTCCTAAATCGAACAATTCTGACCCATCGACTGACGATGATTCATCCACTTCTACTACGACTGATTTTTCTTCATTTTCTGAATAGAAAACATTTTCTGAAAATACCAGTACTCCACTCAGTTCTGACAGCCTCAAGTTTACCTGTGATCATGCAGTTGTACAACTACAAATACTACAGCCTTCTGATATATCAAAGAACAGTGAAGAATTTTCTGCATCCAATTTTGATGACACATACATAAAGTTGAGGGAACAGGCACTTGCTGACAAGGAAGTTGCAGATAGAAAGAAAAAAGAAGAAGAAACTGGAGATAAATCTTCAATGCAAATTTGCAGCCTGGAAAGCATGACGACTATCACAGTGAAAGCTAAAGAAAAAGTGGAAGAAGATCTCGATGTAAATCTTTCCGATTTCACTCTATCACTCGATTTGAAAAAGAAGGAAGATGAACTTGCAATTGCATTCTCAAACAAAACATCTCCTGAAACGGAGGAAAGCGGTGTTGATTATGATGGTGAAAGCAGAAATGAAAAGGATCGTGTTGCTAGGAAAGAATCAAGAAAATATGAAAGTTGTCCATATCAACTGGCTAGCCAAGTATCATGGAACTTTAAAAAAAAAATCTTCTCGGGCCGAGCAGAGATGAGAGGGGGACATTCCTAGTCTACGTGGCGTGTTGTGGTGCAATCGATGGAGTGGAGCAAGGACTGGTTGAATGGTGGCTGTGACTCGAGTGATTTGATTTCGAACTTGTACATATTCTATTTTCTATTTGTTATTTTATTTAATAAAATAATAAACGTGAACCAAGGATTACAGCAATATATTGGAACTGATAATGGTTGGGGTTCAACATTTGTATGGGAGCCAGCACATCTTCTCCCATGGTTCCACTCTTCAAACGCTTTCAGGAATATTGGGGATTTATTGATACAGTTAAATATGAACTAGGAATGTCAGCTGATGACGTAACAAATCTAGTGGGTGACACTAAGCAAGACACCATAGATTATGCAAACAAGCATCTTGAACAGAGTCAGTCGAGAGATGATTATAAAAAATTCCTGGACTTTGTAATTGTCTTTCTCGGAGCTGTTCCTGCCAGAGGATTGCAATTTATGTCACCAGGAGCAATGCATTACACCCGCTGGATGTCCAAAGTTATTTGTAGTTTGAAGATCTAGATTTTCAGGGCTCAATTCAAACTGACTCACGCAGAACTGAGAGGATTACGTGATGTGTGTGTTCACAGTAGTGTCTACCTAAAAGCCTGGGTCTTTTATTAGAAAGTTAACAGTAAACATTGAAAAAAGATTATTCATTATTAATGTTTTCATAAATAAATACTGCATTTTTTACAATAAATTACGATATACTTGTAATTCTAAAAATTTCCATAATTGTTGTAGTTTTTGAGTTACTTGAGCTACCCCTAATTATAAGAATTTATTTCTCAAATTGTTTAACTGTTTTTATACCAAAAAAAGATAAGTAGGGCAAGACTTTCAAAAATAATAATTTTAATTTTTTTGGTCTTATAAGCTCCACCCTAATATATATGTATATATATATATATATATATATATATATATATATATATATATATATATATATATATATATATATATATATATATATATATATATATATATATATATATATATATATATATATATATATATATATATATATATATATACGGGAAAAGTGAGCGTGAAATCAGCTGTGTGGCTTGCTGGTTGTGCACTTAATTTGTATTTTAGTGAGACTTTGGCTGAACGCGTCGACACTTGTTTACTCACTGAAAGGGTGTTTATTAATACTCGGCTACTTTTATTGATTTTACGTCTAATTCTGCATGTATTGAAAACAAACTAACTGCTGTTTAATTAACTTTATTATTATAATTTGAGAAAGTGTTTTTTCTATTTTAATATATACCGTTTTATTATTATAAATGAGGCTCTGAAGATGGTTAAATTAACCGAAACTGGCCAGACAGCTGGAAAAAATAAAGATTTTAAAACGTTGCTTGGTGTAGTTTCAGAAAAGAAAGATATTGTTGTTTTGCAAGGTTTATACAAGAAACTGTTGAATGCAAAATGGGCGACAAAGTTCAATGAAACTTGCTTGCGGGAAAATATTGTCCCCAATTATGTATGGAATATATATATACATATATATATATATATATATATATATATATATATATATATATATATATATATATATATATATATATATATATATATATATATAATTATTTATAACTATATGAATCAAACTCTATATGATATAATAACGATCATATCCTCTATGATATAATGATAATCCTACACTATATGGTACAATAATCATAAACTATATAATAATATATTATATTTACATTAATCTAATAATTATTCATGTTTTCTTTTCAGAAACTGTCCTCTAGCAACAAACAAATTTTCAGCGAGAAGCACAAGCTAAAGTAACACTAATTCAATGTTGTCATCAGTAAAAAAATGTTGATCACAGGAAATCCAACCGATGGCTCATCATCGTCATCATCATCGTCACCAACACCATCCAGATTAGTACCCATGACTACTATTACATCTAAGGCCATTACAACTTCATCGTCATCATCATCTAGTTCGTCATCTCCGAAAGTTAAATCACAGAAATCACTCCTTTTTTCAAAATTCAAAACACCCTCATCATCGGATTCTTTTTCATCACCAATATCACCCACTTCCACAACAGTTGCAACAACTGTCTCAACAGCTCCAGCAGCTACATCTATTGTTGTAATAGCTGCATTAACAACAAAAAGTCAGGCCTCTCCACACGGGTTTTCATCTAACAGCTCCTGGAAACCTTCGATAGCTACAACGAAATTGAAAAACAAATCATCAGCATCATCATCTTCGACTTCATCACCAGCGTTTTCAACTCCACCAACGACGTTTTCTCAACCAAAATCACCTCCAACTGAAAGTCCAACAACAATCCTTTCGAACGAGACAACGTTGTTGTTATCACATTTATCAGGAGATTTTAGGACCAGGACAATAACAACAACAAATTTAACAGAAACAGTAACGACGACGACATCTGTAACAACAACACTTTTTAACATCAAACCAACTCCAACATTTCGCGAAGCTGTATCGAATCTTCAAAACAACCGGGAAGATTTCCACAAGCTGCAACAGCTCGTTCAGCAGATAGGGTATTTAATATTTAAATTTGATTCGTGTTTTTAGTGTAGAGAGTAATTTGAGGGGTTATTGATTGATTGATTGCAGTTCATATGATCTACACCATTTAAATAATTTATCATCACTGTGTCATAATTACAAATACACTTTGTAGTGTCGTTCTTTTTTATTGTTTAGCTAAATAAGTATTGAATTCTATCAACTGAAAAAATATACAATTGTAAACAAGCTTGGTTCATTCAATTCCACTGAACTCTACCCGGGCATTTTTTCTACCACTATTACATTTTATTTTTATCGTCATTACTTTCGCATCAACAACACACCTCTTAATCATTATCATAAACACATATTAACCACACCCTTCAAACTTCTTTTAGCTTCAGATCTCTCTCTAACATACTGAGAGATAGTTCAGCTAGTGAGTCATCTACCTGTCTATCAAGCGAGGCTCACTCTCTGCAAGACGAACAACCGCCTCAACCCACCAGTGTTACCACTAACAAATCCATGCAAGTTCTTACTGGTGTACAACAACAAAACCAACCCAGCGAATACGATTATCAACAAAAGTTTTTCGAACACAAAAAGCTATGGAAACATCTAACTTCAACGAGCACAGATCTCTTAAAAACATCGGAAAATGACAAAAAATCGAAATACGATTTTAAAGATTTAGATTTATGTGTTTACGACAACAAATCTGAAACTGAAAGTCTTCTGTCCACTCCTGTCGAAATAATGTCAGTGAATGGAAAAAGAAAAAGTAAATTAAGTCATTTATTTAGAGACGATAAGAATTCTTCACAACCTGTGACCACACCGCAAATAGGCTGTGAAGAAAGCCTGGTTATAAGAGAAAGTGCAGACTCGATATCAGAACAAGAAACTGACAAAACACGATTTAGCCTTGTTTCTAAGGGCACCACTTTCACTAAGCGATTGAATATGTCTGCCACCACGTATAAAAAAAACCATGCCATGGTGGCCAGCAGCGACAACATTTTTGGTTATTACAACGCCATAAAAGACAACATCTTTAGCCACAATGATAAGTTTAGTGAAAAGTCTAAAACTCGAAGTCGATCATCATGCTATAGACCATCACACCGTGACAAACATAGCACTATCGTAGCCCCAAGCGCCATTCATCCCACCATTAAAACATTCAATTTATTGTTTGAATGTTGCGGAGTTGATCCATTAAAACATAAAACAAAGGATCATTCAATTCCGCACATTTCTCAATTTTGTAAAGTTGTTAATCTCGTACCAAGCAGCAATTCTGCATTTTCCCTTGCTGCAAAAGGCGCTAAAATTCACGTAACTTTAAGTGTAACAGTAAATGATTCTTCGGCTGTTACGAGCTGGAGCAGGTCAAAAGTTCCTGCTTCTGCAACAACTGCAACAATTGATGAGATAAGCGACATAACCTTTAGCCCAATCACACGTAGGTCAAGACAGCGCACAAGCAGTCCTATGGTTCACCAAGAAAAAGCCTTGATCCTTTTGCAACAGCAACGTAAACACTTGCTAGCTGGTCAAAACCAATGTGCTCGGGATTATTCAGGAAAGCATTTTGACATAACGACAATTAAGCAAAACCTTCCATACTCTTCTAATATTCGACCTGGAATGACCAATTCAAAAGTTCTCTTTGGTGTTGGGGTGCATAAAACTGAAATAAACTCTACAAATACTTTGACAAAGAACAAAGACAAATTATTTTCAGGAATATCCGGCAACTACAGCTTAGTTGAAAGTTACTCAGTTAATTCAACAAAACACAAAACTAGTTCAATTGTTGGTGACATAGTGAACCAGAATATCATACGGCCACAGCACTTTCTTTTCAGTCACAAACCTTCACAAAGTTTAACGATAGAGAATGCTAACAACTCAAAAAAGATGCTTTCTGAACATGGTGACTTCCAAAAAATATCAAATTATCAAACGACATCTCGAAGATTGACCAAACATACAGAACTGCTTCGTTCTCTCGAAGACATTTTCTCAGTTAACCACATAAACAGCAAACTTCTGCAAAATACCTCTACGATAAAGTCTTCTGCTAAAATAAAACTAGAATCTTCGTTTTCAACGAAAACAAGTGAAACCAAAGTTTCAAATTCCATCCAACAAGTAATATGTAGCACAGCAGCAGTAAACATACCGTCGTTTACTGCTCAACTCACAAAAAATATTCCGCTGCTTACTTCACCTTTTCAATCAGGTGATAAATATCAAAATGTTTTGGAAACTTTACATCAGGAACCAAAGCCTCGACTGAAACATCGCAGTTCTGTCAACCGACCTTGTTCAACTTCTGTGTTGCTCTCTCAGTGCAATAATGTTCCATCTATTCCAAGCGAAATGTTTGAATTTGAACTTTCTGCTGGGACAGGTTTGCATTCAGAACAGACTACTCAACCTTTGACCAGCATTCTTCCAAATTTTTTATCAACCAGACAAAAAGATCGAAGCCGCCCAGTTAGCGCATTAGTAACCACAACTAACTCAGTAAGTATGTTAAAAACGGTGCAGTCATCTGGGCTTACATCAGGCGATAAAAAAATTAAAGAGTTTGCTTTAAATCCGTTTATGGCTGAAGGTCGAAATCAAACGATGTTAAATGGAAAAGAACCACAAAAACTCATTCGTTCTCTTTCTTTTAAGTCCAAACGTCATGACCGTTATGACTTTGCTAGCTCCAAAGTAAAAGGTTTTAAAAACGAACCAGCAGATTCTAATAACTTTTCCACTTGCAACGATTTTCCACCGATTAGCTCCGCTCTTGACAGCGTTCTAGAAATTTTAAATTTGGTTTCAAAAGATGTAGCAAGCTCATCACCAGTGAAACGGCGCAGTTGCTCTGTAATATCCGGTAAAGTTGAGGTTGTGAAAACATCTATAGATGGAACCGAGGCAAGCCTAAACCAAGTGACTCGTCCTCAACCACATCGTTACAGACGAAACTCTACCCATTTATTTTTAACTTTAGCTCCAGTATCGCCAGCAGCAGTTAACAGAGTTACATCAGTGATTATCAGTCATCCAACTGAGTCTATTCAATCTAGTCAGACAATAAGAACATCGACAAATTCAGGTGAGCCCCCAGATCCACCCCGTCAAGGTCGAACAAGGCGAAGCGAAAGTGAAGTGAGGCGACCATCAGCAGACATAGATAAGTCAAGTCAAAGACGTAATTCAGCTAACTCTGAATATTTAGAGCAATGCCAACATTCTAAAGTTGCTGTAAGTACCATGGAAACTTGGAAAAACTTAGTAGCTAATTCAGTTGATTGGGAATATCAGAATCATCACGAACACCAAGTCTACAAACCTAGTGAAATACTGAGAAAAAAAAGTGTTGAAATGGCTTCATCAAAGCAACAGCAGGAAGTCTATCAAGAAAAACCTCAACACAAATTTAAGTCACAAATTCAACAGACCAACAAATCAATGGACAGCCAGAAACAGCTGCTTCAGCAACAACCGCTAAGTTTTGACAACGAATTCAACGATCTTTTAACTTCTTTAAACTTGTCAGGAGACACCAAGGTTCGGTCAAATGTTTCTAGTAGTTCACGCAAACCACTCAAGTCGTCTATTTTTACAACGACCATTTCTTCACTCGTGACGTCATTAGCTTCAGTGGTGACGTCACTGGCAACTCAATGCAGTCAAAGTCGAGTTTCGAATACAAAGATTCTTTTGAAATCAAGATCTGAAAAAAGTTTGCAAGATTTAGAAGCCAGTTATTTGAGCCATGATGGAAGTTTGTCTCCACCAAGAGTTTTACCTCTCCCAAAAGATTCCGTCATTGCTAGACATCGATTGAGGTACCGAGATCAGAACTCACAAGAAAAGTCTTCGTCTACGTCACCGGAGAAAATTCCATTTTATTCGAAAGATGTCAGGAGGTATAGTGTTGATTCGCATGTTCGGCAAGTTAGAAAAGCGGGAATCGTTCGAGATTTTAGTGCTTATCCAGTGAAAAGATCAGAACCCATAAAAAAGAAAGCAGATCAAGACTATAAAAATGATCGGGATGATGATGATGGCACTGGTAGTATTGAGATTTTTGATAGAAAGGTAACGTGTGAAGATGTAGCAAAACAAAATAAAGAAAGACGCAGAAGACTCAGAAGAAGGAGGACTGTAAGTGCTGGAAATTCTTTTGTACGAGCAGCATTTGATCAGAATTTTAAACCAAGGTGGGAGTTATTTTATTTTTTCTTGTAACTAAGTCACCACATAAAACGAAATGATTAGCAGGGTTAGCCGGCGTTGCTCGAGGTTTTTAGAGGTTGTTCTCTCTTTCTCTCTCTCTCTCTCTCTCTCTCTCTCTCTCTCTCTCTCTCTCTCTCTCTCTCTCTCTCTCTCTCTCTCTTTCTCTCTCTCTCTCTCTCTCTTTCTCTCTCTCTCTCTCTCTCTCTCTCTCTCTCTCTCTCTCTCTCTCTCTCTCTCTCTCTCTCTCTCTCTCTCTCTCTCTCTCTCTCTCTCTCTCTCTCTCTCTCTCTCTCTCTCTCTTTCTCTCTCTCTCTCTCTATGTCATTGGTTAAAGTTCTTCTGAAATTTCTCACAAATCTTTATTACATTATTAAACGAATAAACGAATTATTACCTCGATGATCTTACTTACTAAATCTAATCATTTTTTATTTTTAATGTGATAATAATTAAAGAACATATTATAGGACCGTCTCACTTTTTTTTGCCCACCCTGTAGATTAAAAAATGTTTAAGTATTTTTCAGCGGTGATTCAATCAAAATGTTTGAGTGGATTTTGCGGGGTTGGCTCAGGAAAAATCGAATGATGTTTGTTATTGCTAAAATTTAAAATAATTCTCATAAAAATAGTGTATGCCTAATAATTATTTACTGAACTGAAACGTGAACATATGTACAGAAGCTGTTTGAAGTGATGCCGTACGGAGAATAGATGTTCAAGCGGACTATTTTTTATTGTCATTTAAAAATTTAATTTTCAGACTTTACTTTCGTAGGCCAATGGCAAATTCATAGGCCATAGGCACAGACGGCACTCAAGTACAAACGCACAGATGAATAAATCCATAAATATTAACATATACATATTTAAACTCGCACACAAACATGTGCACATATGAAAGCGCGCACACACGCACACCGGCACACGAACATCTACTAACTAGTATCAAAGAAGCTCTTAAAAACGTGCCAGGAATGTTACTAACAAATTTCTTCGTCTGAAGAAGTTTTTACTCGGCTGCACATTGGATTGGGAGAAATGGGAGTACTATACTGGAAAATGAAAAAAACATTAATTAAGATTAGTAAATATAATTTAGAAGTTTAACACTTTAATTGGCTTACGTGAACTATTAGTAGTTCATTGGTATTGGAATTTTATTAAAGGTCAAAAATGAAATTTGAGTTTTTAGTTTTATCACAACTTTATAAATGCGCACAATGACCTTGAATAAAAAAACATAATACAGATAGTCACACACATGCATGCAAACATGCGTACATACAGACGCACGCAGGTACATAGTACATGATTACATACATACACACACATACATACATACATACATACATACATACATACATACATACATACATACATACATACATACATACATACATACATACATACATACATACATACATACATACATACATACATACATACATACATACATACATACATACATACATACATACATACATACATACATACATACATACATACATACATACATACATACATACATACATACATACATACATACATACATACATACATACATACATACATACATACATACATACATACATACATACATACATACATACATACATACATACATACATACATACATACATACATACATACATACATACATACATACATACATACATACATACATACATACATACATACATACATACATACATACATACATACATACATACATACATACATACATACATACATACATACATACATACATACATACATACATACATACATACATACACGATCACACGATTATTGTATTCTTGATTTTTTATCAAACAAAAATATAGCACCCAGAAACCTTTGAGATCCGAAAGCATGCTTTTGTAAAGTGATGAATTTGCCACCTTTTCAAGTGGAAGGTTCGAAAGTTACCAATATACTTTGAATTTTTTCCGCACATCTGCTTAGTCTGGCTGCCGTGTTTTCTTTAAAATTTTAAAGATTAATAGAAGCATTTTTAAAATACTGTTAAGTTGACTTAAAATAGAGACTCAGCTTTACAAAAGGAATGTTATCATCACATCAATGCTAAAGACACTCAGCTCATCCACCTACTTTTCTTATTTTCAACTCAAAGCAATAAATAATACATTCTTCTCTTCACTCACTTTTAACTCATATATACTTCCATAAAAGGAACGGAATTGTAACTTACGATAAACTTCCATTCACACACACAGATATTGACACACACACACACACACACACATATATATATATATATATATATATCTATATATATATATATATATATATATATATATATATATATATATATATATATATATATATATATATATATATATATATATATATATTCTCAACACACACACATATATATATATATGTGTGTGTGTGTGTGTGTGTGTGTGTGTGTGTGTGTGTGTGTGTGTGTCTGTGTGTCTGTGTGTGTATACACTTGTAAAAAAGACAAAATATCAGGAAAATATTGTTTGGCTTAATCGGCGTCTAACCGGCGCTCATGAAACAGCTTTGCGAAGCAAGCAAAAGCGATGCAGAAGCGAAAAGTAGTAGGCAGAATTTTCTAACCCGCTTGGTTTTCCCGCTGTTTGCGTCTCTCGAAGCTCATCTTTAGTCTGTCTTTCTTTCTTTCTTTGCGTTCGCATTTCAGGGACAATATCGATATAAAAAGATATTATACAATAAATCGAATATGTTAGATTTTAATTACTTAATTAGGTATTTGCCTTTATGTTTTGGTTCCTAAATTATTGTCAAGGTTAATTTGATTTTTTTTCATAAATCTAAAAATTACTTATAATAATATCGTCAAAACAAGTTGAACTCGAAACTATAAGTTGCACATACTTTCAAGAGTTGGAGAGAAAATGAAGAAGACGCAATAGTGCAAAGAATACTTCGTTTCGTTTCGGATATTTTTGATATTTTTCTTTTGTTTTATTGGATTTTTTCAGGGTTGAAGATTATAATATAAATTTATAAATTCACAATTCAAAGCATGATTTGTAACATACATGATATTTAGGGTTCCCTTGTATTGCGAAGATTTGGTGAACGAAGGCGAAATCAATAACTTATTGGAGGAAAAAATTGACAGTGGTCATTCAAAAACTATTTTGTCGAACAAAATTGTAAGTCTCAATAGAAACACACTCATAAGCAACCACGCTTCAATTCCAGCTGAGAATGAGATTAAAAAACATCAAATTTCTGTGGGGATCTTAGTGGACAAAGCAGGAGAAGAAAAGTTGTTTGAACAAACGGTTTTATATCATCGAGTGAAATCCAGTTTACTGTCTTCACCAAAAAAAATTATTTCTCAAAATACTGAGCTGAAACATAAAAATCCAGATAAATTTCATTGGATCAATAAAGATAATTCAAAATTATTGGATGAATTTGAATTGTTTGATAACGTCTATGATAGTTTTATAAATGAAATAAAAGCTAAGAAGCAGAAACAGCAACGTCGACAAGAAAATAAAGAGCAGCTCTGCAGTCAAAACGCAGTCTACGTTTCGAATTCTGATGACAACATGTCTGGTTTGTTAGTTTTATATTAGAACAAATTATTTCAACCATTGAATTAATGTGAAATTTTGATATAAACATGTAAATAATTTGCACAAATATTTTCATTGACTTTTTTTTAACTCAGGAATATCAGCAGTTGAAGATTGGCAAGCCAAGCGTCTAGATTTTTCACACCACGTTCCAAAGATAGAGGTCGGTTAGCACAACATCATTACTATTTCATTTATTACTTATTATTGGCTTACTATGCCTAATATTTTTTTAGCTTACTATTATTGTTGTTGTTTTTTACATAGACGAGCTTATGTCCGGATGTGTACTCTGTCAACAAGAGTCTTACCCCCTTTAACACTAGACAAATCTTATTAGAAGACAAAGGTCATCTAACTACAGAAGATGCTTCGAGAAGGTCAAGTTCTTTGTCAGAGACAAATTTTACTTCCGGATGGACAGATCGTTCCGCACAAGATTTCAAGCCAGTAACAGGAGAAGAGAAAAAGTTTACTTTTCAAGTAAATAAGCCTTTTCAATATTATGGTGCTGATTTAGGCAATTTGGAAAGTGCTCAAAACATTCAGGAAGTTCATCAAAGATCCAAAAGCCCTTCCAATGCTGGAAAAATTCTAATTTCGATGGACAAAGAGCGACCCAGGCCAAAATCAACTTTGTTTTCTGAAATGCGCAAAACTGTTTTCGGTGCAGGTCGTCAGACGAACCCACAAGTTTTGGAAGAACTAAACAAATACAAAGAGCGAGTAAAACAAGAAAAACTAGAAAAAGTAAATCAACCCAATTTTAAGATTGAAAAAACAGAATTTCAATCAGCAGTTGAAACCAATCTAAAACAAAGCTTTGTTGCAAGAGATGAAATGGAACACGTGCTGGAGCCTATTGTGACTAAACCAGTTTTTATGTTATCCCAACAGTCTACTAAAACAGATCAAACAGAACCGCATGAAAACAAAAATGTTTTAATTTTTGAACCAGCAGCACTGAAAAAAGAAAAAATCGTGATGGATGAGCCGTCAGAAGAAGAACCGTCCATGGAATCATTCCATCACAAGTCTCCCACAAAAATTCAAGAAGCCTTTGATTTTGTTCCTGTTCAAGATAACACATCAGATGAACCAAGTAAAGAAACTAAATATTTGATTAAAGTAGCAAATTTAAGTATGGTTCAAGAATCTTTAAAATCGCTTATTAAACCGTCTCCTGCAATTGGTATAGAAATCAAGCCAACTGTTAAGTTTAAAGAGCCAGATAATCAAAAAACAACTCCGGCAAACACTCAAACGATTAACCAAAAAATTGTTTGCGTAAATCCAAAATTTCTTTCTCGCATGTCCAGAATAGATTGGGCTAAAAAGAAATTTGCTGAAGATGGGACAAGTAAGTTCAACGTGCCAGCTTTACAACAAAATGTTGAAACGCTGGAGCCAACAGAAACTGACAATGGCAGTAAAATAATAACAACAGCCGACACACTCTTGGAAAGTTCTAAAGGTTTTACTTCCGAAGGTACGAAAGTCTCTTTTCATGCAGATGCAAGTAAATTGGAAGCTCCTGATAAAGCTGACGAAAAACTCTTGCAAAAGTCAATATCTTGTGACAAATTAGAGTTTCCTATTATAAATTCGAGAGTACTCTGCATCTCTCCAACTCCTTTAAAACTCCAAAAACTAGAAAAACTTACACTCTCCATATCTGGTCAAAAACCCAAAACTGCACTTCCTGAAAAGATATCTGAAACCGAAGAAAATCATGAATCTTTGCATTCATCGGCGGAAAAAATAGTTTCTTTAGACTCTATTGCGTTAGATGCTTGTGATTTTGCATCCTCAAAAACTGTAGAGCAAACACAAAATAATTTTTTTGACAGTACTATTTTAACAGAGGTACAAGTAGAACCGCAAATGGATGACATAAATTTAATGCCTCTTGCGAATGATAACCGGTCTTATGTTCAAAAAACAGAAACAGATAATAATATTCTGATTTTTGAGCTACCGCAAAATAATGTTTTTGATAGTGTTATTTTAACAGAGGTTAGCCCAGTAAAACCGCAAACAGATGACACAAATTTAGTGACTCTTGAGATTGATAATCAGTCATTTAATCAAGAAACAGAAGCAAACAGCAATACTCAGCTCCATGTTCAAAAAACAATATATGACGAAAACATTCAGCCCAACTTTCAAGAAGCAAAAACAGATCAGTCTGATGTTCAAAAAACAGAAGACATTAAGTTTCATGTCCAAGAAACTGAAAAAAACCAAAACATTCAATCTTTTGATCAAGAAACTGACCTTAAAATTCAGTCTCATTTTCAGGAAACAGGAACAAATAGTAATATTGAATCCCATGTCCAAGAAACAGGAACAGATAATAATATTGAATCTCATTTTCAAGAAACAGGAACAGATTATAATATTGAGTCTCATTTTCAAGAACCAGGAACAGATAATACTACTGAGTTTCATTTAAAAGAAACAGGAACAGATAATAATATTCAGTCTCATGTTCAAGCAGAAACCCCAGAGAGCAACATTTTGTCTGCATCGTCCGAAGAAATTGAAATAGACACAAAGAAGTTTGCAGATATAAATTTGTTGGATCCGCTGCTCCAAAATACATGTTCAGTTCCCGCAGCATTGTCAACTGAAACTTGTGTAGAAAAAAATAGAAAAGAACCTGATGTAACGTTTTTAGAATTAATTAAATTGGAAACAAGTGAAAATAAAACAGATTGTTTTTTTAGTAATCTTGATGAAAAATCTGTCACTAAACAGTTGAGCAATAAAGTAGAAAGTGAATCGACATTCTCCGTATTTTCATTCGATCAAGTTAAATCCTTACAAAAACCAGCTGATGCATCTACGTTTCCTAGCGAAAAAGAAGTACATGCCCCACCAGAATCGGTATTTCTTTTGCCAACTTCAATTCAACTGCATGATACTGATGCTGCCGTAAAATCTCGAGAGCTTAGTTGGATGCAGCCAACTATGGCAAATGTTCCCTTTCAAACAGTTACAAAATTAACGGGTTCTAATGTATTGAAGATAACATCTGTCACGAGAAGTCAACCACCACAATTGCTTTCATCTTCTGTCAGTTCAAATCGACAGCATCAGCAACTTCGAAAGCCAAATAAAATCGCAAAGACTTCATTTGTGCCATTAGCAATTTTTGAATCAAGCAATGGAACTTCTTCTTGTAATGAAATCAGCAATAGATCGGAAACGCCAATGAGCGCATCAGATGAAAAATTCCCAGAATCTTTAAATCAACAAAAATTTCCAAAAACCGATAATTCCCAAGGCGAAAATAATACATTGTCAAAATTCCAATTAAGTCCCGAATTTAATAAAAATCAAACGATACAACCATTAATAGCGAGCCCACAAAAAACAAAACACAACACTTATGCTCATGGTCCAAAAATATCGTACGCCTCTTTAAAAGCAGCTGGAAAAGTTAATAGTAGACCTAGGCCAATTGAGGGCGTTGTATTTCCTGGACTCCCAGCTGAATGCCAACTTCCAAAGAGTGTTTATGGTTCAAAGTCAGATTTTCCAATGTTTGCCTCAGAGGCAATTTATCAATCTGATCGAAATGACGTAAAAGAACTTACTCGAGTCACTGAATCATTATTATATATCACGACTACAACCTCTCTGCCCAGTGTAGCAGTTCCATCTCAGATATCGACAGTATCAAAACTTAATTTTGGCAATCTCATCGATACTTTTTCGTCACCTGGAAAAGTTTTAAACACCAACATAGCGACCAGTTCTTGTTCTGCACCAGCTACTGTTAGTTCAATCAAAACTACAAAACAACCTTCTTCTTTTCCAGCGGTGGCAAAAAACAATTTACCTTCCTACGAAACTCCACCTACAACTGTTAAAACTGCACCTTTAGTTGATTCATTTACTGTAACAGCATCTCAGCCCTTCCAACCAGAAACAAATACAGTAATTCCTATAGTTCAAGCAAATGTTATTGAAGATAGGTTTTCGGAGGTTAAACTGCAAATAATAGATTTTATAAAAATCGAAGAAAAGGAAAAAACTAGAATAGAAAAACCTGAACATCCAAGTGATTTTCAATTGACACCAGCAGCCGCGGTTAACATTAAACACGTTTCAGAAAAAAATGACCCAGAAATTTTAAAAGCAGAAACTCAAAGGCATGTGTACGTTCAAAAGTTTTCAGTTTCGTCAAATCAATTAAAACTCTTCCAGGAGGCTCAAAAGCCTATGCAAATAATCACCACAGCTAAAAAAATTCCATCCTCAGAAATTGAAATGTTTCAAAAATCAGAGATCAGCGAACCTGTTGAAAATGTTGGAACTGAAATAGATATTCCTGACGTAATTGTAGAAAATAAGAAGATACCGGTCAGCGTAGTGGATTGTCTCAAGGAAAATCAGATTGTTGAAAAGCTCCAAACCCCGTCTGCGGATGAATTGAAAGAAAACTGTAATAAAAAAATTGAACATTTAATAACATCTACTGGGAAAATTTTGTCTATCCCAACTGTTTTAGCTGCAAATAACGTTGACATGTTTTCTCCAAATAGTTCTTTATCTTTACAATTTGTAGGGAACAAGATTTCACAAATAGACCAGGACTTGAGAAAAATGGAAAATAATGAGCAGCTATTGTTTTACTCTGATAACGTGAAAGAAGACGCAGATATGCGAGCGGACATTGAAGAAATGATGAAACCAGGTTCAGAATTTCGTTTGAAATTAGCTGAAAAACGTTTGTCAGCAGACGATCTTGTGAAAGAAAGTGGAAAACTTGGATTCAAAGTCAATCATTTAATGGCTGCTCTGGAAAAGCATGGCAGTTTTGCTGCTGAAATGAGCGATAAAAAGAAAGCCTTGAATATGAGAGGCACTGCACTTGAGAGTGGTAGTCATGTTAAAGAACAACTTCAGCAGCTTGAAAACACTTTACACCCGGGTGTTTCTACTTTATGTCCTTCTCCACAACCTGATTCCGGTAAAAGATCGCCTAGACCCATAAGAAAGCCAAGACCACTGCTAAATAAATCGAAAACTTTAGATGTTATAGAAACCAGCTCGCATCACTTAAGTTTCGGCGTTGATCCTGACCTTGTAGTTCTTCTAAAATCAAGAAAGGAAAGGTTTTCTCCTTCAAGTGATGAGGACAGACAAACGTCCGAGACACGCGGGCCAAAGTCGCCAATCAGAATTGACTACGGGTTAGCTTTAGCTAACAATTGTGTCTCGCATAACTTTCTATCTGGGTTATCTAGAGTTGCTTTTTCTTTTTCTTTCTTTCTTTTGCTTTTTTATCTCTATTTTTCTATTTCTCTTTGTTTCTCTGTTTCTTTTTTTTCTCTCGCTTTCATTTTTCTTTTTTTGTGTGACTAAACGTATTTTAATGTAATACACTTTATGATCATCAAGTGTCGTGTCTGTGGCAAGTAAAACTCTGAGACTCCATATAAACGAGTCCTTCCTTACCCTTACTTTATAAAATTTAATTTTCATTGCACTTAGCCAAGAAGGAGGTTTAGCGGAGGTTACTGTGCCGATGTCAGAAAGAATCAGACACATGGAAAATATAGTCGGCAGATCTTTCTTCTCTGCTCTTCGAGAAAAAGCCCTTTCGTCAAAGTATGTTTTTTAAATAATTAAAAAACTTATTTGAATAAAAACTAAAAAAAATGTTAATGGTCTTTAAAAGTTATGATTTTTATTGGTTTTTTGTAACAGTCAACGTTCTTCGCCGAAGTTCGAAGATCACAGGCGGGCAATGCAAGCAAGTTTTGATATTATTAGCGACGTTACCGTAGGAGACAAAAAGAGAAACTTTCAGAAGATGAAACAGAATGCATTAGAAACTAGAAGGTTCCCGCGTACTTTGTTGTAAACATTACTCACATAGATTTAAGAGATTGGAAAAAATGTTTGCTTCTTCTAAATTCTGAGTGGTTATAAAGTTTAACTTTTAACGTGGCCCTAGTCCTTAGACCTTTTGACCACGAATCAATTATCTAACTTTACTCACTCGTGGGCCCCTTTCACAGAACTTTTTTTTTAATAATAGTTTATAGTCCTTTACACCAGGTGTTTTAAGATTCTAATGGCTGTATGTAGGAAGCACTTAAGTACTTCCTGTCGTGGATCAGAATTTGATCCTTTTTACTTTTCCCTCCTCCTTTTCCAGGCTAGTTTATAATCCTTTACACCAGGTGTTTTAAGACTCTAATGGCTGTATGTAGGAAGCACTTAAGTACTTCCTGTCGTGGATCAGAATTTGATCCTTTTTACTTTTCCCTCCTCCTTTCTCCAGGCTTGGGACTGGCTCGCAATTAGCGAGGCGGAGTTTTTCACAGAACAACCAGAAACAGGCATTTATAGGCACCTCCCCACACCAAGTGCCTACGCTTGTGAAGCCGGTGATATTTAATTTGCCGACTCTCAGGTTTCCAGGCGTATGCCTTGCTGCTATACAACCAGCGCCCACCCAGCGGTTTAGTCTACCCTAAGAAAAAATCGTGAAGATTTAAAATTTGCATAATTTTGATTCAGTGACTTAGCTAAAACACATATTTAATACAAGTCTTAAACTGTTTGTCTGAATATTGACCAGCCCACACAGGATTTATTGAATTAACTAATTTTCAATTGTTTGCATATTTAATATTTTATTTGATTATTTTTCAACGTTGTAAACTTCAGTTTCCTCAAGTTTGTGTGATTTGCAAATGTTTTAGTTTGCTAATTCAATGTATATAACAATTCACAAACTTGCGCAGTGCGCTTTTTCGGTGTTGTGGCGACACTCTAGAGAGTGACACGGGGACAAAACTCTCCTCCATCCCCACCCCATACACATCACGTTTTCCCCATTTCCACCCCGTCCCATCATTACTGGTTTTTCCCCCATTCAGTCCCCGCATCCACAAAAATAATTATCAAACAAGAAAACGTTTTAACATTTTTATTAATAAAGAAATTAGAACTGTTCATATGGTTCAAATATATTAACACACACTTAATCATTAATTAAACCATGCAAAAATAAAGTTGGTTTTGCCTCAAAAATATAAAATAATATAAAAACAAAGAACTTCCGCCGCCTAGTTAAATAAACATTAGAAATAGATGCATTTTTATCAAAGATACTAAACTAATGAAATTGATTTATCTGATGAGCGCAAAATATTATTTATTTAACGGTTGGATTCAGTTCAAACAGTTTAATGAAAAAGCTTGTCAAACTTAATTTGTGAAAAGTTGATAACCGTTACCGCGGTAATAACTAAAAATCTGTTAAAGTTACCGCGGGATTACCGCGCCCTCTATTACCGTTTCCGCGGTATTGCCGTAATTTTTTTCCATCTCCGCGGTAATTACCGTTAAAACATTAATTAAACGCAGTGTATACTCGGAACTTCAGAACTAATCGACAATAGTTGATACGACTTTATTGATAACGACAAAAATGAGAAAAGAAAGAGAGGAAACTAAAAGTGAACATAAAGTGAACATAGAGCCTTAATTATAAATCGTTGTAAAAAAAAGTTCATAAAAACCAAATTAATTTAACAATTACCGCGATATTACCGCAATTCCCGTTACCGTGTCACTCTCTACAACACTCGAGAGAAAGAGAGAGAAAGAAAGAGAGAGAGAAAATAGGAAGAGAGAGGGAGAGAAAATAATATTTTTATAATAGTTTATAGTCCATTACACCAAGTGTTTTAAGATTGAGAGTCATGCCGAGCTATTATATTATATCTGTCTGTGTATTAAATGTCTATAAAAGTATATAACATTCGAAATTTAAAAAAAAATGGTTTAATAAAAATTTGTGGACCAGCCTGCTGATTCTAATTTTAAAAAAGTTTTTTGGCAAATTTTATGTTCAAATCCTAGTCAAGAAGACTTTTATATATTTTTTGAAGAACTAAAAATTTTGAAAAAAATGTATTAAAGACTTAACAAAAAGCCTAGTGCGTTTCTGTTAATAGTTGATATACGTTTTTAAAAACCTTTTATACATCTCTTGTTTTAGACTCAAACCAAGTATTATAATATAAAAATTAAAAACATGCTTTAAAAAATGCTCTAAGGAGACAAAAGTTCATATCAAACTCGTATCCTAAAAATTTTATCCCGTCCAATAATAAACAAAGGATCTTTATATTTAGTATGACGTTAAAGATTTCCGTCATCGTTGTAACCGCGGACATCCGCGGACACCCTCGTTCATCCGCGGACATCCTGAAAAGAGACAGTTAATAAAAGCATGTAAATTATAGTTTATTCTACAAATTATCAGATATAGAATGGCTGAGAAGCTGCTAATTTTGATCGATTCATCCCAAAACATTGACCTATCCAATCCAAACTGAACCCATACCAAATATAAACAAATAAGCCGTAGAAAATGAGGTTTTTTCACAAAATTCTTTATATTTTAAGATTTGTCGGCTTTTCATTTATTGCAAATTTTTCTTTTAAAATGACTTTTTTAATTTATATATGCAAATATGTATTTAAGTGTATTTGAATTGTTTTTGCTTAAAAACATGAATAATAATTATTATTTTTAATCACAAACAAAAGGTTTTTTTTTAAATGTTTAAATTTTAATTGTCATGAGTAACAAGCCTATGTTTCAAATTTCAGCTCGATTTAATGACGGGAAGTTAGATAATTTTCACTTTCAAGGTTTGCAAACATTCATTCAAACAAACAAACAAGCAGGCAAGACCGACGTGAAATAACTATAAGGAATTTAAAAAAACAGGCCTTTACAGAAATGTCACGGAATATTTCTTAACGGTAAATCTCATAATATGTGCATGCAAATATCATAAAATACAAGCAAATTTGTCTAATAATTTATGGCATATTAACTTTTTTTTATCCAATCTTCAAGAATGTTCTAAATTAAGGATCCCATCTAACACAATTCAACCGACTGGAATATTTACAACTCTTCTACAAGCATTATCTAAACTTTGTAACATTACAATCCGGGAAGATATGACCTTACAGATTATTCCATGCACCCATGTTTTTGAATGGTTGTCTAATTCACGTATTTCAGTAGAACATGAAGTTTCATGCATAATTCTAAAAAAATATTTTCTCGACAAGTTCGTCATGTGCACTGTGTGCTCGTAAAATATTGAGATTAATAATAGTATGCAGACACTAAAATTGCTTATAAATAAATAACAAAACCGAAAAAATATTTTGGATTTGTTTTTCAGAGCACAAATAAAACAATATTTTAAGTTAAATAGTAAAACAATTTTTTTCAAAAAATATAAAAAAAATTATAAAATGCATTGTCATAAAAGCTATATTCCAAGTTTTAGTTTGATCGGTTGACGAGAAGTTTGCTAATTTTCACTTTCAAAACTCTTCCAAAACAATCAAACAGAGAAGACCGTCAGTGAAGTTAATATAAAATGTTGAAAACATTGATTGATTAACAAATTACTCGTTTTTTAATTAAAAAAATTAATGTGATCTTGTTATAGATAATAAATGGCAATATTCTATCATCAGATTTTATATATTTCAGAGCCATGCAAAACACCAGGAATTTCAAAAAAACACTTTTATCAATTCAAGTTGATGATTCTGCATCTCACTCATCACCACCATTGACAACTACATCATCTTCCGCTTTTTCAAATCCAATTTATCAGCCTCCTGATTTGCAAAACCAAAATCAGTCACAGCAACAGCAACTTAATCAAAATCAACAACAATATTCACTAGAAAAACAGTACCAGGAACAGCTACGCCAAATGACACAGCAGCCTGATCATTATCAACAACCGCAATATCGTGAACATGCTGCACTATATCCAGCAACTTACGAAACCAGAGGTTCTACTATGATTCATCAACAAGGCCAGCGGCAAAAAGACTATCAACAGGAAACATCATCACCTATTCTCCATGGCACCCGTCACCAACTGACGGACCATATGCAACCGCATCGGTCAAGACAGCAACATCGCCAGCAGCATCATCATTCACAACAATTTTACCAGTTACCTGAAGCCATACAACAAATTTATCCTCAACAGCAAATGTATGCACAACAATGTCAGCAGCCACTGCAGATCCATCAAGTATCATCTAGCCAACATCAACAAATATACCAACCACAGCCTTCTTCCCAGCAATTTTACCAACAGATACCGGGTCAACAACCATTAATTCAGCAATCACAACATATCTCTCAAATTCAGCAACAACAACCAATTTACCAACTGCCTCAAACACAACAGCAACAAGTCCATCAGCTACCACAAATTCAAACACAACAAATTTACCAAGTACCGCAAACACAAAAACAGCAGTTGTCACAAAGTCAACAGCAACAAGTTCAAGCTTACCAGCAGCGCCAGCCTTCTCAACAAAGACCAGAAAGCTACGAAACTGATTTAATGCTTTCCACAACAGCTGACCTTCCTCCACAGGGTGTTCCACTGAGCAAACGACAATCAGGCAAATCTATGTCTCAGATCTGTGTTTCGCAGAAGGTTGGTAGTGAAAATATTATTGGAAATAATAGAGCTGTTGCGAAAACATCGAAAGTCCATCAAAGAAGAAATCTTTTTGCTAAACTTGATAGTGATGACGAATTTGACAAACTTGTTGAGTTTAATTACAAACAGTTGGTTGAGTCAAAAGATACTCAGCCAGCACAAGCTCCACCTCAACAACAAGAACTCGAAAAAAAATACGAAGATCCACACCTGCAGCAATATCATTCAGAATCTCAACATCGTTCACCATCTCATCACATCAGACAACACCCACAGCAAGAGTCGCCATTTTCACAAGTTCTTCAAATACAACAACAAGAACGAGAGCCGACCGAGCCGGTAGAAGAAATTCCAGCAGGGTCTGTCATAGACCTGGTCAGCCAATGGGATGCCGCTATAGAACAAAAGTTACTCAAGCAGCAATTATTGCAGCCTCACCATCATACTACAGCATCTCATACATCCAGTTACAACGTCAATGCCAGTGGTAACATTTCAGGAAGAAGTCCTACGTCTGGCATGCAAAGACTACCACAACAAACGTCCGATGATGGAAGATGTTCATCCGGTATATCTACTTCCGGACAAAGGAGCCAGCACGCAGCTGCTTCTCCATCAGCAGCCAGACGTGTCAGCGTGGAAGATGCCGCTACAGGAGACGAGCTTACAAAGTGAATTTTATACTTCAGTAAATTACTGGTTCTTATTTAATAAAATTGAATTATAAAAATCAGATTGAGTTTGTCTGAAAAAATGAGGATTTTCACCGCTGAAGCAGAAAAGCAAAGGAAACGGGCCGGTGGCGGAAGTAGCCGGCGTCATGACAGCAGGTATCAAACTCAGGTAAGTCCAATAAATACCGTCAAGCAAGTGTTGGTTATTTAATAACAAGCGTTTTCTTGGTTTTTAATTTTGCATTTTCGTTACTTCTATCAGCCAGTAACATGGAGAGAACTTGAGACTGCTCATAATCATTCGAGAGACTCGTCTGAACAGAGAAATCGTAACACGTTGTATGACGTAGACGACGAAGATGTAGAAAGTTTGTGGCGTATTTATATTTTTCAGGATTTACTAAAAGATGTTATTTTGATGTAAAATGTGCTGCAGTTTACATGAGGAGGTGTTAGGGGCATCATTTGAGAAGGTCAGGGGAACAATTGCCACCACCCACAAAGATTTTCCATAACATTTTTAATTTTTAAAAACAAAAATAGCAACATTTTTGGAAAAGTTATGTTGCTTACACCAATAATAACACAAAATTAATGTAATATGTCGAAACTATACCAAACATTTAAAGAATGAAAAAAATACGTGCAACAGCTGTAATTTACTTTTGATAATTTACAACGTGGCTTAATGTCAATTGACTTCTATGCCACGAACAACAAAAAGTGAATGTTTTTGATTCACTAGATCACAGACTCTGTCCTAAAGAAACACCAGCTTCATAACTGGTAATTTTAATTTTAAGAATATACAAAATTTATTCAAAAAATTAAATTCACCGACACAAGCTACGCAAGTAATTCGGTAGTTAGAAAATATTTAATGCTAAAATTCTAATTCTCTTAAAAGTGTTATTTTCAAAAGGATTAAAAAACAACTTCCTTAACAGGTAATTTGCGACAGCTAATGTCATTAGTGAAAAAAAGCATCAGCGTGTCTTTGTACTTCTGTGATTGGTTTTCACAAATGTAAAAACAAAACTTGCATTTTTTACAGCATTATTTGTAACAAGTGGAAACAGAAATAAATTAAGAAAAGTTTATTTAGAGTGTCCTATGCTTCGGACAAAATGTCAGAGCCACTGACTATAAAGGCAGTGTTAGAAAGATTTAGTGAAGAGAAAAGTCTTGAGCCGACTGCGCAACTCCGTCTCAGACACTGCTGCTTTTATCGAAGACGGAAGGCTCTTCCAAATCTTGGGCTTGATAATGCTGAAACCTCCATCATCAAGCGTCCTGCACCGAGAGGCTGGTACCAAAAAACCGCTTTGTGGATGATGATCTCAGTCTCTGGCGTCCATGAATGGCGCTGATTAGCTTTATACATCAGATCAGGTACGACGGGCACTTTCCTTGCATGCACTCAAACACGAGCAGCGCAACTCTAAACTCTATCCTTTTCGAAAGGCGGAGCCAATGAAGTTCTTGAAGAAGAGGTGTTGCAAAGCCTTACTTCTTGCTGTTGAAGATTATTTTAACGGTGGTATTGATGATGGACTGGATCCGGGAAAGATGCTTTTTGGCAAACCAGTGAGAGTGGAATTGCCATAATCAATCCTGGCATGATGAGGGCGGTCACAAAAGTTTTTCTACCAACAGCCGTCAGGGTGCCACTCACACTTCGAATATGTCAGAACATTGCGAAGCATTGTTGATCTGTGACCGCAGCGACAAATCAGAATCAATGTAGATTCCCAGTTTTTTCATTTTTGAAGTGGGTTTGATGTAAGAATTTAAAATTTTGAGAGCATCTACCGGAGTCCAATAGAAAATACGTTCGAATAAAAACCTCCGATTTATTTGGGTTAAGTTGTAAGCGATTCTTGAACATCCAAAGACCAATGTCTTCGACACAGGCCGACATTTTTACCGATAACTCCGCTGTTTGATCTGGAGTGCTGTGCCCATAAATCTGGGTGTCGTCGGCATTGAGGTGGTACTGGAGGCCACGGACGTCAAAGATATGCCCAATGTCACCAGTGTATAAGAAAAATAAAAGTGGACTCAAAACTCAACCCTGTAGAACGCCGCCGCAGATGTAAGGCGACCATGCTTGACCAAAACCAGTTAATGACGGTCTGGCTGAAGCCGTAGGATTATTAAAGTCGTTGCAACAGTATGCCGTAATCCACGGTGTCAAATGCCGCAGTCATATCGAGCTGAACTGAAGGAGAACTAATGTGACTTTGAGAACAACGTCGAGTGACATGAGAGGTAAGCGTACTAGAGAACTGGACACAGGTTGTTGGAGTAGAGACGAATGAGAACTCTGGAAAGCACGAACCTTTCGAGAAGCTTAGAAACGACTAATGGGCAGTGATGGATAGTTAATAACTATAAATAGTTAACTACTAGTTATTAACTACTTTACAGTAGTTAATAAATAATTAATAACTACTTTTTGTTAAACTAGTTAGCAACTAGTAGTTAACTATTTTTCAAAATAGTTATTAACTACAGTAGTTAACTACTTTTTAATATAGTTATTAACTACAGTAGTTAACTATTTTTTTAACTACTTTACTTTTTTGGTGGCTGAAAAAAAACTCTATAGATGATGAAACTGAAGTGAATGAGCCAGTATATGACATGTATGTAAATAATGAAGATCTAGTGGTGAAAGTATATTAGATTTGATAGACAGTGAGCAAGATAATATTGATAATTCTGACAATGTGCTTTTTTAACTTTTTATAAGCACTGTGGTAATCTAATCTACATACCTATGTTTGTATGTATATATGCATGTATGTATGTATGTTAGCAATTTTGCATAACGCGGAGGCTGGGGTGGTCAGTAGTCAGTAAAATTACTGTGCGCAGGCGTGTGATCAAAGTTATTACGCAATTGCACACTATCAGTCTCAAATATCCAAAAGGTTTTTCTGAAGCTTCTATGCAAGAAGTTATCTGATTGGGTGTAATAAAAGTTTTTACGCAATTGTACACTGTCAGTACTAAACATCCAAAACGTTTATTTGATTGCATCAAACATTATGCTGGATTTAAATTTTAAAATAAAACATCGGTAGATGTTGAAACTGTCTTACAAAGGTACGCATAAAAATTAGCGATTTTAATTTGCTTAAACCAGGTTTGATCTAAAGCATTGAACATTTTAAAATGGTTTTATTTAACTTCACTCGTTTCTCTGTTTGTTTGTTTGTTTGTTTGTTTGTCTGTCTGTGGTGTTCAAATCTTAGAAACAAAAATTCACCTACTTTCTAAAACTTTCAGGAAAGCTTTATTCTGGATGACAATACATGAATTTAATGTTTCCGACATGAATTGGGCTTCCAATCAATTAAAAATAATTAAACCAAATTAATTCCTGTCATCTAGCGACTCTAATACATTAATCAAGTTGTTTATATATAAGTCGCTAGAGCTCCAAAATAATTAACAAGATTGAACGTAAAGGTTGTTTTAGATTCAAAAATTTTAGTTCGTTGACTCAGATAAAGAGGCAAATAAAACCTTTTTTTAATTTATTTTTTATCTTTACTTGTTTTGATATTGCTGAGCAGTAAAGCATCCACATTTAATAATGGTAGAGAAAAAAACGTTTTTTATTTAATATCTGATAGTTCGATAAAAACCACAGAAACGGTTATTTTTGACAGGCTACCTGAAATGTTGTGGCAAGTGTTGGTGCATTGAAAGTAAGGGATAATTTGAAATACAAACAACTTTATGATAGATCAATGGCAAATATTGTACCATTATCAAACTCCATTCATCGCGATGTAAAAGATGCTCAGGTTGTACAAGACATTAGTGGTTCAACATTTATAAAACCAAATGTTACACGGCTGTGCTTAAAATTCTATTTGGCTGAAAGGATTGTTAATCTAGTTTTCAATAATGTTTGTGATTGTCAGAAGAAGTTAGGGCAAGCTGCATTTAAAGAGATTGAGTTTGCTTTTTTGAAATCGTTCATTCAGATTATAAAACCAGTAGTCACAGCAATGGATATCTTCCAAAGTGAAAACTCATACATTGGGCACATTATTATAAAATATTTAATTAAAGAAAATTTGTTGGCATACATCAGGGCTCGAGATCTACCCATGTCCAAAAATGTATGTCTTCAATTAGTATAACTTCAGTTTATTTAACTTCATTTTAAATTTAAAAAAATATATACAAAAATAATAAAAACATAACAAAAAATCAAGCAAATAAAAAGATTTATTAATTAGTTATAAATTGCATAAAAACATAAGAAAAAACAAATATTAATGTGATATTTGGCACTGGATTGACTTAGCAATTTTTTAAAAATCGGGATTATATTGACGACACGGATAATCTTAGGGTAAACATTGATCATGGTGAATATCTGTTAAAGAATTTCTGATATCCGAATTAATAAGATTCATGTCTGAAAAAGCGGATTCTGCCAAATATATGGAACGGAAGCAGGACCATATATATAGAATAGGTATATAGGAGATAAACAAATTATCGCTCTGTATACGAAAAAACGATTAAGAGTCTTTTGTCGCGAAAATGGATTGAAGAAATGAGCAAAGAAGTTAATCTCACGTGATCTACAATCTATTTCTATCTCCATTGGTTTTTCCACTTTCACTACTGAACTGCCTAAAATGCCGTTCTATCAATGCGCTAGAAGGTTTTCAATAACCTAGAAAAATAATTTTAATTGTTCTTTTCATCGGCAAGTAAATTCATTTAATTAATTCGATAAACTACCGCATAATGCGAACTAAATATTATCGGTATATATATATTTAGATAAATAGATGTACCGAAACTAAACAAATGAAACTTATTTCATGTTTTTTTGAGAAAAAAAATAATTTTATTTTTTTTTTTTAAATTTTGAAAATGTTTACTATTTAAATATTTTTTTTTAATTAATGTAGTTATTAAAATTGTCCGTCGGGTATAGTTTATAGTTCTCTGATGCGAGGCCTACGTGCCTTACGGAAACAGAGCCATCTTAAAAGAGAGGCTCATCCTATATACTTATTCTATATATATGAGCAGGACATCAGTTTACGTGCTGTATCTGTCAAAATTGGGTATTTCTCTTTTGTATACTTCCAAATGTTTGTTTGCGATTGCAAATCTAAACCATTTTGGATTTTAATTATTTCCATCTCAATATCCATCTGATTTAAGTCAAACGTGTGAGCCATTTGATTTTTAAATATTCGTATATCAGCGAGAACTAATCTATATAGAAAGATGTCGCTCGTGAATAAAATGAGAGCTACCCAAATTAAATTTAACTGCAAAGACAGTTTATGTTTCTCAATTTAATTAGGTACCATAAATCTTTAATTTCATACTTAAAACATATTTGTTTAGTTTGCGCAATTTTTTTTTCAAAATTCAACATTTGTATTTTTAGTAGACGATCGACCGAAATTCGTGCCGCGATCGACTGGTAGATCGCGATCACCGGGTTGGGCATACATAAATAAAATGAACCAAGAGCTTGAAAAATCAGGTTTATTTAACTTGTATTTAATTGCAAATGTTGAAGGTTTTTTGGTTAATGCTAAAAAGTAGTTTACTACTAGTTAACTACTAGGCAGTAGTTAAGAGGTAGTTAATAACTACTGCTGTTAAAAGTAGTTAGGAAATAGTTACTAACTACATTTTTATGAGTAGTTAAATATAATAGTTAATTACTTTTAAAGTAGTTAAAACCCATCACTGCTAATGGGTTTGATATTGGCCGATAAGAAGAAATCTCGTTCTGATCGAGCCCCGTTTTAGACTATTGTACGTTTTACGAACACACCTATTCATGGCGTTGCATAAAATTAAGCTGTAATTTTTTCCTGTTAAAAGTTTTTTTTTATGTCAAGAAAGCTTCAATACACTGTAAACAATTTTTAAATAATTTTTTTATTCGTATTAAGTAGTTTAATCTGGGTTAGAATGTGAGAATTTTTAAGGTTTTCGACCGACATTAATGTAACAAGTAAATTAAAAACGAATTTTTAAAACCAATGCTCTTATAAGTAATTAAAACACAAATTTTGCAATCAATTTTTTCTTATATTACTCTTTTATTTTATGTTAAAGTCGAAATATCTTAATTATATCGAAATATCGAAATTAATTAAAATTATCTAAATTAATTGACTTATTGTAAAACTAATAATTGAATATTGCATTGTCTTCTATTTTAAGCATGTATGCAAAATTTGAAAAAATCTATCATCAGGAAGTGACTCAAAAATTGATTGCAAGATTTGAAACAGACAGAGAAACAAACAGACAGACAGAGAAACAGAGACGACGAGTTAATAAAAACATTGGTAATAATAATAAAAATATCATCAAAAAGCATAAAATTTAAATATCTCAACTATTTTCATGAAAATTTCGTACACGCTTGAGAATCGCGGTCAGTGAGTGTGGTTCGTGTTAACTTGGTAAAATAGTCTGCCAGTCGGTTAGCGTTTTGTGGTCAAGAAAACCCTCAAGAAAACCCTCAAGAAAACCCTCAAGAAAACCCTCAAGAAAACCCTCAAGAAAACCCTCAAGAAAACCCTCAAGAAACCCCTCGATAAAATCCTCAAGAAAATTAACTAAATTAATTGACTTATTGTAAAACTAATAATTGAATATTGCATTGTCTTCTATCTTGAGCATGTATGCAAAATTTGAAAAAAATCTACCATCAGGAAGTGACTCAAAAATTGATTGCAAGATTTGAAACAGACAGAGAAACAGACAGAGAAACAGACAGAGAAACAGAGCCGACGAGTTAATAAAAGCATTGGTAATAAAAATGTATTATGCTAATTTCATGGAAGTTATCCTAACAAAAGTTTGAAATATCGAAAGAGAATGTACTCAAAAGTGAACAACAACGTTAATTAAATTCAATTGTGCTTACACTAACCCACAATCTGAACATGTATGATTCATGCTCGTTTTCCGATCGTTGGTCATATATAGAGTACTTTATGCGAACGAGTCGAAACTAGTTTATTCAGGTTATAGTTGTGCAGTAGTTGAATTGGTGAGTGTTTTTTGCAAATGAAGAATGAAATGTTTGTAAAGTTTAAAATGAAAGGCGTCAAACAGAACGTTTTTTCACGTTGAAAGAAGCTGTGGAACTAATTCTTGATGATGATAGCATTGAGGTTGACATACTTGTCATTCTTCCGCCCGGCGCATCATAACACGTGACTGATAAATAAGCATATGAAGAAGGAAATGTTATTCTTTGTAATGTATCCGGGAAGGTAGAAGTTGATTATACTAATGATGAGATGGGATTAGACTTTGTCGGTTCTTTGGGTGAAGAAATGTAGGTAGCAAATAAGGTCAGTTCAATGCCGCGTAACCAAAACGCCAAAAACGATTGAAATGCACTTGGACCCAAAAGAGTCATTTGAATAGCCACTTTTAAAACAGTCTATAACGAGTTTGAAACACCACAATGGTGCTTTGTTTGAAAACCCCCTTATAGGCTGTTTAGATTGTTTTATACCGATGAAATGAATTCATCCACGGTTGAAGAAACAAAACGATAGGGAAGATTCAGCAACTGGCCATGGTCACGATCTGGAAAAGGTGAAACAGTAAGTCGCTACAAGGTGGAAAATTGTGGCAAAACACTCTGTACATGTGGGCCAAGTGCGGCAAAGGACTTCATCGGAATTGTTTTTGTGCTTTCCACACTTGCTTGACTGATTTAGTTAATGTTAAATTTTTGAATTTTATTGAACTGTGTTACTGATAAAGTCAGAAATGTGTTTTTAGGTTTTCTGTTTATAACCTAAAATTTACTTTATAATTATTTGCGTTGAGAACAAACAAATTGACGTTTTAACATGTTGTCGTTTTCAGTAGTCTATACGACCACCGTTCGAAAAACGAGCATAGAAAATTTTCAAGGTTTTCTTTCAAATAAAAAATAAATAAAAATAGATCGGTTAAAACTGTAACCTGAATTTGTTAACAAGTAACTTAGAAATAAAAAAAAAAATAAAAATCTCATTAATAAAGTTTTGGTTCTAAACGGGTTAACAGTGGTGTGACACGTGCTAGGTTGAACCCGTCTAGTACAATTCCGTTGTAAACGAAGAAATGAACAACACAGTGAGGCAGTGAGGTACGGAACGATCATGTCTAGCACCTCTTTGAGAAGCCATTTTGGGTCGAGTGAGCTCTGTTTGTTTGGTAGTCGACGTATGGGCATCATCACTTCGTTTTCAGTCGTTGGCTCAAATTTCAAACTGCCATGTTTGACCGACGGATCAGACAAACCCGACGGAAGTGAATCAGCGCCGGTGGTTGATTCACGGACACGGGAGACTTTGTCGATAAAAAATGTCCGAAATTGGTCAGCGTAATGCTGTTGCTTAGAGGCAGAATGCCTCTAGCCATTATGTTGTTGAAAAAACGCATCACATGTCACGAGGGGATGAACGATCTTTTTTTATATTTGGAAACCCAGAACAGACATCTTTTATGTTTCAAGAGACTTTGATAAACACGCAACTGGGTATGCCATTGATCAATAAATATATGATATTGGAAATGTTTGAAAATACTTTCACATGACATGTCTGACTTAGAAAAATATAATTAAATTAGGGCTGTGCTGGTATGGTTTTTTGCCGGTACCGGTACCGGTATTTCGGGCCAAAAACCGGTACTACCGGTACCGATACCGATATAATATCGAAAGCCTGAAAATGGCTAGAAATAGTGTTTGAAAGTGCGTTGGTGTTAACAGCGATGTAGTACATGGTACTCGTGCTCGTACTCGAGTACGACTCGAGTGCGTTTTTATGTACTCGGAATCGTACTCGAAGTCATGGTTCTCATACTCGTACTCGTTATTCCACTTAGTACTGAGGAGCAGAAATGTAGTGCTTGATACTCGTACTTGTACTCGATTACAATTCAAGTACGTTTTTCAAGTACTCGTACTCGTACTCGCACCATAAGTACTCGCAACATCTCTGAGTATTACTGTCCGCGGTCGGTTAGTGCTATGCTATTGCTAAGAACCGTTGTCGTAATCGAAGTGTAGCAAACAATGGGCATACAGGTAAATTGCACTGCCCATCCTGCTGCTGTATGTCTTTCACTCTTTTGTCTTTTATGCGTAATGTGCCAAAAAACCAATTGTTCAATACCGGTTCCGGCAACCTTCATACCGGCGGAACCGGTATTTGCCGGTATTGCCAAAAACCGGCCGATATACCGGTCTACCGGCACAGCCCTAATTTAAATGTGCATAGTTTAAGACTTGATGAATTTCACATTGCTTAAGAATTTCACATTATTACTGCTATTAATGGCAACTATTTACATGCTTTTTATAATGTTTATGACAGCTCTTAAAAGCATAGAAATTTTAAAGAAATTATACAACCACATAAATATGATTTACCATTTTGTTCAAAAAGTGTAGCATTACGAAGATAAAAATTTAAAATCTGTAGGTTTTAATAAAAATGTGCATCCCCCAAGGTTTTCCTGAAATGACGCCCGTGGGAGATCCCCCAGTGATTATCTTAAATGATTGGGTGGTTATGCAAATTTAATATTAAAAACTGAAACTAAAAATGCGTTTAAGGTAAAAATTTATTAAATGCTGGCTGAACCATAGCCCCAAGTTGACAGACTTTGTGAGAAGGGGAACGAGGTTGCAGTGTTATTTATTTAAAGTTACGTGCAAAATTATTAAGTTATAAATCAGCTGCCGGCTGCTCAGTTATAACTTTAATCGACGACGGATTTCGGCGCAAACACGCATTGCAAATAAATTACTTACTTAAATACATAATTAAATGTTTGCTATTATTTTAAGTGTTGTAACTATTTGTAGTGTGTCCTAATTATTGTGTTTTAACTTCTCAGGGGAACGTCCACCGGAGAGAGACTACATTTACTACGGAGATTGTTAAAAACACCAACAGTTCTCGTGCTATGTGATAGAATTATGATAATTTCTTTTTTCAGAATTGAGATATTGCAAATTGCATTTTCTCAGCTGAGTCACCATGTTTGAGTGCCTGTGTAAATTATAACTATCTTCGTTAGCATAGCTTTGGTGTACATCTTTTTTAATATAAAATGAATTTGCGATGATTCTCTTTGTATATCATTTCCGCTTATCAATGGAGAATTTGGAGTGAGATTTAAGCATTGCTTCATCGTTAACTAAGTGTTCAGATGTACTAAAAAGTTATTTATGTGATGAATGTGAAATGTAAGGTGATGATTATGATGATGATTGTTGTATGGAAAATGATTGCTGTTGGGGTTAGAATGATAGGTGTAATGAAGTGAAATGTTGTTGCTGACAGTGGGCAAGACAAATGTTTGGGTCTTCTGTTTATTCTCATTTTAATAAAAAAAAATATCGTGTCGGAATGTGTCATTTCTGTTTCTCTGAAATGTTGCCAATTTTTAGAAGCGCAATCGCTTGGAACAAAATATTCTCACTACGGTATCCGGGCAATTCGTCGCAAAAAAAACAGACAATTCGGCGTGGACAATTCGTTGCAGAAAAACGGACGTTTATTAATAGTTACTAATTCCGAGAAAAGCTAAAAATCCTTATGACAGATTATTGGGCCACCTGTCTCTGCATCATTGACTCGTGACACACCCCTCCCCTCGGTGCAAAGGCATTAGTGTCATTCTTCAATGCGTTATTAGTACGAGGAATGTCATCACGGACAACTTGGTAGCAGTCCAAGATATCATATAAAAAAAGCACATTCCAGTTTATTGTCTTAAAGTGCAATTTGTTTAGGTTTGGTTTGCGACGAATTGTTCTGCGATAAATTGCCCGCGCCGAATTGTCCGCTTTTCAGCGACAAAGTGTCCGCGCCGAATTGTCAGTTTTTTTGCGACAAATTGCCCACGACGAATCTTCCTGCGACGAATTATCCGCGACGAATTGGCCTGCAACGAATTGTCCAAGAACACTCACAACGGTTTTCTTGCTACATCCATAAATCAACTTCACCGTGTTTGCTAGCTTGCTTGCTTCAGTCATACGTTGGGACCCTTCGTTCACTTAACTTCCCGTAGTCCAATCAAGCTGAAAATCGGCACGTTAATGTGTCGTTTCGGACTTCACATTCTTTTAAACTTTCAGATAGATTGGACAAAATTTGAATGAATTATAGAATAAAATTAATTAAAACTTTAATATTTTATTTAAAAGTTACAAGTTTTTTGTAGAAAAATAAATTATAAGTTTTTAGTTTATTTAAAAAAGCGATATTTAGTTTTTAAATTTAAAAATTTATAATAAAAATTTTATTTTTTCAAATTTGCTTATATTTTCAATCCTCACACACTTCACATATCAAATATTTATGTTATATCTTTATTATTCTAAATTAACGATAATAATTAAAATCTAACTATTGTGGATGTTATACGATTTAGTGATATCGTAACGATATATATATATATTTATATATATACTAGCGGGGGCACCCGGCGTTGCCCGGGTTTTTTAGAGGTTTACCTAATGCGTTTCTTTTTCGCTTCCGTTTCCTTCCCGCTTGCGCTCCCGCTCCCGGTCGTTATCCGTTCCCTGTCGCTTTCCCGCTCAATTTTTCGCTCTCAGTTCCCCCCCTAGATCCGATTCTACATACATACATACATACATACATACATACATACATACATACATACATACATACATACATACATACATACATACATACATATATACATACACTAGCTGGGTTACCCGGCGTTGCCCGGGGATTTTAAAGGTTTTTCTCTCTGGCTCCCGTTTCCTTAACCACTTGCTTTCCCGTTCCAGGTCGCTTTCTCACTCCTGGTCGCATTTCTGCTCACGGTCGCTTTCCCGGCCCCGGTCTCTTTTACTTTTCCCGCTCCCGGTTGCTTTTGCGCTTTACCGTTCCAGCTTGCTCTCCTTTTCCTGCTCGCTCTTTCCGCTCAGTCGCTTTTTCGTTCCTCTATTAAATTTTAGAGCCTTCCCAATGTGGCTTAGATGGGCTGTAGCGGAATGCTGTGCACAGTCATCAAAATTGATCTGTTCTCTCGTTAACACTTTGTTGTTTGGTTTGCTCGTTTAGTTACGTCTGAACTTCTTCAATTTTAATTAGTGTTCTTTAATGTATTGGTTCCACTCTGCAAGTGTGATCTTCTGCAAAGGATTATTATGATTGACTAAAGCTTAAAAAAAAAGAATTTATTAGTTAACGCTGTAATAATGTTAAAATCCCCTCATATATCTCAACAGGTTATATTTATTTTTTAATACTTGTACGATTATAAGTGCTTACAATAGATTTATCACACACTGTTCAACAGCTGCTTTTCGAAAAATCGCTAGTCTTACTTTTTGAGTTGTTCTTAGTTTTTAAGTGTCATGTCTACAGAAAGGATATAACGCTACATGTGGCATGTTAATAAATGTTGACCCGTGGCTTTGAAAAATGTGATATAAAACACAGATTGAAATAAAACATGAAGTAATAATAATATTAAAAACCTTCTTGTTATGTCAAAATGTCAAAGCATTAACTTATTGAATTTTCCCAGAATTTTCGGAGATCATCAATTTGGAACAATGGAAGAGTAACACTTTTATTTAGCAAATGATGCAATTATAAATTGAACAAAACAGCAGCAGATTGATAGACTGGCTTGAGAACTTTGTTCATGATTTTGTTGAAACACAAAAATACTGAAATTGCTTTCATTTCTTTCAAATTTCATGCACCTCATATATCAGTGAAACTTTCACAATAAATTGGTATTGCATGTAAAATTTTCTAATTTCCTCTGAAAAATAAAATAAGACCGATAAATTAATTCATAATCTTATAGTCATAACTACTCGTCAATAATAAATTAATTCTAAATCGGCTAATGCCATCACATAAAAAAAACATATCAGTGAAACTTTTACAATAAATTCGTGTTGCATGCAAGATTTTCTTTAAAATGTAATTTTCTAATTTTCTCTGAAAAGTAAAAAATAAAATAAGGCCGATAAATTAATTCATAATCTTATAGTCATAACTACTCGTCAATAATAAATTAATACCAAATCGACTAATGCCATCACATAAAAAACACTTACCTGCACAAAAAAATTTCTCATTTACTCTATGAAATCAAAACAAAGGTATCCGGCGGCACCATAGATATCTATGGGCGGCACTAAACAACACACATATTTATTTAATTTAATATTTATATTTAAAACCTTTAAAACTTAAAAAAAATATTTTGTACAATTTAACTATAAATTAATTTATTTTTATTTTGTAGAAAAAAAATTTACTTCACCTTACTACCGCTGACCAAAACGTTTTTTGTCCATAAAACATCAACGGAGAAACAAATTTATTTAAAACTTTACAGGAACCACCGCTTGACTAAGTTACTTAAGTGGGCCAAATTTCAACGAAATCTGTTCCGCCGTTTAGATTTTATTCTCGGAAATACAAACAAACAACATTTCATTTTTATATATAAGATACATACATACATACATACATACATACATACATACATACATACATACATACATACATACATACATACATACATACATACATACATACATACATACATACATACATACATACATACATACATACATACATACATACATACATACATACATACATACATACATACATACATACATACATACATGCATACATACATACATATATACTTACATACATACATACATACATACATACATACATACAAACATACATACATACATACATATATACATAAACACACACACAGACACACATACATGCACATACACGTACATACATACACACATACATACGCACATACCTATATATATATATATATATATATATATATATATATATATATATATATATATATATATATATATATATATATATATATATATATATATATATATCCTTCCCGCTCGCTCACCCGCTCCGCTCCGCTCATTTTAGGACGGATTTCAAAAAAATTTTCTCTATATTTGATTCCCCTTGACTCTCAAGGTTGTGTGAAAATTTCATAACGATCGGATGAATGGTGTAGCAATGCATAAATAACATACCTATATATATACATACTTACACATATACAAACATTCATTTTTATATATATACTAGCGGGGTTACCCGGCGTTGCCCGGGGTTTTTAGAGGTTTTTCTAATGTTTGTCCCTCTCGCTCCCGTTTCCTTCTCCACTTTCCCGTTTTCGTCGCGTTCCCGGTCGCTTTTCCGCTCTCGGTCGTTTTCCAGCTCCCGGTCCCTTTCCCGCTCAGAAGTTTTGTTATCGATTTTCTCTCTTACTCGCGTTTCCTTCCAAGCTTGCTCTCCCGATTCCAGTCGCTTTCCGCGTTCCCGGTCGCTTTCCGCGTTCCCGGTCGCTATCCCGTTCCCGATCGCTTTCCCGTTCCCGGTCGCTTTCCCGTTCCCGGTCGCTTTCCCGTTCCCGGTCGCTTTCCCGTTCCCGGTCGCTTTCCCGTTCCCGGTCGCTTTCCCGTTCCCGCTCACGCTTGCTCTCCCGTTCCCGGTCATGATTGCTCTCCCATTCCCGGTCACGGTTGCTCTCCCGTTCCCGTCCCCGTTCACGCTCATTTTCTCTTTTCCATTCTTTCATAACTTCTGTTAGAATGTTTGTGGGTTAGTTTGTCTATTATAGAAACGGGAAAGCGACCCGGAACGGACAGCGAGTGGGAGCGGGAATGCGACACGGAACGGACAGCGAGCGGGAGCGAGAATGCGACCGGCAGCGAGAAAACGACCGAAAACGGGAAAGCGAACAGGAATGGGAAAGCAGGTGGGAAAGGAAACGGGAGAGAAAGAGACAAACATTAGAAAAACCTCTAAAAAAACCCGGGCAACGCCGGGTATCTCCGCTAGTACATACATAAACACAGACACAGACACACATACATGCACATACACATACATACATACACACATCCATACGCACATACATATATATATAGTTCCCGCTCGCTCACCCGCTCCGCTCCGCTCATTTTGTGACGGATTTCAAAAAAATTTTCTTTATATTTGATTCCCCTTGACTCTCAAGATTGTGTGAAAATTTCATTACGATCGGATGAATGGTGTAGCAATGCATAAACGCCATTAACATATATACATATATACATATATACATATATACATACAAACATTCATTTTATATATATATATATATTTATATATATATATATATATATATATATATATATATATATATATATATATATATATATATATATATATATATATATATATATATATATATATATATATATATATATATATTTGCGAAGTGAAACACTGCGTTGAAATGTTTCAAGAGCCTACAAATAGGATGATTAACTGTCACCACAAGTAACGCAAATATTTATGAGACTCTACTAGGAATCGAACCCACGTGTCTACTGCAACACCGCCTCGCCTAAATGCAAGCGCTCTTACCAACTGAGCCACCGACCATCACTAAAAATGATGGCTAGAAGTCTCAGTCTTTCGGAGCTACTTAACATTAGACTACGACTATGATAGGCTCAGAACTTCTTACTTCGGCTCGACTCAACAGCTAGTCTGCTGCCAGATAGGTAATTTTTTTGCGAAGTGAAACACTGCGTTGAAATGTTTCAAGAGCCTACAAATAGGATGACTAACTGTCACCACAAGTAACGCAAATATTTATAAGACTCTACTAGGAATCGAACCCACGTGTCTACGGCAACACCGCCTCGCCTAATTCGCAAAAAAATTACCTATCTGGCAGCAGACTAGCTGTCGAGTCGAGCCGAAGTAAGGAGTTCTGAGCCTATCATAGTCGTAGTCTAATGTTAAGTAGCTCCGAAAGACTGAGACTTCTAGCCATAATTTTTGGTGATGGTCGGTGGCTCAGTTGGTAAGAGCGCTTGCATTTAGGCGAGGCGGTGTTGCCGTAGACACGTGGGTTCGATTCCTAGTAGAGTCTTATATATAAATATATATATCTATCTATATATATAAAAATGAATGTTTGTATATATGTATACTAGCAGTGCCCGTAGCGGCTTCGCTCGCATGAAATTAGAGAATTTGAACCGTGCACATATAGTAGAGTACTGCACGGATCAATTTTTTAGGTCTCGGCTCGGCCCGTCGACAACTTGGCCCAGCCCGTTTCAAAAACCGAAATTCCTGGCCCGGCACGGCCCGTCTAATATGGGCCCGGCCTGTTTTTACAGGCCTAGAAGTTCTATATACTTGATGAAAAACTTCGGCCCGTCCCACCTTGACTTCAGGTTTAGCCCGGCCCGTCTGAACACCCTAAAATCACTAAAATGTCTATATACTTGGTTAAAAATCTCGGCCCGTCCAACCTTGATTAAAGGTTTGGGCAGGGCCTTATGAAGACCCTAAAATAACGGCTTGGCCCGTCCGTCCGGTGAACTCATCAACTTTTAACCGGCACAAAACCTCAAAATACTAATTTTCACATCCGTAGCACTTACAGTTTTTGAGTAGCAGTTATTTTAAAATCAAATAACCCTTTTTCCACTTCACATTTGAGGTCCTGGAAACCAAATTTTCAAAAAATGGTGAAACACGTATATCATTATTTTTAGAGTAGAAACTAAATACTAATTTTACTTTTGTAGCTTTTACAGTTTTTGAGTAGCAGTTACTTTAAAAACCAAGTAACCCTATTTTCCACCCCCCATTTGAGGTCCGGGAAACCAAATTTGTAAAAAATGGTGAAACACGTATATCTTTATTTTTAGAAAAGAAACTAAATAATAATTTTTACATCTGTGGTATTTACTGTTTTTGAGTAGCAGTTACTATAAAAGACAATTAGCCCTATTTTCCACCCCAAATTTGAAGTCCTGGAAACCAAATTTTCAAAAAATGCTAAAACACGTATTTCATTATTTTTGGAGTAGAAACTAAATACTAATTTTTACTCCTGTAGCCTTAACAGTTTTTGAGTAGAAGCTACTTTAAAAACCAAATAACCCAATTTTCCAACCCACATTTGAGGTCCGGGAAACTGAATTTTCAAAAAATGGTGAAACACGTATCTTTTTATTTTTCAAAAAGAATCTATATACCAAATTTCAGAAAAAAAGTTTAGAAAAAATTTTTAGAAAAAAGTTTGTTTTCCAGTTTTTTCCCCTCAGGAGCAAAATTTTCAAAAATCCTTTCTTAGCGGATGTTTACGCTATAAAAGTAATATAAGTTCCAAATTTCACGTTCCTAGGATGAGGCGTTTGAGCTCGGCGTTGATTATGAGTCAGTCATCTGTCAGTCAGGACATGTTCTTTTATATATATAGATATGTATATATGTATATATCTATATATGTTTATATGTTTATATGTTAATGTCCTTTATGCATTGCTACACCATTCATCCGATCGTAATGAAATTTTCACACAACCTTGAGAGTCAATGGAAATCAAAAATAAAAATTTTTTTTTGAAATCCGTCACAAAATGAGCGGAGCGGAGCGGGTGAGCGAGCGGGAACTATATATATATATGTATGTGCGTATGTATGTGTGTATGTATGTATGTGTATGTGCATGTATGTGTGTCTGTGTGTGTGTTTATGTATGTACTAGCGGAGATACCCGGCGTTGCCCAGGTTTTTTAGAGGTTTTTCTAATGTTTGTCTCTTTCTCTCCCGTTTCCTTTCCCACCTGCTTTCCCACTCCTGTTCGCTTTCCCGTTTTTGGTCGTTTTCCCGCTGCCGGTCGCTTTCCCGCTCCCGGTCGCTTTCCCGCTCCCGGTCGATTTCCCGTTCCCGGTCGCTGTCCCGTTCCCGCTCACGTTTGCTCTCCCATTCCCGCTCACGCTTGCTTTTCCGTTCCCGCTCGCTGTCCGTTCCGGGTCTCTTTCCCGTTTCTATAATAGACAAACTAACCCACAAACATTCATATATATATATAGTCTTAGCAAATCTATTTTACGTTTTATAGGCTAACAGAAGTTATGAAAGAATGTAAAAGAGAAAATGAGCGGGAACGGGAACCGGAACGGGAACGGGAGAGCAACCGTGACCGGGAATGGGAGAGCAAGCATGACCGGGAACGGGAGAGCAAGCGTGAGCGGGAACGGGAAAGCGACCGGGAACGGGAAAGTGACCGGGAACGGGAAAGCGACCGGGAACGCGGAAAGCGACCGGGAACGCGGAAAGCGACCGGGAACGCGGAAAGCGACCGGGAACGCGGAAAGCGACTCGAATCGGGAGAGCAAGCTTGGAAGGAAACGCGAGCAAGAGAGAAAATCGATAACAAAACTTCTGAGCGGGAAAGCGACCGGGAGCTGGAAAACGACCGAGAGCGGAAAAGCGACCGGGAACGCTACGAAAACGGGAAAGTGGAGAAGGGAACGGGAGCGAGAGAGACAAACATTAGAAAAACCTCTAAAAACCCCGGGCAACGCCGGGTAACCCCGCTAGTATAAATATAAAAATGAATGTTTGTATATATGTATATATTCATGTCCTTTATGCATTGCTACACCATTCATCCGATCGTAATGAAATTTTCACACAACCTTGAGAGTCAAGGGGAATCAAATATAGAGGGTTTTTAGAGGTTTTTCTAATGTTTGTCTCTTTCTCTCCCGTTTCCTTTCCCACCTGCTTTCCCACTCCTGTTCGCTTTCCCGTTTTCGGTCGTTTTCCCGCTGCCGGTCGCTTTCCCGCTCCCGGTCGCTTTCCCGCCCCCGGTTACTTTCCCGCTCCCGGTCGCTTTTCCGCTCCCTGTCGCTTTCCCGCTCTCGGTCACTTTCCCGCTCCCGGTCGTTTTCCCGTTCCCGGTCGCTGTCCCGTTCCCGCTCACGTTTGCTCTCCCATTCCCGCTCACGCTTACTTTTCCGTTCCCGCTCGCTGTCCGTTCCGGGTCGCTTTCCCGTTTCTATAATAGACAAACCAACCCACAAACATTCATATATATATATATATATATATATATATATATATCTATATATATAAAAATGAATGTTTGTATTTATGTATGTTAATGTCCTTTAGGCATTGCTACACCATTCATCCGATCGTAATGAAATTTTCACACAACCTTGAGAGTCAAGGGGAAAGTCAAATAAAAAAAAAATTTGAAATCCGTCACAAAATGAGCGGAGCGGAGCGGGTGAGCGAGCGGGAACTATATATATATGTATGTGCGTATGTATGTGTGTATGTATGTATGTGTATGTGCATGTATGTGTGTCTGTGTGTGTGTTTATGTATGTACTAGCGGAGATACCCGGCGTTGCCCGGGTTTTTTAGAGGTTTTTCTAATGTTTGTCTCTTTCTCTCCCGTTTCCTTTCCCACCTGCTTTCCCACTCCCGTTCGCTTTCCCGTTTTCGGTCGTTTTCCCGCTCCCGGTCGCTTTCCCGCTCCCGGTCGCTTTCCCGCTCCCGGTCGCTTTCCCGCTCCCGGTCGCTTTCCCGCTCCCGGTCGCTTTCCCGCTCCCGGTCGCTTTACCACTCCCGGTCGCTTTCCCGCTCACGTTTGCTCTCCCATTCCCGCTCAAGCTTGCTTTTCCGTTCCCGCTCTCTGTCCGTTCCGGGTCGCTTTCCCGTTTCTATAATAGACAAACTAACCCACAAACATTCATATATATATATATATAGTCTTAGCAAATCTATTTTACGTTTTATAGGCTAACAGAAGTTATGAAAGAATGGAAAAGAAAAAATGAGCGTGAACGGGAGAGCAACCGTGACCGGGAACGGGAGAGCAAGCGTGAGCGGGAACGGGAAAGCGACCGGGAACGGGAAAGCGACCGGGAACGGGAAAGCGACCGGGAACGGGAAAGCGACCGGGAACGGAAAAGCCACCGGGAATGGGAAAGCGACCGGGAACGGGAAAGCGACCGGGAACGGGAAAGCGACCGGGAACGCGGAAAGCGACCGGGAACGCGGAAAGCGACTGGAATCGGGAGAGCAAGCTTGGAAGGAAACGCGAGCAAGAGAGAAAATCGATAACAAAACTTTTGAGCGGGAAAGCGACCGGGAGCTGGAAAACGACCGAGAGCGGAAAAGCGACCGGGAACGCGACGAAAACGGGAAAGTGGAGAACGAAACGGGAGCGAGAGGGACAAACATTAGAAAAACCTCTAAAAACCCCGGGCAACGCCGGGTAACCCCGCTAGTATATATATATATATATATATATATATATATATATATATATATATATATATATATATATATATATATATATATATATATATATATATATATATATATATATATATATATATATATATATATATATATATATATATATATATATATATATATATATATATATATATATATATATATATATATATATATATATATATATATATATATATATATATATATATATATATAGTCTTAGCAAATCTATTTTACGTTTTGTAGGCTAACAGAAGTTATGAAAGAATGGAAAAGAGAAAATGAGCGTGAACGGGAACGGGAGAGCAACCGTGACCGGGAATGGGAGAGCAAGCATAACCGGGAACGGGAGAGCAAGCATAACCGGGAACGGGAACGGGAAAGCGATCGGGAACGGGAAAGCGACCGGGAACGGGAAAGCGACCGGGAACGGGAAAGCGACCGGGAACGGGAAAGCGACCGGGAACGGCAAAGCGACCGGGAACGGGAAAGCGACCGGGAACGCGGAAAGCGACCGGGAACGCGGAAAGCGACTGGAATCGGGAGAGCAAGCTTGGAAGGAAACGCGAGCAAGAGAGAAAATCGATAACAAAACCTCTGAGCGGGAAAGCGACCGGGAGCTGGAAAACGACCGAGAGCGGAAAAGCGACCGGGAACGCGACGAAAACGGGAAAGTGGAGAAGGAAACGGGAGCGAGAGAGACAAACATTAGAAAAACCTCTAAAAACCCCGGGCAACGCCGGGTAACCCCGCTAGTATATATATATATATATATATATATATATATATATATATATATATATATATATATATATATATATATATATATATATATATATATATATATATATATATATATATATATATACATATACATATACACATACATACATATAGCCACAAATATTTATAGCCATACAATAAATATGGCTATTAATCCATACTCCGATGTCAACGAAAAACTTAGCGAATAAAATCGTTCTTTCCGTCGGGCATGTAAAAGAACAGCGCCTTTGAACAACGCCGAAAAGGCGCTCTATAAATTATCAAACATTTGCATTTACATTTTTACATTTAAATGATATTATTTAAAAGTACAAAATAATTCGATCTTGTTGTTTGGAATATATTACATATATACCATAAAATTCGCTGGGTAAGTTTTGAATTTATTACAATCGATAGATGGCACTTCAGTTTCAATTTTCAACATAAAAAGCCTTACGATCAATAGATTATTACTTTTACTAATTTATTTTATTATTTATTTACATTCCCATTTTTAAAGTGCTTTTAAAATCCAAAAATAAAAGACTGTACAAAGCACTCAGTCCAAAGTCAGCAAGCAAACAGTCAGAAATAAATTATAATAAATGGTAAGAAATTAATAGGAGTATAATCAGGTTATATGGAGTGATTTGTTTAAATGAAATAGTTTAAGTAATGCATGAAAGTGATCAGAAGTCGTCTGCTTTCTGATCACACAGAGCACTCAGTCCAAAGTCAGCAAGCAGACAGTCAGAAATAAATAATAATAAATGGTAAGAAATTAATAGAATTATAGTCAGGTTATATGGAGTGAATTGTTCAAAAGAAATAGTTTAAGTAATGCATGAAAGTGACCAGAAGTCGTCTGGCTTCTGATCAACGGTGGAAGAGAGTTCCAGATGATGGGCCCTGTCAGTTCTCAGTTGTGGGAAGGATACTGAACCTGCTGTGACTGTGTGGTGCCTTTCAAGGACAAGCTTAAGGAAAGAAGAAGATTAGGAGATGCCAAACATTTACATAATATTTGCGATGTTAATGTTCTGTGAAAACACTTTGCTTATGAATGTATATTTTTATGTGTAGCCCCGTTGGCTAGTTCGGGATGTATATTTTTATGTGTAGCCCCGTTGGCTAGTTCGGGATGTATATTCTTATTTGTGGCCCCGTTGGCTAGTTCGTGATATATACTCTTATAACGATAACCAGATACTGGTTATCGTCTTTTCGGGTGGGAGGTGTGTCAGTGCTGGACCCCCCCTCCTTTTTTATTCTATTTTAGTTCTAGTATATTTAGTATCTTTTATCTTGTGACGTGGAACCCTTTGTGTTAAAGAGCCAATCAGAGCGCGTGTTGTTTCCCGCAATTTATAGGGGTGTATATTTTTTAATATATTGAGAAATCTACCGATTAATTAATTAAATAAATCTCGTGGATTATAGTTTATATATATATGTTTATAAGCAGTGAAAATCTGATGTCTTCGCAATCGAGATTTAAGGAGCTATTAATATGTTTAGTACTTGTTTATATTGGTTTATCGTTTCGTGGGTTTTTTCCTATATAAGGTACTGACGATAGCTTCTCTTGCCTCTTGCCTCGCTTCGTCTTCCTCGCTGAGAGACTCTTGCTGTTCGTGTTTGTGTTTAATAAAAGTACTTCTCTAACTTCTTCAATAAAGTGTAATAGTTAGTAAAAGTTGGCGGCACGTTACTGATAGGCCCGGCAACGTGGAAACAACGGTCACCGAACCCTGTGAGACGAGATCTTTGGGTGACGAGAATGGGGAGAGTAGCAGATCGGAGGGAAGATCTTCTTGGTAGTGTGCCTGAGGACACAAGGATAGAACTTAGGTACTCTGGAGATCCATGGAGCCTGACGCTAAAGATAATGCTTGATATCTTGTATGTAACTCTTTCCGACACCCTGAGCCACTGAAACCCCACAAAAAGTGGTGTAATCGGGCAGAACCTTTTAGACTCGCAGACTAGTCTAGCGGCAGTGTTGATTACCTTTTGGAAGGTGATGAGTATCTTTTTATTAACGTTTGAGAGTAAGGAGTTAGAGTAGTCTCAAGCTGGACTACCAGAGTTTGTAAACAAGCCCTGAGGAACGAAAGGTCTGACATCTCTAAAGACACGGATAATGCTATAACAGCCAGCTGAGACCCTGTTTACATGAACTCCCATAGACAGGGTAGAATCAAGATGAACGCCGAGACTTCTGACCGTTCGTGAGGGGTAGAGTTTTGCACCAGCAAGTTGGAGTGGCGTAGGTGGCATCTGATGCAAGGCATGGCTTGATCCGAACCGCATCAACTCGGTTTTATTCGAGTTTAGAGACAATCGGCTCGACCTCGTCCAGTCAGCGAGATGAGAGAAGCAAGCTTCAACCTGTCCTATAAGAGTCAAAACATCTACCGGCCTGCAGTGTCCGAAGAGTTGGATGTCGTCCGCGTATTGGTGGCTGGAAAAACCATAGTCCGCAACAAGATTTTCAATATCAGCCACATACAGCCGAAACAAGAGCGGTTCCAAAACAGAACCCTGTGGGACCCCAAAACAGATATCATCACCGGAATCAGCCAGATCACCAGGCCCATTAATCGATTGTTTCCTGCCATTAAGATAAGATTTGATCCAATGCATGCGCAACCCGACGGATGCCGAATGTGACGTCTAGCCTAGTCAATAAAAGATCATGGTCGACAGTGTCGAAAGCGGCAGACATATCCAGGAGAAGAAGTATGGCAACATCCCCTGAATCGACGGCCCTACGTACATCAGAAACCACCTTCAACATCGCCGTTTCAGTGGAATGGTGCCGGCGAATTTCTTCGGAATTCGTTGTATTTTGTAAAACAGACTGATACCGATTTCTCGGTTGATAGTTTGAATCCCCATTTAAAAAAGAATGTTTGGATTTCGTTTAATCGAGTCTGTAAACAGTTTCGCATAGTATGTGGGTCTTTTCCTGAAATCCATATGCTACATCGTCCGCAAATATAGATGTCCGAATTCCATGGATTTCTTGACAAGGGATGTCGCTCATCATAACAATGAACAGAAGGGGGCTCAGGACAGAACCCTGTGGGGTACCATTTTCCAACAATACCGAATCTGACAACGTGGATCCCACACGAACCATGGCCTCTCGATTGTTCAAGAAGCTATGGATCCATTTCAAAATCCTTCCTCTGACACCAAGCTTTTCAAGCTTTAACAAAAGCTCCTCTCGCCACATTAGATCGAAGGCCTTTTCTAAGTCCAGAAAGACCGCCAATGTCCCACCCTTATTCCACATCGAGCGTTTAATATCGTTTTGTAGTCTAAGGATGTGATCTGTGCATACTCTTCCTTTTCTAAAGCCTGATTGTTCACGGTTTAAGAGATTATTTTGATCCAAGTAGAACCTTAACCGATTTGCAAGAATTCTTTCAGTAGCCTTGCACAATGAAGATGTTAGGGAAATGGGTCGATATGAGTTGGTGTCTGCAAAATTTTTTCTCGGTTTTAGTAGCGGAACAATTATGGATTGCTTCCATAGTTTTGCTACCTCTCCTTTTGACCAAAAAAAATGTATAAGATCCAAGAGCTTATTGAGACCTATCTCGTCAATTTGTCTTAGCATCTCATAGCAGAGATTGTCTGGACCTGGAGATTTACCGTTTGCACTCTGTATCAGAGCTTCCGTAAATTCTTTTAAGGAAATTTCTGTGTTTAACTCATGTGGGTCGGTTTTGCAAGAAATACCAGATCTGATGGTAAAGGTAATTTCTCTTTTCAGAGCCTCTTTCCTTTGAATAAATCTTAGGTCAAGATTTTTGTCTGATGAGTTTTTTGCGATAGCAGTTGCTAACGCATTCGCTTTGTCTTTGTCAGAAAAAACAGTTTTATCTTCACTCAGTTTCAGCGCTGGAACGTTAAAACCTGCATGTGTGTGGACCATATTTTTCACCGCTTTCCACATGGTAGTCTGACTAGAGTGTGAGTTAAGAGAGCTACAGAATGTTCGCCAATGGTTCTCTTTTGCTGTCCTCACTATCTTCTGTGCGAATTGTTTGAATTCTCGATACCGTTCAAAACCAGTCGTAGTATATTTTTTCCGAAGTAAGTATAAGACTTTTTTTCTTGCTTTGATTGCGCTTTCACATTCGTCATTCCACCATGGTACTGGCCTAAGTCCTGATCGTCTTCCATTTTTGGTTGGTATTGATGCTATGGCTGCTTTTTTCAGACCTTGCGTTAACATGTTTGTTGCTTCGTCAACATTGTGAAAATTTGGAGTTCATTTAACACTCCTGTTGAAAGCCGTTGGTATTTGTACCAATCGGCTTTCTCCAGGTTCCATACCTTTCTGTTGTCTACTTCGTAATTGACCTTTTTATTTAGTGTGATCAAAACCGGGTAGTGGTCACTGCCCAAGTTTTCATCTAACACCCTACACAAGGCTTTTTGAGATAAAGAAGGGGAGCTCATTGCTAAATCTATAGGAGTTGTCCTTCCGCTGGGAGTCAGGTGGGTACCCGATCCGGAAAAAGGGCAACAAGGCCATACTGATCTAACAATTTCTCAATTAATTTTCCTCTATTATCTGAAATTTCAGCACCGAAAACAACAGAGTATGCATTGAAGTCACCTAAAACAATTGAGTTGGTATAAATGAATGACTTTTCCAGTGTAGATAGCAGTATTTGATGATTGGCATTTGGTGGAACGTATGCATTGATAATGGTGATGTTTGATCCCTTTTCAGAAGAAATGGTCACAAGTAGTGACTCATATTCGTTTTGTTCTATGGTTTGCGAGGTGTATGAGATGCCTTCTCGGAGGAGTGTTGCGACCCCTCCTCCTTGATGGAAACCTCCATCCAGTCTGACAATATTATAGCCTGAAATAGTAAAGTTATTGCCCTCTTTCAGCCATGTTTCCTGCAGGGCAATGATGTCGGGAATTTTTTCCATTTTTCCAAGAAAAATATTTAGTTCGTTGACTCTCGCTCGAATACTCTGACAGATCCACTGTAAAATGGTAAGGTTGTTGTCCATGTTTGGTTTTTTAAACTGGTTTCTCCCGTTTTCTAGAGGATTCAAATTTTAACATTCGGAAACCTCCATATCTCCAGGGTACGCCTGAAAGCCATTGTATTTAAGAATGTTATTGAACATTTTTATAATGGTTTTCATTACAGCTTCCAAGGGCATTTGTGGTATGTCTTTTGTTATTTCCTGAATCTCCTCGACAAGCCCCGGTATCGTTGGCATTGGTTCTTCACGTTTTTCTGTCTTTTTTTCATCTTTTGATGCTTTTTTCTCTTCTTCTTTGTTTTTAGTAATAGCCTGTTTTTCCTTAATATGAGCTTGTGTGACAAGCGTTTTCTTTTCAGAACCGCTCTTTTTGGTGTGTCTTTGGATCTTTGTTCTGGCTTTTTCTGTGCTGTATTTTTTTGGTAAAAGGCTTTTTTGTCACAACCTTTTTCAAGGCAGCGGCATAAGAAATACCTTTCTTCGCAACAGCTGAATTGACTTTCATGGAGAATACATACTTTGGACAGGCCTTACTTCCTGTGCAATGTCCATTCTTTCTACAGCTTGCGCATACACGAGGGCGTTCTTTTTTATCTTTTTCCTTCTCAGGACACGATTTGGTGCAAAGCGGGGGATCATCGCAACTGATCCCAGGACAACTGATCCCAGGACTACTGATCCCAGGACAACTGATCCCGGGACAACTGATCCCACGGACAACTGATCCCACGGACAACTGATCCCACTGACAACTGATCCCATAGACAACTGATCCCATATCTGCATCATTTTATATTTCACTGTTTCGGCAATCTATAAACGGATATTAACATACATAATTTCTGATTTCTGTTTGTATGTACTGTACGAATGTATGTGTATGTATGTATGTATGTATGTATGTATGTATGTATGTATGTATGTATGAGTATGTTTGGATGCTGTAGTGATGGTCCTAGTCATGGACTCCTAAATAAGCCGATAAGAATTAATGTTGGAATGTCTTCATTAATTCATATCTTCGAAAAAACTTCTGAAAGGAGCTAAACTCTATTATTTTTGGATTGGCACTGTTCCATTTTTCATTATGAACTTCACGGCGAAAGGAGTGAAACGATGAAAAGTAATACGAACTTGTCAATTTCATTTCGACTGTGTATCGTGCTCTCGTGCGCTTATACTAAATATTATTTCTCCGTTTACTAACTGGAGTAGCCTGTATCATTATCACCACCACCGTTGTAGTATGCAGCCAGCCATCGTAAGCTGGCTACGTAAGCATCATCACCACCACCATTGTCGTCAAAACATGAGTTGCTTATGTCTATGGGATCAGTTGTCTATGGGATCAGTTGTCCGTGGGATCAGTTGTACTGGGATCAGTTGTCTTGGGATCAGTTGTCCTGGGATCAGTTGTACTGGGATCAGTTGTACTGGGATCAGTTGTCCTGGGATCAGTAGGCACTAACCCGCAAAGCGGACATTTAATTGCATTTCTGCAATCCTTTGCTTTGTGACCAAAACCGTTGCATTTGAAACAACGAAATGGTTCTTGTACATAGGAGCGTGTACGAAAAACTAAGTAGGCGAATCTAACTCTTTCCGGTGCTTTGCCTTTGGGGTATGTAAGGATTACAGCCATTGTTGTGCTTACTACTCCTTTTATCTTTTTTGTAATTCGATACGCAGTTGTACTCCCGGTCGATGTCTTGATGTCTTCGGTTGTCAGTTCCAGGGGAACCCCTGTAATGACATCCTTTGAAACAGGTTCGGGTCTTGTCTTGAATGTCTTAACTGGGTAGTTTTCTACTTAGGACAAAGAGAAGACATTTTTTTTCTTTTGCCGAAAGGACAAGCACACCTAACCTTGACCCTCGGGCTTTTATTTCTACTTTTCGACCCAATAAAGTGTCAAAGAATTTTTGCACTTTAAATGGGTCGACATGTTTTTTGGCCTCAATGTTTTGAATCTGAATCATGGCTGCTTCAGACGTTTGTGGAATTTCTGTACGTGGAAATTGTTCAGCAATTCCATGAAAGCGTTTATTTGCTGGTTCACTTTGTTGCTCCGTGATTTCTCCGCTTTTTTCCCACTGTCTCCCAAACTTTTCCATCATGTTTTTGGTTTTTTAACACAACAGTTGTCACAGTCTTCCCTGCTAGAATGACGTGAACACCAGGAAGAAAAGACAACTCTGAACGACAACAAAAAAACTTTATTAAAGCGCAGTTAACAAAAATCAAATACAAAACACGCAGGACTTCGCCTGATACTAAATAGCTAGCTCTCCCTGGCGGGGTTCAAAGTGCTATATATGTAGCCTCAGAAAACGCGCAAAAACGTCTGAGAATTAATGTCAAGGTTCCTGTCTAGACGGAGAGTCTAGACAGGTCGACGGGTGCAAGATACATTTGTCAGGAGGTCCGGTAGAGTGACCCCTGACAACAGTATTTGTTCTTTCTTCCATCGGTTCTTCGCTCTTTGAGTTGGAAGTTATTTTCTGCATAGAAGTTGCCATTTGAAATTACTCCTGTTTATTTGTATTTGAATAATACTGTGCTGTCGTTAATCGAACGTGTATTGTTGATCTTTTTTTATGGCTTTTTTTATCTATATATATATATATATATATATATATATATATATAAATGAATGTTTGTATGTAAATATGTATGTATGTATGTATGTATGTCCTTTATGCATTGCTACACCATTCATCCGATCGTAATGAAATTTTCACACAACCTTGAGAGTCAAGGTAAATCAAATATAGAGAAAAAAAATTTGAATTCCGTCACAAAATGAGCAGAGCGTGTGATCGAGCGGGAACTATAAATCTATATATATAAAAATGAATGTTTGTATATATGTATGTATGTATGTATATAGGTATGTTATTTATGCATTGCAACACCATTCATCCGATCGTAATGAAATTTTCACACAACCTTGAGAGTCAATATATATATGCATATATATGCATACATACATACATACATACATACATACATACATACATACATACATACATACATACATACATACATACATACATACATACATACATACATACATACATACATACATACATACATTCATACATACATACATACATACATACATACTTTTAACGGTGGTATTGATGATGGACTGGATCCGGGAGAGATGCTTTTTTGGCAAACCAGTGAGAGTGGAATTGCCATAATCAATCCTGGCATGATGAGGGCGGTCACAAAAGTTTTTCTACCAACAGCCGTCAGGGTGCCACTCACACTTCGACCGAAATTCGTGCCGCGATCGACTGGTAGATCGCGATCACCGGGTTGGGCATACATAAATAAAATGAACCAAGAGCTTGAAAAATCAGGTTTATTTAACTTGTATTTAATTGCAAATTTTGAAGGTTTTTTGGTTAATGTTAAAAAGTAGTTTACTACTAGTTAACTACTAGGCAGTAGTTAAGAGGTAGTTAATAACTACTGCTGTTAAAAGTAGTTAGGAAATAGTTACTAACTACATTTTTATGAGTAGTTAAATATAATAGTTAATTACTTTTAAAGTAGTTTAAACCCATCACTGCTAATGGGTTTGATATTGGCCGATAAGAATAAATTTCGTTCTGGTCGAGCCCCGTTTTAGACTATTGTACGTTTTACGAACACACCTATTCTTGGCGTTGCATAAAATTAAGATGTAATTTTTTTCCTGTTAAAAGTTTTTTTTTATGTCAAGAAAGCTTCAATACACTGTAAACAATTTTTAAATAATTTTTTTATTTGTATTAAGTAGTTTAATCTGGGTTAGAATGTGAGAATTTTTAAGGTTTTCGACCGATATTACTTTAAAAATGTATTATGCTAATTTCATGGAAGTTATCCTAACAAAAGTTTGAAATATCGAAAGAGAATGTACTCAAAAATAAACAACAACGTTAATTAAATTTAATTGTGCTTACACTAACCCACAATCTGAACATGTATAATTCATGCTCGTTTTCCGATCGTTGGTCATATATAGAGTACTTTATGCGAACGAGTCGAAACTAGTTTATTCAGGTTATAGTTGTGCAGTAGTTGAATTGGTGAGTGTTTTTTGCAAATGAAGAATGAAATGTTTGTAAAGTTTAAAATGAAAGGCGTCAAACAGAACGTTTTTTCACGTTGAAAGAAGCTATGGAACTAATTCTTGATGATGATAGCATTGAGGTTGACATACTTGTCATTCTTCCGCCCGGCGCATCATATCACGTGACTGATGAATAAGCATATGAAGAAGGAAATGTTATTCTTTGTAATGTATCCGGGAAGGTAGAAGTTGATTATACTAATGATGAGATGGGATTAGACTGTGTCGGTTCTTTGGGTGAAGAAATGTAGGTAGCAAATAAGGTCAGTTCAATGCCGCGCAACCAAAACGCCAAAAACGATTGAAATGCACTTGGACCCAAAAGAGTCATTTGAATAGCCACTTTTAAAACAGTCTATAACGGTATGGTTTTTTGCCGGTACCGGTACCGGTATTTCTGGCCAAAAACCGGTACTACCGGTACCGATACCGATATAATATCGAAAGCCTGAAAATGGCTAGAAATACTCGCAACATCTCTGAGTGTTACTGTCCGCGGTCGGTTAGTGCTATGCTATTGCTAAGAACCGTTGTCGTAATTGAAGTGTAGCAAACAATGGGCATACAGGGGCTGCTTGTCGGAATTCGAGAAGAGCATCACGTGTGAAAGTAGTTCGTTGACTCATGGCCTGACAACTCGTGTGTGCATTGCTCATGAATAATTGAGTAGTAGTCAAGTCAAGCGGCAATGGAACTCAATTTCACAATATTAAAAAAACGCAAAATTGCTCGTAAAGACAACTGTGACTAGATACAGTGAGTTTAATCAGTAAGACGTGCCAGTTTAAAGTCATTTTGAACGTCGTAAAAAAACGCCGTAAGCAATAGCGTATTTGTATCCATGGTGATAATTTAAATTTTTAAACGACGCTAAAACACTATTAACCCATTAGTGCCTAGCGTCCCAAAAAGTGGTACATCTCTTTAAATAATTGTAATTTTTAAAATGGTGGTTATATTAATTAAAAAAATGGCTCATTTTGTTAGGTTGGTTTATATCTAAATGTATTCGTAGTCTTTGACATTTAAAAATAGTCTTTTGGAAATTTATTTGCTGTTGTTTTCGCGTGTTCGTAAAATTTGCTTTTTCGAAATGGACTCTCATTCAAGGTAAGATTGCTAAATTAATATTATTATTTTTTTAAATATGATTATGTAATTTTGTTTATTTCTATGTAAAAAAGAAATCGGTATTTTTTGTTTTTTTTCTAAATGTACGGTTTTAGCAAATTTCACTACTTACTAGCGTCCCATTTTTTGGGACGCTAGGCACGAGAGGGGGGTGTTCGAAACTTGTATTTTTTCATGTTTTATGTGTATTATTGCTTGTAAACGTCAGTAATTAACTGAAAAAATAACCATTTTTATTTATTTTTGACTTATTATATACTAATATTTTGTTATTAAAAATATCAATTGTTTACTTTTGCGTTTTGCAGCAAATAATGCCATCACAGTACAATTCAGCTAATGAAAGGACACCTACCCTCCCGTGCCTAGCGTCCCAAAAATGGGACGTTTTTTCAAAATAAAAAAAATAAAAACTGTGCATTATTTTTAATTTTAAATTTCAGATATCTTATTTTGAGCACTAAACCAGCATAATATCAAAAAATTAGAAATATCTAAGATCTCAGGCACTAATGGGTTAAAACGCAAAGTTGTCCGCAAAAACAACTGTCATTCGATGCATTAAGTTTATTTCGGTTAAATCATGCTAGTTTAAAGTCATTTTGAACGTCGCAAAAAACGCCGTAAGCAATAGCGTATTTGTATCCATGGTGATAATTTAAATTTTTAAACGACGAAACACGCGAGTACGAACTTTTTTGCTTCGCGATGTCTCGCAAGACATTAAAATCAGAAAATATCATGTTGGAAGAACAAACCTTGGAGTCTTTGGCTGAAAAGTTGAAGGACAAATTGTTGCCAACTCTTATAGTAGTACTCAGGGAATTCATTAACGAGGCGATAATGAGGAATGTAACCGAGGCAGTTAAAACTGAACTCAAACCATACGTCAAAGAATTGAATAGAGTTAGTGAAGAGAACAAGTTTTTGAGGCTCAGAGTTAAGCAGTTGGAGGCCCAGTCAAGAGCAAATAACCTTGTAATTCATGGTTTGCCGGAGTCAACCTATGCAGAGGCCTCAACAAATGCTGAGACGGATAATACTCAAAAAGCTCCTACACGAAGAGATACAATTCAATGTATCTTGAAATGCTGCAACTCAAAACTCGGTGTAGCCGTCTCTGAAAATGATATCTCCGCCGGATTTAGAATACCAGGCATCAAAAATGCGCCCCGTCCAATTGTTGTTACCTTTACTTCGAAGTCCATTAGAGACAAGGTTTACATTTCAAGAAAATTACTACGCAAACAGGATGGTGGCCCCAGGATCTACATCAATGAACACTTGACAAAGGGAAGCTCAGGTTTTTTTGCAAAGGGAAGAGCCTTGCTCAGAAAGGGAAAGATAGCCTCTGTCTGGACCCTGAATGGTAATGTCTATGTCAAGAGGATTGAATCTGACAGACCATCGAGGATATCTTCGATGGAGGATTTACAGAAATATCAGTAAGATGGCTACCAATATAGAAGATATTAGTTTTGGTTCTTTGGACGATAGAAATTTTTTTTTGTTTGATGCTCACCATGATCCTGATGTAAATTTATTTGTCTCATCTTATATAGACTCAGATAAATATGTGACGCCTCAGGAACTAAACAATCTAACTCGCAGTTTTCGAAGTGACGATCTTTCTCTTCTTCACATCAATTGTAGAAGCCTTCTGAATAAAATTAATGATCTGACTATTTTGCAACACAATAGTAAAGCAAAGATCCTGGCAGTAACTGAAACTTGGCTGGACGAGAAAAAACTGGATAGTATCTCAATGCCTGGTTTCAAGTTCTTATCTAAGCATCGTATTGGTAAAAAGGGTGGTGGTGTTGGTTTTTTTGTCGACTCCAGGATACAACTTACAATCATAGATGATCAATTTCATGCCTTAAATATTACATCTTTTGAGTTTTACTTCATATCTATTATAGTCGAAAAATTTAAGAATATTATCTTGGGAGTCATCTATCGCCCACCAAATTCTAATCTAAATGTTTTCAATGAAGAAATTCACAATCTGTTGAATCGACTTATTCTGCAAGATAGAAATAGAACTGTGTTTCTAATGGGTGATTTCAATGAATGTAGGACATTTCCCCCCCCCCCCGGACATTTCACCCCCCCGACAGACCCTAGGACATTTCCCCCCCCCGGACATTTCCCCCCCCCCCCCGGACATTTCCCCCCCCCCCAAGGTAGGACATTTCCCCCCCCTGTGGTTATGTAGTAGTATGAATTTGTGGTTTTGCAAGAGTGTGTTCTTGCATGGCATAAATATGTGTGTGCGTGAATTGTGTACATTCCCCTCCGGACATTCCCCCGCCATGAGTATGATAATTCTCACCCCACGAGATAGGACAAGGCAGAGTTGAATTTCACAAGTTTTTCTAAGAAACACAAACCCTAACCCTAACCCTAGGGTTTCTAAGAGTGTTTCTAAGAAACACAAACCCTAACCCTAACCTAACCCTAACCCTAACCCTAACCCTAACCCAAACATTGCACTGAACTATTTAGGGGATAAATAACCCTAACCCTAACCCTAACCCTAGCCCTAACCTTAACCCTAACCCAAACATTGCACTGAACTATTTAGGGGATAAATAACCCTAACCCTAGCCCTAACCCTAACCCTAACCCAAACATTGCACTGAACTATTTAGGGGATAAATAACCCTAACCCTAACCCTAGCCCTAACCCTAACCCTAACCCAAACATTGCACTGAACTATTGGGGATAAATAAAAAATAATAAATGAAAAATAAAAGTATATTCTCTCTCCGGGGGGGGGAATGTCCTACCCGGGGGGGGGGGGAAACGTCCGGGGGGGGGGGAAATGTCCGGGGGGGGGAATGTCCGGGGGGGGGGGGAAATGTCCGGGGGGGGGAAATGTCCGATTACCGATTTCAATATAAACCTCCTTGAAGCCGGACGTAATCAATCTACTTCAACTTTCATTAATGAACTGTCAACACACTTCCTTTTTCCTGTTTTTTTGAGTCCCACAAGACAATTTCGAAGTTAGAATAATTTCGAAGTTAGAATAATTTCGAAGTTAGAATAATTTCGAAGTTAGAATAATTTCGAAGTTAGAATAATTTCGAAGTTAGAATAATTTCGAAGTTAGAATAATTTCGAAGTTAGAATAATTTCGAAGTTAGAATAATTTCGAAGTTAGAATAATTTCGAAGTTAGAATAATTTCGAAGTTAGAATAATTTCGAAGTTAGAACAATTTTGAAGTTAGAAGATTTTCGATAGAGTGGATCTTCTCAGATACAAAGATAAGTGTTATTTTTATTCTTACAATTAATGCAACGATTCTTGTTAAGAATAAAACTAACTTTGCTTAAACACGTTTTGTAAAAGGCTCGTGGGCGATAAGCCTGGTATTATCGGTCACAAATTATATTAGTGTAGGTTATTTCCAATTAAGGTTGTTTAAATTATGCCTCCTAAAAATAAAAAAGAAATTTGTTTAGAAAACCCATCTCCTGCTGAGGTGCTTGGTCTTCGGCTTTGTGACTGCTGTTTAAAATCGAATGAGGACAGTTTGAAGATCCTGGTAGAAATAAAAGAGTTACAGCCAACACATAATGAGCTTAGAGAAACTGCTCATGAAATAAGAGAGATGAAGTACGTTTTTAAAAAAAAATGAGAACATGGCATTAGCAATAGAAAAGCAGGCAATTGAAATTAAAGAATTAATTTTGAAAATTGATAATCTCACGAGCAGCACGACGAAAAGTTTGGATGAAAACAAAAAGACTACAAAGGAGTGGTCTAGTTTGTTTAAAGAGAAGGTTGAAGGTTCGGTTTCAGGTGGATCGGCACAGAAATCTGTGATGGAGTCCTGGGCAGGAGTTGTAGGGGAAGTGGTTAAGAAAAACGTGCAGGATGTAAACAAAGAGGTGCATCTTGTTTGTAAAGCTATCGAGAAAACTAATAATAAAATTAAAATTAGCAACGATTTAGAAGATAGGGCAAATAACATTTTATTATACAGGGTAGCTGAATTAAAAGATCAAGATGTTACGAAATGCGTGTCTTATGATAAGACGCAAGTTCTTAAGCTATGTTCCCAATTATCAGGGGGGCATATTGGCGAATTTGCTATAAAAGCTATATTTAGACTAGGGGCTAAGAGTGATAAAATACGACCAATATTGGTAAAATTCAATGATAAAATTGCTAAAAATATTATAATGGAAAATTTAGTTAAGATTAGACAGTTAGATGAAAATCTGAAAAACGTTGGTATTAGTCACGATCTAAATGTCGAACAAAGATCCGAAAGAAATAGATTGGTGGAAGAAGCTAAAAAACTGCAAAGTGAAAATACGGGGGAATTCATGTTTCGGGTAAGGGGTCCACCAGAAAATATGAAGGTAATAAAAATAAAAAAGAATGCAATCAGTTAAACGTTTTGAACATTATGTATTCAAATGTAGATTGCATTACTAATAAAATGAGTGAGATAAGATTATTAGTAGATACAGATGACGTAACAAAAGATATCTTAATTTTTACTGAGGTAAATGCAAAATATTATGTAAATGAATTTATTGAATCCGAATTCTGGATAAACAATTTTAATTTGCATTCATATAATTTTATGAAAAAAGGATTTAGAGGTATATTTTGTTATGTTAGATATGATATTAAGTGCCAAATTATAAATTTAGGAATAGATTTCAATGAATATATGTGTATTAAAATAGATGAAAATCCTGATATTTTTATTCTTATAATCTATAGGAGTCCGAATTCAGGTAGAGAAAATAATAATAATTTATTTCTACTGTTAGAAGCTTTCCAATCTAAAATAGGAGTAAAATTAATAATTGGAGATTTTAACTTTCCAAACGTTGACTGGAAAAATAATACTTACAAATCAAATTTTAAGTCATCTGAAGATAAACTGATCAATTTTTAAATGATAATTTTTTAACTCAACTAATTAAGGAATCTACAAGGTGTCGCGGATCTCAAAAGCAGTCCATTCTAGACTTGCTTCTAGTCGAGGACGTCGATTTAATCAAAAATTTAGTATATAATTCCCCACTAGGTAAAAGTGATCATTGTGTGTTAAATTTCTCCTTTATTAGAAATTTTTATAAATCAAAAACCATTAACAACATATCCAAATTTGATTTTAACAGTGGAAAATATAATTTGATGAACGATTATTTGATTGAGAATCTGTACTGTGATGAGTCGGAAATAAATAACAATGTTGCAAGTAAAGACTCGGTTAACAATATGTGGCATTACTTTTGTCATGTAATGAATGAAGCTATTAGGAATTATATTCCTGTCATTGATGCTGATAGAATTTTAAGATTTAAGTGCCATAAAAGAAAATTACCTAAAAATGTGGTTGAGCAATGCAGGACAAAAAATAAACTATGGAAAAAGTTTATCCGAACTAGAGATAATAATATTTTTGCAGAATTTAAAAATATCAGAAATAAATTAAGGAAATCAATTAATAAAATTAAAGAAGCTGAGACACTGAAATTGGCCAAAAAATTAAGACCAATCCTAAGGTTTTTTGGCAACATATAAATTAAAACAGAAACTGTCAAGCTAAGTTAGAATATATGATAAAAACTGATATAAACGGGTCTGCAACAACTATAACTTGTGACGTTGATTTGGCAAATTGTTTAGCTGAATTTTTTAAAAGCGTTTATATAAGCAATGATAGTCTAGAAATAAGTCCCACAATTAACAATAATATTATTGTCCACATAATGGAGGAAGTAATAATAAACAAATACGCGGTCGAAAATAAAATTAATAAATTAAATAAATAAATACAAATCTGCAGGACCAGATAATATTTTTTCAAGGGTTCTGATAGAATGTAAAAATTCTATTTCTAGCTATTTAAGCAATTTATACAACAAATCACTGCAAGCTCAAATGGTCCCTGATGATTGGAAGTATACCATCATTACGCCAGTTTATAAGAAAGGTGATAAAAATACTGCAAGTAATTATAGGCCAGTCTCTTTAAGTTGTATCTGCTGTAAACTGTTAGAATCATTGATTAAGGATGAATTAATATTACATTTTGATAGAAATAAGCTTCTAGATTATAGGCAATACGGCTTTACGAGAGGAAAGTCAACTACAATTCAGTTGTTAAAATTGATGGATATGTGGAGCAGTGCATTGGATAAAGGGGAAACAATAGACGTGGTATATACGGATTTTGAAAAAGCGTTTGATCGTGTATCTCATGCAAAGTTAATTGATAAACTAGAAAATTATGGCGTCAATGGAGGCTTAATTAATTGGATTAAAGATTATTTAACAAACAGAACAAGTAGTGTTAGGGTTAATAATAGCACATCTAATAGATTTAAAGTTACAAGTGGGGTACCTCAAGGTAGTGTTTTAGGGCCATTACTTTACATAATTTATGTCAATGATATGTTTGAAATAGTTAAGAATAACTCGGCGGAGCTGTTTATGTACGCTGACGACGCCAAAATATTTAAAACTATAAAAAGCAGTGATGATCGATTGATATTGCAGAGCTGTTTAAATTCATTAGGAGATTGGAGTAAAAAATGGGAAATTAAGCTAAATGCTGGTAAATGTGTTGCGGTGAGATATGGACGCCAATAAGATGATCGTCGGCTATATAATATAGAAGGAGTGGAACTTAATTTTCTTGACAAAATAAAAGATTTAGGTGTTACATTCCAGAGTTCACTAACATTTGTAGATCAAATTTATGAAATAATTAAAAAATGTTTTTCACTGTTAGGTATAATTTCACGAAATTTTAAAGATTTGACAAAAGATTCTTTTATATTGATTTATAAAGCTTGGGTTACTTGGTGTTTAAAGTAACTGCTACTCAAAAACTGTAAATGCTACAAAACTAAAAATTAGTATTTAGTTTCTACTCTAAAAATAAGGATATATGAAATTTTGGTTTTCATGATCTCAAATGTGGGGTGGAAAAAGGTTTCTTTGGTTTTTAAAGTAACTGCTACTCAAAAACTGTGAATGCTACAGATGTCAAAATTAGTATTTAGTATTTACTCAAAAAATAATGATATAAGTGTTTCAACATTTTTTAAAAATTTGGTTTCCAGGACCTCAAATGTGGGGTGGAAATAAGGGTTATTTGATTTCAAAATAACTGCTACTCAAAAACTGTAAGTGCTACAAATGTAAAAATTAGTATTTTGAAGTTTTGTGCCGGTTAAAAGTAGCTAAGTCCAGTTTATCACCGGTTGGGCCAAGCCGTTGTTTTAGAGTCTTCACACGGGCCAGGCCAATCCTTAAATCAAAGTGGGACGGGCCGAGGTTTTTCACCAAGTATATAGATATTTTAGTGATTTTAGGGTCTTCAGTTGGGCCGGGCCAAACCTGAAGTCAAGGTGGGACGGGCCGAAGTTTTTCATCAAGTATATAGATTTTCTAGGCCTGTAAGAATGGGCCGGGCTTAATTCAAACGGGCTGTTCCGGGCCAGGAGTTTAGGTTTTTAAAACGGGCTGGGCTAAGTTGTCGACGGGCCGAGCCGAGACCTAGTAACTGCTATATATATTTGTATTTATATATATATGTATTCAGGGACGTAAATTCAGCATTTTCCAGGGGGGGGAAATTTTCCCGCCATTATATAGCTTACTGGCAGGGTTACCCGGTGTTGTCCAGGTTTTTTGGGCTTAGTTTTGTCTCGTTTTTGCCAATGAAACGTCAAAGAAATAACAGATTTTTTTGTAATTTTTCAAAATTTTCTCATTACTGAAGTTACCTGCATGCCAAATGTTGTTGAAATTGCTCCTGCGGCTTGGATGTGATAAACGAATGCTCTCACACACACATTACCTTTTACATTTATATAAATACGTAGGTACAAGCAGAGAGGGATGGGGAAAACGACCGCAGCTTTTTTGGGAGGAGAAATTGGAAGTCTTTGAAAATTTTTTTGAAAAATACTTACGACTACCCCTTACCGGTTATCAGCTTTTTGGAAGAGAATATAAAAAAATTTCTGAAGTGAATCCCCCATCAGAAAATTCTGGATTCGCCACGCGCCACTGGGTATAAGGGGGATGAATGATTTAATCATATTGCAGTAAAACAAGTAAAGGAAAAACGAGTTTTTCAACACAAACTTTGATTTCAAATACATTCAATTTAGAAATGCAAAAGATGTTCAAAGTTTTTTTTTTAATTGAATCATGTATTTTCATCAAATATAAAGCTTTGCTGAAAGTTTCAACTTCCTAGCTAGTCAAAATGCTGGTTAAATTTCACTTGCAAGATTTGCGTACAGAGAAAGCCTCTCTCTCACACACACACAAACAGAGATTGTAACATAAATAAAAGTTTGTAAAAAAGATGTCCAAAATGGGGTGGGTATAATTTTGTTTTATTTTTGTGTAATAAATAATAACTTTAATGTAGACAGCTGTGAGGGAATCAACATTGTATCAATACCACTAATAGGGTAAAATTCTACGAGTTCGCTGATTGTATTTTGGCACAGAAGACAGCTAATCATTGGACCAACGCTGATACACAAATTATTACTCTGCAGTTATTGGTAAATCTAGCATCGAGCTAAGATATAAAATTGTCTACACACGCAAAAAGAATTCCAATACGCATTGCATCATCACTAGGTTAAGTAAAGTTAAAATTAAATAAATATATAGTAAACTCTAGGTAAAAAAAATTCAAATTTTGGAAATCAAGGGGGGCGAATTGTCTATACACGCCAGAAGGATTCCAATACGCATTGCATCATCACTAGGTTAAGTAAAGTTAAAATTAAATAAATATATAGTAAACTCTAGGAAAAACAATTCAAATTTGCCCCCCCCCCAATTTACGTCCCTGGCTTGCTTGCTCAATGATGATGTTGTTGAGACAACTGGCTGTGACATTAGTCATGACGAATTGGCTTTGTCATGTAACACTTCTAATGACGTTGATGTTGGTAATAAATTGGTTGGGCGTGTTGAAAGTGAAGTTGTATTACAGATTGTTGAGGATGTGAATGATGACTCCTGTCATGATGATATTGTTGACACAGATTACAGTGAGAATAGTTGCATTGTATTAGCTTGGTCGGGTGTTGCTTCGAAAGAAGTTGATGATGAAGGGATGATGCATTGGTTGAATGTGTTGATTTGCTGAGTGTCAATGATGTTTGTGACCCCTCTGATCATGAAGGGTATAGCGTCCTTGACAATTTTAGTTGTGCGACTGGTCAAGATGTTTTGAGTGACGATATGAAGGATTATGATCTCATTCTGACTCGATTACCAGCTGTGCTTAACAGTGATAATATCACTGTCAGACGTAAGCGATAGCAAATGTTTAGAATGTAATGTAGTTTATCTGTATTAGTTTGATTTGATTTTATCTGTTCAACTGTTCTTAATAGTGATAATACCACAGTCGGACGTGAGCTGTGGTGAAAGTTTTGAATGTATTGTAGTTTGTCTATTAGTTTAATTTGATTTTTCTGTTTATAATATATTCATTATTTGAACCATTATTTAATTTAATTTATTTTAAATCCAGTTTCTTTTTATTTGTATTATATAGTGTTGCTGCCCTTTTCTTCTCCTTCGGTTTTTATTTTGGGGTTTACTTTTACTATATATATATATATATATATATATATATATATATATATATATATATATATATATATATATATATATATATATATATATATATATATATATATATATATATATATATATATATATATATATATATATATATATATATATATAGACTGGTAGATCTAGCAGTTTTTCGAGGCAATATGGGAAATTTTAATAGACAAGCCAATTTTTATACCATTCAATAGAGAATATGTTGTAGAATGTCTGTATGAAGATACCACGAATGAGCAGTTATGGTACTCTAGTTATTAATGATTTAGGCGTGCTCTTTTGTCTCATTACGTAAGACAATGTCGCGTTACGCGCAGTAACATATTTACACGCTCAGCCAATAAGAATTCAATAAAGGCTCGTTTTCTATGCTATATTTGCGTTGTCTTTGTATTCATTTTGCATTGCCGGTATTATCGCGTTTGAATTCGATTTCTCTTCAATATCTTAATTTATTATTTAAGCCTTAGATTTTGATTTGGACGATTTTGGATTCTTAGCAGCGTTTTTTTTAATTTCCTATTCATTTATATAGTTGTATAATTGTATAGTTTGTATAGCATAGTACATAGTTTTTTCTTCGGTCAGTCTTGTCTTGTCTTTTGTCAGTCATTCTGGTATTTTTTTATTTTCTTTTATTCGTGTTATTACATCTGTTAAGTTTGGTTATGGTAAGTTTGTATTGTAGTTAGCACATTTTTAATCTAAATGTAACTAATATCGCAATGGAGTGCGTTGTGTGTAAATCTGCTACTGAAGAAAAACTTAAAATAATCTAAATATTGAAACAAGATGGGAAAACTTCTCTATTGAATTCTGCAACTGTAATTGGAGATACAATTTTAATTGACAGTTTAACTCTATAAATGTGGATGTTTGTATACATAAGTAAATAACAAAGCAAAGAAAAATAATCAGCCCATGCCTTGTGTTAGTTTTAGTTCTAGTAGCTAGCTGATCTAGCTCCAATAAAAAGAATTTAAGATCTAAGTTTTCCACACAATAAACAATTATTCCAGTCAAATATAAAGTAGTTCAAAAATTATTCCTGGAAAGCTACCTCAACTGAAAATGCATGTTTTGAAAACTCATTTTCAGGAAATGAAATTGAAGTATTTCTTAGACAATGACAGATGGAGCTGGGAAAAATAGATTTTAAGTTGTGTCTCATTAATACTGATATAGAGGCAGCACCTGATAGCCCAGATAGCCTAATTATTGTATAAGTGGTAAATGTGAAATTTTAAAAAAAAGCCCATGCTCTTTTAAAAATTGTTCATGTTTTAAATATGAGCTACATTGTATCTGCCTGTAAATATTGCTATGGTAAAGTTTGTAATGAATCTCTTCATACTGATAATCTTGAAGTAGATATGTTTAAGGGCAATATATGTGAAGGCCTGTATGAAAAATCTGTTAAAATTGATGAGATACTATTTTAGTTAGGCTTGTCCAAAATCAGTCTTTGTTGTTGGATGTATTTATTCTTTAAATTGGCAAAAAATTTGATGCTCTTAAAACAGTTTTGAAGGTACTTGTATATGCTTGTAAATGTTGCTGTGACAAAGTTTAAGATAACTGACTTTATATTAGTGGTCTTGTAAATAATATCTATAATAGTGAAATATGTGTAAATGTCAGAGTTGGCCAATGTGAGCAGTTATTACATTTTTATTTAAAGTGATATATAGAAACTTATCAAGTTCTTGAGAAAATGTCTTCTTTGTTCTGCAGGGTTTTGATGGTTATTAATAACTTATTAAAATAGCTCTTGTATCTTTCCTTCAGTTACACGTCTATTATTGTTGTAACAAGTTCTTCTGCATATGAGGATATTGCTAAGCATTGTCTCAATGTCAAAACTGTTTGCTTGTGTGTTATAATAAACAGCAAACAATTTGACTATGATATGATGTGCATTATTTATCTACAAAATCCTCATAATCTACACTTCCCAGTTTACTTCAGCCAGCACGACAAAAGTTGTTAACAGTGTCTCTGAATTGAATTAAAATTTGACAATGTTTAAAGTGGTGTTAGTCAGTGTTTAGTGTTTAGAATGTCTCTTCGGAAGCACTGAAGTGTCACAGCCAATGTAACAGCAGCTGGCAAACCATTCTCAGTCTGGCAACCCCGAACTTTCTGTCTACAGCAATCTTGATATGTGTGGTGGACACAAGAAGTAAAGTCATGGATGAAGATCTGAGTCTTCTGCTCGACTGAATTGTGCTCAATATAATAATTTTTGAAGCTAGATAACAGTTATTATTATAATTATTTAATAAGTTGAAACTTATACTTTGTTTTTAGAATTAAAATGTATGTTGTTCTAAAAACCAGTGTTTGATAAATTTCTTGTTTTTAAGATGTCTTCCTTTAAAAAGTGGTCAAAAGCATGGTCTTCCTTTAAAAAGTGGTACGATTCCCATAACCGGCACCCTTCAGCTATTTTCAAATAAGGTTGTGTTTTCAGGTTGCATTGCTTTTTAAATACTGGAGAATTTCGAAAACGTAGACTAGTTGAGTGTACATAATCGTCTATGCATAGGAGTTAAACTAATTTAAAGGCAGTTTAAGTCTGTTTAAGCCTTTAAGCATTTGATACTCAACAACATTCTTCGTGCAGCTCCAAAAGCAAACGGAAAATAAAAATTTCGTTAAAAAAACATAGAAATAAATAACTAAACTGTTTTATGAGCATTTGAGCGTAAAAAGTTTAAATTTCGTGGAGATAATTCGTAAATTAAGCGTCACTTTTTACGCAGAAATAGAAAAGGCTGGCTTTTGATTGGTTGGTGTTAATAAACAGATTCGCGAGTTTTGAGCAACTTCTTTTGCTAATAACTTTTTTTAGGGACCGATCTGTGTCTGGTATCTCTTTCCAGCTCTTAGTTATAACAAATACTATAGTTTAATGTACTTTTTGGCTTGTCTATTAAAATTTCCGTACCAAAATCTAAATCTACCAGACTAATCTATATATATAAAAGAACATGTCCTGACTGATAATCAACGCCGAGCTCAAACGCCTCATCCTAGGAACGTGAAATTTGGAACTTATATTACTTTTATAGCGTAAACATCCGCTAAGAAAGGATTTTTGAAAATTTTGCTCCTGAGGGGAAAAAACTGGAAAACAAACTTTTTTCTAAAAAAAATTTCTAAAAATTTTTTCTGAAATTTAGTATATAGATTCTTTTTGAAAAATAAAAAGATACGTGTTTCACCATTTTTTGAAAATTCGGTTTCCCGGACCTCAAATGTGGGTTGGAAAATTGGGTTATTTGGTTTTTAAAGTAGCTTCTACTCAAAAACTGTTAATGCTACAGGAGTAAAAATTAGTATTTAGTTTCTACTCCAAAAATAATAAAATACGTGTTTTAGCATATTTTGAAAATTTGGTTTCCAGGACTTCAAATGTGGGGTGGAAAATAGGACTAATTGTCTTTTATAGTAACTGCTACTCAAAAACAGTAAATACCACAGATGTAAAAATTATTATTTAGTTTCTTTTCTAAAAATAAAGATATGCTTCACCATTTTTTACAAAATTAATACTTAGTATCTACTCAAAAAAAAGATATACGTGTTTCATCATTTTTTGGGTTATTTGGTTTTTAAAGTAGCTGCTACTCAAAAACTGTTAATGCTACAGAAGTAAAAATTAGTATTTAGTTTCTACTCCAAAAATAATAAAATACGTGTTTTAGCATTTTTTGAAAAATTTGGTTTCCAGGACCTCAAATGTAAGGTGCAAAATAGAGTTATTTGATTTTAAAAATTACTGCTACTCAAAAACTGTAAGTGGTAATATATATATATATATATATATATATATATATATATATATATATATATATATATATATATGTATATGTATATAGTATGTATATATGTATATATATATGTAAATGTATATATATATGTATATATATATATATATATATATATATACATTCAAAAACTGTAAGTGGTAATATATATATATATATATATATATATATATATATATATATATATATATATATATATATATATATATATATATATATATATATATATATATGTATATATATATATATGTAAATGTATATATATATGTATATTAAAAACAAATAACCCAATTTTCCACTCCACATTTGAAGTCCTGGAAACCAAATTTTCAAAAAATTCTAAAACACGTATTTCTTTATTTTTGGAGTAAAAACTAAATACTAATTTTTACTCCTGTAGCATTCACAGTTTCTGAGTAGCAGCTACTTTAAAAACCAAATAACCCAATTTGTCAACCCACATTTGAGGTCCGGGAAACCGAATTTTCAAAAAATGGTGAAACTCGTATCTTTTTATTTTTCAAGAAGAATCCATATACCAAATTTCCAAATTTCCTCATTTTTGGTTTTCGAGATATACATTGTTTTAGAACAAAGTTTGTTTTCCAGTTTCTTCCCCTCATGAGCAAAATTTTTAAAAATTCTTTCTTGGTGGATGCTTTCGCAATACAAGTAATATAAGTTCCAAATTTCACGTTCCTAGGATGAGGCGTTTGGGCTCGGCGTTGATTATCAGTCAATCAGTCAGTCAGGACATGTTCTTTTATATATATACTAGCGGGGTTACCCGGCGTTGCCCGGGGTTTTTAGAGGTTTTTCTAATGTTTGTCTCTCTCGCTCCTGTTTCCTTCTCCAATTTCCCGTTTTCGTCGCGTTCCCGGTCGCTTTTCCGCTCTCGGTCGTTTTCCAGCTCCCGGTCGCTTTCCCGCTCAGAAGTTTTGTTATCGATTTTCTCTCTTGCTCGCGTTTCCTTCCAAGCTTGCTCTCCCGATTCCAGTCGCTTTCCGCGTTCCCGGTCGCTTTCCGCGTTCCCGGTCGCTTTCCTGTTCCCGGTCGCTTTCCCGTTCCCGGTCGCATTCCCGTTCCCGGTCGCTTTCCCGTTCCCGGTCGCTTTCCCGTTCCCGATCGCTTTCCCGTTCCCGCTCACGCTTGCTCTCCCGTTCCCGGTCATGCTTGCTCTCCCATTCCCGGTCAGGGTTGCTCTCCCGTTCCCGTTCAAGCTCATTTTCTCTTTTCCATTCTTTCATAACTTCTGTTAGCCTATAAAACGTAAAATAGATTTGCTAAGACTATAAATATATATGAATGTTTGTGGGTTAGTTTGTCTATTATAGAAACGGGTAAGCGACCCGGAACGGACAGCGAGCGGGAACGGAAAAGCAAGCGTGAGCGGGAATGGGAGAGCAAACGTGAGCGGGAACGGGACAGCGACCAAGAACGGGAAAACGACCGGGAGCGGAAAAGCCACCGGGAGCGGGAAAGCGACCGGGAGCGGGAAAGCGACCGGGAGCGGGAAAGCGACCGGGAGCGGGAAAGCGACCGGGAGCGGGAAAGCGACCGGGAGCGGGAAAGCGACCGGGAGCGGGAAAGCGAACATGAGTGGGAAAGCAGGTGGGAAAGGAAACGGGAGAGAAAGAGACAAACATTAGAAAAACCTCTAAAAAACCCGGGCAACGCCGGGTATCTCCGCTAGTATATATATATGTATATATATATATATATATATATATATATGAGTATATATATCTATATATATAAAAGAACATGTCCTGACTGATAATCAACGCCGAGCTCAAACGCCTCATCCTAGGAACGTGAAATTTGGAAATTATATTACTTTTATAGCGTAAACATCCGCTAAGAAAGGATTTTTGAAAATTTTGCTCCTGAGGGGAAAAAACTGGAAAACAAACTTTTTTCTAAAAATTTTTTCTAAAATTTTTTTTTGAAATTTGGTATATAGATTCTTTTTGAAAAATAAAAAGATACGTGTTTCACCATTTTTTGAAAATTCGGTTTCCCGGACCTCAAATGTGGGTTGGAAAATTGGGTTATCTGGTTTTTAAAGTAGCTTCTACTCAAAAACTGTTAACGCTACAGGAGTAAAAATTAGTATTTAGTTTCTATTCCAAAAATAATGAAATACGTGTTTTAGCATTTTTTGAAAATTTGGTTTCCAGGACTTCAAATGTGGGGTGGAAAATAGGGCTAATTGTCTTTTATAGTAACTGCTACTCAAAAACAGTAAATACCACAGATGTACAAATTATTATTTAGTTTCTTTTCTAAAAATAAAGATATACGTGTTTCACCATTTTTTACAAATTTGGTTTCCCGGACCTCAAATGTGGGTTGGAAAATTGGGTTATTTGGTTTTTTAAGTAGCTTCTACTCAAAAACTGTTAATGCTACAAAAGTAAAAATTAGTATTTAGTTTCTACTCTAAAAATAAGGATATATGTGTTTCACCATTTTTTGAAATTTTGGTTTTCAGGACCTCAAATGTGGGGTGGAAAAAGGTTTTCTTTGGTTTTTAAAGTAACTGCTACTCAAAAACTGTGAATGCTACAGATGTCAAAATTAGTATTTAGTATTTACTCAAAAAATTATGATATAAGTGTTTCAACATTTTTTTAAAAATTTGGTTTCCAGGACATCAAATGTGGGGTGGAAAAAAGGGTTATTTGATTTCAAAATAACTGCTACTCAAAAACTGTAAGTGCTACAAATGTAAAAATTAGTATTTTGAAGTTTTGTGCCGGTTAAAAGTAGCTAAGTTCAGTTTATCACCGGTCGGGCCAAGCCGTTATTTTAGAGTCTTCACACGGGCCAGGCCAAACCTTAAATCAAAGTGGAACGGGCCGAGGTTTTTCACCAAGTATATAGATATTTTAGTGATTTTAGGGTGTTCAGTTGGGCCGGGCCAAACCTGAAGTCAAGGTGGGACGGGCCGAAGTTTTTCATCAAGTATATAGAACTTCTAAGCCTGTAAGAATGGGCCGGGCCTAATTCAGACGGGCTGTGCCGGGCCAGGAGTTTGAATTTTTAAAACGGGCTGGGCTAAGTTGTCGACGGGCCGAGCCGAGACCTAAAAAATTGATCTCTACTATGGATGCACGGTTCAAACTCTCTAATTTCATGCGAGCGAAGCCGCTACGGGCACTGCTAGTATATATATAATATACTAGAGATAGCCCGTCAAAAATGACGGAAGTTTTAAAATACGGCGCCCGTTATTATAAAAATCATAGATATATAGATGGGACCATAGATATCTAGATAGGCTATATAGGCTTATTTGCGGTTTTTGTTTGGTTTTACGCGCGCAGTGGAGTTTTAGTTTGTGCCTCCTGACTGACCATAGACAAGAGATTTGTTTACATTTGTCTACACCGGCGGCTTGCCTTACTTCGATAAGCAATTCATTCCAATTTTGCAGTTAACTATTATAAAGCAATGACAGCGCGTTATTTTTTCAATATTTGTTTATCATAGATTAATTTATGACTTTCTATCAAAATTTCTTTGTTTCTTCAGCGCATGCTTTAATTGTTTTTGACAGAAATGACTTTTATAAATTCCCTTGAATCTTTTGATTTAAACTTTAAAACCATAACATTTTAAGAAAATGCTTTTATCTGAAGATAACTGATAGTCATATGTATCTATTTTATGTTGATAGTTTAAGTTTCACCATAAAATCTGAATTCATGTCTTCAAAGACATTTTCTTAAAAGAGATATCTTAGACTAGACTTAGAACTAAATCCTGACTAGGTTAGATTAGCAATAATAGTAACTGGCTTTTTCTAAAGTACATAATACTTTTTAGAATTAACATAGATTATTGAAGTCACTACCAATTCTTCTTTACCCTGAAATGAATCTACCTGAGACGATTACATTTATTTACCTAGTTTTTAAGCAAGTAAAAAGCACTATGCCAACTATTGAGTTTATATTTATTCCTTTTCACTTTGCGATTACATTTGTGTAGTATCAGTTCAGTACACAGTTTCCAATAATGTTGAAATAGATTTGCAAAAAACTGAGGCAACAAACTATGATTTTACAAGTGTTTTTATTAATACAATAAATTCTGTTTGGCTTTTCAATGAACAAAAACTGAAAATGGCACAAAAAATTGAAAATTTAAGTTACTGTCCAATAAATAAAATTGTTTTTGTTAGTTTTTGTCTTAAACCTGAACTTTTAAGGTTTTGTGTATTAATTTTTGCTCGCTGATATTGTCTTAACTTGAAAAACTCATAAACGATCGACTTAAGCAGCAGATAGGAATGATTGTCAATGCCATCCTGTGTATCTCTTATATGATACCCCAGGTTATAAATATCTTTGGATCCAATTGATGTTAATGTTTGGTGAATAAGTTCTTTTATTTTAATTTCATCTTTGGCATTTGTGGCTGATACATGTTGTCTTAAAAATTTTTCTGCTGTCTGACATACCTAAAAAAAAAGTGTTTTTTAATACCATATTTATAAATAACAAATCTTAATTTTAATCTTAATTTTATCTTACTTTTATAACTCCAGAAGAAGGAAAGACATGACCACCTTTATTTTTCACCACTAGCAGCTGCAGTCCTTTTTCATGTCCTTGGTTCTTGTGCTCATCAACTAAACTGTATCTATAAAACTGAAAATATTATTTAGTACTAAAAACACAGGAAACCAAAATTTATGACTGTAACAATTTATAATTTGAACCTGCAAACATTACATTCCAGTTTTTTAAATAGCTTGGATACAATCCAACCAGCTATGTAGCTAATTACATTTTCTATCAATATTTGAGCAAGCTCCGAGTCGATTCCATAATCACCTGGTTCTTCAAACACTTCTTCTTCATAAATGTTGTCTGTTTAATAAATAAGCAAATAATTAAGATTGGTACCAGCAATAGAAATAACAATGAAAAATTTATTACAAATTTCTTTTCTTTCTTAGTGAAGATAATCAAGATAAGAAGTTTCATCTTGCGGCATCACATTCCCTGCCTGAATATTGCATCTAGATAAAATTCTTCTGAAAATGGATTGAAATTGGTATGCGGTTGGGTTGTTGTTCGATCCCCCTAGAAAATGTTAATTCTAATCAATATTTGCCCACTTATAACAAATTGTTTTTATACAACCTGCTCGTCTGACTGCCGCAAAGAATAGTTCAAGATGATCTTGGCTGAACTTATAAGTCAAAACATGGCTTTGACACTTGAGTAGGTTTCTGGCTATTTGAAGGATTGATTCAATGTCAATAACAAATCCTTTTAGACCCATCTGCCTAAAATGATGTTAATTATATAGATTGCTTTTAGTTTTGCAGCAAAACATTATCAAAAACATACTTTTTGTCTTGAATAATAAGAATTCCACGAGGAGATTTTAGCTGAAGTAAGTAGTTTCTTAAACTCAGAAGACGTTGCTCAAACAATGCAAAATTTTGCAGTGTTAATGGTCCCTTGAAAGATGGTGCATTGGGATTTATGCTATTGAAAATATCAAATAAACAGTCTATTGCTTCTATAAATTCTACAGTCGGTGCCACGTCTTCAAAACCTGCCATTTTACATTGATTCATCATTTTTAAAGCTGCAGCAACAGATGAGCTTAATGTTTGAGCTGCCAGTTTCACTTTCATCTTCTGATTTTTAAAATTGATATGTTGCTTGGTAAGTTTGTTAGCTGCTCTGAGTCCAGCTTCTTGTTGAATACCATCAAGTTGTGATATGTGAGACCACTTTATTGCACCAGAAGAAGAGAAAATAGTGTGGTATGCAGAAAATAAATTTCTCACTAGTTTCAGCATGTGACATGCATAGAAAATTATATATATTTTCCTGTTGCTTGATGAGCAAAACCATGTTTTTAAAGATCTTGTAAAATCTAACTCACACCCAAGCAGTTTCACCATTGTAACATTTGCAGGTAAGCCATCCATGACTAAAGAAATCACCTGGGGATTATTTTCAATTAATTTATTATTTTTGTTTTGCAATGAAAAACATATAAGTTACTTACCGAAATTCCTATGCTTTCTAATTTATCAATTGCATACAAAACCAAATCTTTCTGAATTATGGCTGGCAGTCCATTGGTGCAATAATAAGCAATAGGCATTTTCCAATAGCCCGTTGTACCAACGAGCAAAAACACCAAAACTTCTTTTGCTTCATCATCATAATTTGAATTAAATATGAAAGCAAAAGTTGAGTTGCAATAAATCTGAAAGCAAAAATTAAAATGAAGACAATCTGAAAGCAAAAGTTAAGTTGAAGTAGATCTTGATATAAGAAATAAGTCAACGTAAATCTCTAGCAAAACCAGTGTTTCTATCAAATACAGCAGGCATAATTTATAGATGAATTTGTTTATATAGCCTGGTTGATGACTGAGAATAAATTAAAAATATTCATGAGCAATAAATCCATGTCATGGTACCACTAAGCTTCCTGTCTCAAGAATAGATCAAAAAAGCTTTAATTATTCAAAAAGCAATACAGGATGGGTATAGCATTACTGATCTTCATGTCCCAACTTGTATCATTCTAGTTTTATAACTATAAGTCAGTATTTCTTAATCTACTTTACATAATTTAAGTGTAAGCAAGCCTGTAACATTGTTTTGAATGTATTAATTAAACTATATTTTTTTAATCCAAACAAATTTACAGAGATTACCTGAGCTTGTAGCATTTGTTAACATAATTTCTACATCATAACCCCCACCTATGCATATCAAAACCAGTAAATTAAGACACATTTGTTTTAATTTAAACAAGTTTATTGAAATTACTAGAATCATAAATTGTGGAGTTGTTGACTAAAACATTATAAGCATGAACATTTTTAATTTGAAATGATTTAAAATGGTGGATGAATAAATAATATCAGATCAATTTTTTAGAGTCAGATATCATAGTTGATATTGTTGTTATATTATATCATAGTGACACACAAATCAGGACCAGTATAACTGAGTATAATAAATGAATCAAAAGACTTCCTCTTAACTCTAACAGATTTATTGAAACTACCAATAACAAACTTTCAACACTAAGACACGCGACAACCAAATATCATTATTAACATTATTAGCATAAGAAAGTAATTAACACATCAAAGATCATGGTCATCAAAGAGCAATAGAATAACGGAAAACTGGTTACACGCTTCATGACAACAAAGTAATGAAACGGATGTATGACCCTTTTAAGTTTTAAGCTTTGTGGCCTTGCCTTCTTTAAATTTAAGTCAGAGTCTTTAATGATTTTACTTTGTTTACAAACAGCGACAGGATATATGAGCTCGGGAAGTCAATTAACACTAAGTATAGTTCTTATACAGGTTTTTCAAATAAAAAACACAGCAACATCTACAAAAAAAACTAGAGCTTTAGCAGATTTGTCAGGTATCGTCATAATACACCGGCAACAAATATCGCTCAAATGAGCAAATGTAAACAAGCTCAGGTTGAAAATGGCAGCTTTCAAATTGTGCCGGAAATAGATTGATATGTCCCATCTATATATCTATGGATGGGACATATCAATCTATTTCCTGTACAATTTGAAAGCTGCCATTTTCAACCTGAGCTTGTTTACATTTGCTCATTTGAGCGATATTTGTTGCCGGTGTATTATGACGATACATGACAAATCTGCTAAAGCTCTAGTTTTTTTGTAGATGTTGCTGTTTTTTATTTGAAAATCATGTATAAGAACTATACTTAGTCTTAGTTGACTTCCCGAGCTCATATACCCTGTCGCTGTTTGTAAACAAAGTAAAATCATTAAACTTTAAAGACTCTGACTTAAATTTAAAGAAGGCAAGGCCACAAAGCTTAAAACTTAAAAGGGTCATACATCCGTTTCATTACTTTGTTGTCATGAAGTGTGTAACCAGTTTTCCGTTATTCTATTGCTCTTTCTCTTTGATGACCATGATCTTTGATGTGTTAATTACTTTCTTATGCTAATAATGATATTTGGTTAATGATGAAGCAAATGTTACAATGGTGAAACTGCTTGGGTGTGAGTTAGATTTTACAAGATCTTTAAAAACATGGTTTTGCTCATCAAGCAACAGGAAAATATATATAATTTTTGATGCATGTCTCATGCTGAAATTAGTAAGAAATTTATTTTCTGCATACCACACTATTTTCTCTTATTCTGGTGCAATAAAGTGGTCTCACATATCACAACCGGATGGTATTCAACAAGAAGCAGCTAAAAACTTACCAAGCAACATACCAATTTTAAAAATCAGAAGATGAAAGTGAAACTGGCAGCTCGAACATTAACCTCCTCTGTTGCTGCAGCTTTAAAAATAATGAATCAATGTAAAATGGCAGGTTTTAAAGACTGTAGAATTTATAGAAGCAATGGACTATTTATTTGATATTTTCAATAGCAAAAAACCCAATGCACCATCTTTCAAGGGACCATTAACACTGCAAAATTTAGCATTGTTTGAGCAACGTCTTCTGAGTTTAGGAAACTACTTCAGCTAAAATCTCCTCGTGGAATCCTTATTATTCAAGACAAAAAGTATGTTTTTGATAATGTTTTGCTGCAAAACTAAAAGCAAACTATATAATTAACATCATTTTAGGCAGATGGGTCTAAAAGGATTTGTTATTGAATCAATCCTTCAAATAGCCAGAAACCTACTCATGTGTCAAAGCCATGTTTTAACTTATAAGTTCAGCCAAGATCATCTTGAACTATTCTTTGCGGCAGTCAGACGAGCAGGTTGTATAAAAACAATTTGCTATAAGTGGGCAAATATTGATTAGAATTAACATTTTCTAGGGGGATCGAACAACAACCCAACCGCATACCAATTTCAATCCATTTTCAGAAGAATTTTATCTAGATGCAATATTCAGGCAGGGAATGTGATGCCGCAAGATGAAACTTCTTATCTTGATTATCTTCACTAAGAAAGAAAAGAAATTTGTAATAAATTTTTCATTGTTATTTCTATTGCTGGTACCAATCTTAATTATTTGCTTATTTATTAAACAGACAACATTTATGAAGAAGAAGTGTTTGAAGAACCAGGTGATTATGGAATCGACTCGGAGCTTGCTCAAATATTGATAGAAAATGTAATTAGCTACATAGCTGGTTGGATTGTATCCAAGCTATTTAAAAAACTGGAATGTAATGTTTGCAGGTTCAAATTATAAATTGTTACAGTCATAAATTTTGGTTTCCTGTGTTTTTAGTACTAAATAATATTTTCAGTTTTATAGATACAGTTTAGTTGATGAGCACAAGAACCAAGGACATGAAAAAGGACTGCAGCTGCTAGTGGTGAAAAATAAAGGTGGTCATGTCTTTCCTTCTTCTGGAGTTATAAAAGTAAGATAAAATTAAGATTTATTATTTATAAATATGGTATTTAAAAAAAACTTTTTTTTTAGGTATGTCAGACAGCAGAAAAATTTGTAAGACAACATGTATCAGCCACAAATGCCAAAGATGAAATTAAAATAAAAGAACTTATTCGCCAAACATTAACATCAATTGGATCCAAAGATATTTTTAACCTGGGGGATCATATAAGAGATACACAGGATGGCATTGACAATCATTCTTATCTACTGCTTAAGTCGATCGTTTATGAGTTTTTTAAGTTAAGACAGTATCAGCAAGCAAAAATTAATACTCGAAACCTTAAAAGTTCAGGTTTAAGACAAAAACTAACTAAAACAATTTTATTTAGTGGACAGTAACTTAAATAGTTAATTTTTTCTGCCATTTTCAGTTTTTGTTCATTGAAAAGCTAAACATTGTTGTATTAATAAAAACATTTGTAAAATCATAGTTTGTTGCCTCAGTTTTTTGCAAATCTATTTCAACATTATTGGAAACTGTGTACTGAACTGATACTACACAAATGTAATCACAAAGTGATAAGGAATAAATATAAACTCGATAGTTGGCATAGTGCTTTTTACTTGCTTAAAAACTAGGTAAATAAATGCAATCGTCTCAGGTAGATTCATTTCAGGGCAGAGAAGAATTGGTAGTGACTTCAATAATCTATGTTAATTCTAAAGATTATTATGTACTTTAGAAAAAGCCAGTAACTATTATTGCTAATCTAACCTAGTCAGGATCTAGTTCTAAGTCTAAGATATCTCTTTTAAGAAAATGACTTAGAAGACATAATGAATTCAGATTTTATGCTGAAACTTAAACTATCAGCATAAAATAGATACATATGACTATCAGTTATCTTCAGATAAAAGCCTTTTCTTAAAATGTTATGGTTTTAAAGTTTAAACCAAAAGATTCAAGGGAATTTATAAAAGTCATTTCTGTCAAAAACAATTAAAGTATCCGCTGAAGAAACAAAGAAATTTTGATAGAAAGTCATAAATTAATCTATGATAAACAAATATTGAAAGAATAACGAGTTGTCATTGCTTTATAATAGTTAACTGCAAAATTGGAATGAATTGCTTATCGAAATAAGGCAAGCCGCCGGTGTAGACAAATGTAAACAAATCTCTTGTCTATGGTCAGTCAGGAGGCACAAACTAAAACTCCACTGCGCGCGTAAAACCAAACAAAAACAGCAAATAAGCCTATATAAGCAATTGTGTGTACCGATCTCAACGCTTGCTGGTCGGTCCCACCTTCGATCGGCGGCTGCTGGCGACTTGTTCGTTCCATCGTCAAAGACAACGACTCTCGGCAGGCGCGGATTCTCCACTGCTGGTCCAGTTGTTTGGAACAGCCTATCTGCTGACCTGAGGAATCCAGCTTTGGACCTCGGCGGTTTCAGGAAGCTGCTTAAGACAGAACTTTATTCTTAAATTTATGATTTGACGCGACGCGCTTTTGTGACTTTTTAAAAAAAGCGCATTATAAATTTACATTTACATTTTTTCTATATAGCCTATCTAGATATCTATGATAAAAATAGTCAACAAAAACAAAATGACATTTGATAACCATAAAAAAAATTTATATATAAGCAAATTTAATTAAATTTTTTATTGGGTTTAAATTTTTAATTTACTAACGTATTTCATATAAATTCAAAGGATGTGAAAATTAAAGTGTGCAATAATTAGTTATTATTATTAAAGAATTTCAGTATACGACATTTCTTGTGAATTGACGGCCATCGTTGAGAAGTGGTCCTTGCTGTGGATTTGACTTGACGGGAATTTCTTGATCGAGAGAGAGCGACATACAGTTGTCCGTGAGAAAATACTGCTGTTTCTAATTGAATTCCTACGTGGTCGAATGATTGCCCTTGACTTTTGTTTATCGTGATTGCGTAAGCCGGTATGATCGGAAATTGCCTTCGTTTTAAAATGAATGGAAGAGTGGTTTCTGATGGAGCTAAATCAATGCGAGGAATAAGAACGGAATCTCCCTTATTGCATTCAGAGATAATTTTTGCTTAGATGCAATTTTGCGCGAGCTCTTCAATCACTAAACGTGTTCCATTACACATGCCCTTTTTCGGATTAAGATTTCTTAACAGCATTATGATGACTCCTTTTTTCAATAGTAAAGCATGAGGGGGTCTGTTCATTAAGAAATTCAACTGGAAAATTGAGAGTATCATTTGAGTCCTCGCTAACTAATGAATCAGCGCTATAGTAAATTTGTGCATCGCCATGGATTAATTCAATTATTCGTCGATTCATTTCTAGCGTCTGTGCGTTTGTTGGAGCAACAATGACTCTCTTTGACAGCTCTTCCGTTGACATATGCTCAATGTTAGCGAAGATGATATTTATGAGAACTCCGCCTTGCTTTTGCAAGCCAGTCCCAAGCCTGGAGAAAGGAGAAGGGAAAAGTTAAAAGGATCAAATTATGATCCACGACTGGAAGTACTTAGGTGCTTCTGACACAGCCGTTTCAGTCTTAAAACAGTTGGTGTAAAGGACTATAAACTATTATAAAAAAAAAAAAAAATGATATTTATGAGATCTTGTGATGTTATCATCTCTCTCGGAATCTCGATTGTGTCCTCTTCATAGATACTTGGTGTTGCTGGTAATGTCCCTGATCCAACTTGAAGAAGCCACTGATTGTGATTGTCTTGACCATCGCTACGCATGTTTACTGTCAAGGAAAGTACTTGAAATTTGCTTCACAGTGAGCTGGATTTTATGCAACTTTCAATAATTTCTGTACGCGTTCCTCTTTGTACGACCGGAAGAGTCTGGCGAAAATCACCACCTAGAACTAAAACTTTTCCTCCAAAGCTTACATCATTCTTCATCAGTTCACGCAAAAGCAAATCTATGCAATGTAATCCATTTTTTGGTAGCATTTTGATCTCATCGATGACGATAAGGGAGGCTTCGCGTAAAGCAACAGCTTCAGGTGAATTCAATCGCATTGAGGAGACTGATGAGTCAAGCAAAGGAACAGGAAGCTTAAAACTATATATATATATATATATATATATATATATATATATATCAATGATAAAAAATTGTATTTAATAACTACTATACGACTAATTACATAAGCGTGACAGATTCAGTGAGTGACGTGGTCTACTATTATATTAATATATATATATATATATATATATATATATATATATATATATATATATATATATATATATATATATATATATATATATATATATATATAAATTGATAAACAAATTGTTTCAAACGATCAAAAAATACCAAAAAACACTTAGAGGTTTTTCAAAATATTCAAAAAACACCGGTACACGAATGTAAAAACTAATTCAAATTTTAAATCTATTAATTTGCTAATGTTTGTTTTAATAAAAAATTGTAACAACTACTTATTTCAAAATGATACAAGTAGCCTAGCTTCTAAAATAGTTAAATAAGCACAGATGCAATTTGAAAATTTCAAACAAGTTGGTCTTTGATTTAGGGGTTTTGTTCTTTAAACAATGTAGATATCTCTCATAATTTATTGGACGAACATTGCTTAAGTGTAACAACATCCATAATTGCTTTCATCACCTTTCATCTTTTTGCTATTGTTTGGCTGAAAAAGAATAAATTGAGTTGTTTTTTAAATAATAATTGCAATTTAATTCAGAAACTAAAATGATAAAAAACTTATGTGGTCATTTTATTGGTTTATTGGGTCATATTTTCAAATTGACTTCAATTGCGTTATAGAAATATTTGTCACAACCTTGAAAACTCACATGTTTATGCATCAGCTTCTTCGATACATTTTATAATGTTTCTTTTTTTGTTTAATGGCTCGTCACATTTACCTTTTTTTGAAAGAGTCAAATCATATCTGTGTAGCGTGCTTGTTTTTTCCTTTTTATTTAAAGTATATCCTGGGAGGTCATACAGTTCCTAAAACGTGGATAAAAATGACAAAATACTGCACTATATAAATATGGCATTGAAATATTTTAAGTGTGTATTAAAGAGAAAACGAGTCTATGCAAAATTAAACAAAGTTTTTTAAAAACACATTTTTATTTCTACGTTATGCAAATCGATTTCTAAATGCAATAATAGTTTTACCATTGTTTATAGTCAAAATTTTAATAAGTTTTTGACATACTCATAATTGCCTAATGTTCTTTTAATTGACGCAAGCGCCATCTATTGAGTAATTTTTAACTCGTTACAAAATAAATATTTAAATTATATATATATACTAGCGGGGTTACCCGGCGTTGCCCGGGGTTTTTAGAGGTTTTTCTAATGTTTGTCTCTCTCGCTCCCGTTCCCTTCTCCACTTTCCCGTTTTCGTAGCGTTCCCGGTCGCATTTCCGCTCTCGGTCGTTTTCCAGCTCCCGGTCGCTTTCCCGCTCAGAAGTTCTGTTATCGATTTTCTCTCTTGCTCGCGTTTCCTTCCAAGCTTGCTCTCCCGATTCCAGTCGCTTTCCGCGTTCCCGGTCGCTTTCCGCGTTCCCGGTCACTTTCCCGTTCCCGGTCGCTTTCCCGTTCCCGGTCGCTTTCCCGTTCTCGGTCGCTTTCCCGTTCCCGGTCGCTTTCCCGTTCCCTTTCCCGTTTCCGGTCGCTTTCCCGTTCCCGCTCACGCTTGCTCTCCCGTTCCCGGTCATGCTTGCTCTCCCATTCCCGGTCACGGTAGCTCTCCCGTTCCTGTTTCCGTTCCCGCTCATTTTCTCTTTTACATTCTTTCATAACTTCTGTTAGCCTATAAAACGCAAAATAGATTTGCTAAGACTATATATATATATATATGAATGTTTGTGGGTTAGTTTGTCTATTATAGAAACGGGAAAGCACCCGGAACGGACAGCGAGCGGGAACAGAAAAGCAAGCGTGAGCGGGAATGGGAGAGCAAACGTGAGCGGGAACGGGGCAGCGACCGGGACGGGAAAACGACCGGGAGCGGGAAAGCGACCGGGAGCGGGAAAGCGACCGGGAGCGGGAAAGCGACCGGCAGTGGGAAAACGACCGAAAACGGAAAAGCTAACAGGAGTGGGAAAGCAGGTGGGAAAGGAAACGGGAGAGAAAGAGACAAACATTAGAAAAACCTCAAAAAACCTGGGCAACGCCGGGTATCTCCGCTAGTACATACATAAACACACACACAGACACACATACATGCACATACACATACATACATACACACATACATACGCACATACATATATATATATATAGTTCCCGCTCGCTCACCCGCTCCGCTCCGCTCATTTTGTGACGATTTCAAAAATTTTTTTTTTAGTTTTGATTTTCATTGACTCTCAAGGTTGTGTGAAAATTTTATTACGATCGGATGAATGGTGTAGCAATGCATAAAGGACATTAACATAAATACAAACATTCATTTTTATATATATAGATATATATCGCATCATGCCAACTACCTTACCATCAGCGCCACTTCCACCGCCAAAAAACAGTGGTTGTTAAGCGCTTTTGTTGGGGTATGTTGAACACAACACTCGACTATGAATGGGTACGAATCAATGCTCGATAGTATATATAAGTTGTACGGCTAACATTCCGTCACTAGCTAATTTAATAGCTATCGAAGATATATGTTTTATGATATATATTATACGGAAACATAAAACATATATCTTCGATAGCTATATATAATATATATGTATATATTATAAGGAAACATAGCGTTGAAATGTTTACGTCAACACCGACCATCACCAAAAAATGATGGCTAGAAGTCTCAGTCTTTTCGTAGGCTCTTGAAACATTTCAATGCAGTGTTTCACTTCGCAAAAAATTACCTATCTGGCAGCAGACTAGCTGTCGAGTCGAGCCGAAGTAAGGAGTTCTGAGCCTATCATAGTCGTAGTCTAATGTTAAGTAGCTCCAAAAAGACTGAGACTTCTAGCCATCATTTTCTGGTGATGGTCGGTGGCTCAGTTGGTAAGAGCGCTTGCATTTAGGCGAGGCGGTGTTGCCGTAGACACGTGGGTTCGATTCCTAGTAGAGTCTTATAAATATTTGCGTTACTTGTGGTGACAGTTAGTCATCCTATTTGTAGGCTCTTGAAACATTTCAACGCAGTGTTTCACTTCGCAAATATATATATATATATATATATATATATATAGTTCCCGCTCGCTTACCCGCTCCGCTCATTTTGTGACGGATTTCAAAATTTTTTTCTCTATATTTGATTCCCCTTGACTCTCAAGGTTGTGTGAAACATTTTTTCTCTATATTTGATTCCCCTTGACTCTCAAGGTTGTGTGAAAATTTCATTACGATCGAATGAATGGTATATCAATACATAAATAACATACATATATACAAACATTCATTTTTATATATATATAGATAAAGAATCTCGTGTCATAGTGTTTAAAATTGAACTCCTCCGAAACGGCTGAACCGATTTTTATGAAATTTTTTGTGTACACTAGGTAGGTCAGAGGATAGGTCCTAGTCTATTAAGATTATTTTTTTAAAATTATTTTAAAAAGTTATTATGGAAAAACAAAGAACAAAGAGGTGAAATTATGTCTTATATATGCATATATAAATATATATATATATATATATATATATATATATATATATATATATATATATATATATATATATATATATATATATATATATATACACATTATAGTTGCCCACGTCACTCACTCACTGATTCTGTCATGCTTACGTAATTAGTCGTATAGACGATATCGATGGGCACGTAAGAATTTAATGCGCGCAGGCGTGTAATAAAAGTTATTGTGCAATTGTACCTACAAACACTGGTTTACGGCAAATTCATCGTGAAACAATTCATCGTGAGACAATTCATCGTGGACAATTCATCGTGGGACATTTAATCGTGAGACAATTCATCGTGAAGACAATTCATCGTGAAAAGTTCATCGTGGACAATTCATCGTGAGACAATTCATCGTGAAAACAATTCATCGTGAGACAATTTATCGTGGAAACCATTGATATATATCTAGTATATATACTAGTATTTATCAATGTGGAAACATTTATCGTAGATAATTTTTCACAATGGAAAATTAATTTGCAAAATACAATTTTCCTTTAAACCGCTGAATGCATAAATATTGGTTGAATCTTTTAGTGTTCTTGGAAATAAATACAATGAAAAATTTTTTAAATGAATTAAAAGAATTTCGTGGATACTTTTGCATAATTATACAATTGTGTTACTAATATAATTATTTATTTATTTATTAAATGTAGATTTTCTTTAGCGTTATCTTTGTAACTTTAAACTAATGAGAAAACTTGGTGTGGATAAGAATGAGTGTGGTTCTGAAATCGTGAATTTGTATAGACGTCATAAAAGTGTCCAGTATCATGGCCACAGGAACACCTGTGTATAGATTTCTTAATGTGAAACCTTCATATTTAAAAAAAATCCATAATTGTGGACATGAGTGAATGTGAGTCTAAAAACCATGATTTCTTGTAAAATTACAAAGGAGTTATAAATGCTTTAATTTGACACAAAGCCTTTGATTCGCATGATCGATTCTTAGTTTAATTAGTTTACAAACGCTTTATACGTTTGTTTGAAAAAACAACAGCTGAGGCAAGTGAGCATTAACTTGCTCTTATCAGCTTAATGGTTTAATTAGCCTTGTCCATAGATATTTATGACCTTGCCACAGTGCCCTCCTCCTCCAAAGAAATGCTACCGTGACGCTGTTCTTCGCATTCAATTCATTCGGATTGTTCAAATTTATAATAATAGGGACAGATTACATTATCTTCAAAGCATAGCTCACAATTTTTAATTTTAAATATGTTTTCCGTGTTAAAATTAGTGTTTTTTCTTATTAATAAACTGTTTAAACGTTAACTACTTGTCATTTTTTACAAATAGCAATAACCTAAACCTTTTCAAACAAAGATGAGAAACTTAGTCATAATCATTTTTATTTTTTTTTAGTTTTGTAGCTTAGAAAATGGAATACAAAAATTTTTGTTCACGATGAATTCTCCTCACGATGAATTGTCTCACGATGAATTGTTCACGATGAGATTTTAACGATGAATTCTCCTCACGATGAATTGTTTCACGATGAATTGTCTCACGATGAATTGTTTACACGATGAATTGTCTCACGATGAAATGTTTCACGATGAATTGTCCACGATGAATTGTTTCACGATGAATCGTTTCGCGATGAATTTGGCGGATACCACAAACACTATCAGTCTTAGAGATCAAAAGAAGTGGCGCTGCAATCAAAACATATTATATAATGAGATTTGAAAAATATCTCAGAACAAGGACCACTTCTCAACGATGACCGTCAATTCACAAGAAATGTCGTGTATACTGAAATTCTTTAATAACTAATTATATCACTCTTTAATTTTCACATCCTTTGAATTTATATGAAATACGTTAGTAAATTGAAAATTTAAACACAATAAAAAATTTAATTAAATTTGCTTTTATATACAAAAGAAATTTTTATGGTTATCAAATGTCATTTTATTTTTGTTGACTATTTTTTATAAAATGTATCCAAAGTACATCTTAATTTTAAAACATCCGTCCTTGGGAAAGGCAAAACCACTAGTATATATATATATACGTATATATATTTACATATATATATATACATATATTATACATATATCCATTTATATAATATATAGCTGGCAACCCGGGTTTGAGACTTTCCAAAAACCGGGTTGAGTTCGGGTTTTCAATTTTTCAAATATCGGGTTCGTTTTCGGAAACGGAAAATTGACCGAGAGCGAAAGAACGAATGGGAAAGTGAACGGGAGCGAGAAAGCGATCGGGAGCGGGAAGGCGACTGGGAGCGGGAAAACTACCGAGAGCGGGAAAGCGACCGGGATCGGGAGAGCAAGCGGAAAAAGAAACGGGAGAATTTACACAGTTCTATCAAATCTTTTGATAATTAAAATTACTTTTGTTAAATTGTCTCAAACCACAATTTTATTTCAACTATTATAAGACCTGAACTTACTACATAGGATAAACTAATATATATATATATATATATATATATATATATATATATATATATATATATATATATATATATATATATATATATATATATATATATATATATATATATATATATATATATATATATATATATATATATATATATATATATATATTTTATTTGTATCTATGTACTTTGACTGAACCCATTTTTAATAGTGAATTCAAAATTCTGTAAGATAGTTGACTACGTCATCGTTATTGATAGCTGTGTCAACTGATTGATGGAAACAAACTGTCCCAGAAGAAAATTTGGAATGATCGCCTTAACATCATCGACATCTTTGTTTTTTGCTGCCAGTATTGTTCATGTGTTGAGCCAATAATGGTTTTTGCCCTACATCCTGAAAAACACTGAATAAACTCCTCTTTATAGTCCGCTATGTTATAGAAATTGGTGGGTAATGCAATTAATCCAGTCGAGGTGTCAACTTTGACTTTCCCATTACCAATATCTAACAATTGCTTCGAAAACATATCTGCACTTTGATTATGTTGCAAAAACACTCGCATGTCTTAACATGCCACCATAAATTTGATGACTTTAAACGCGTGTTTATTTCGTCTGCTGCAGTTGATCGGGGAATGACTGGAAGAGTATGACGGAAAGAGATCTGGGCGGCCATATTGACTAACACATGACATTGCATCTTGTGCGTACTCGTGCATGTGGCGCAGACTTCCAAAGTAAGTGGCTGGCAAAATGGTCATCCTTCCCACGTTGTTTGCATTTGCCATTGGCATTAATAGCATGGTGAAGATGAATGTATTCTTCAGATCGGAGGTGCTGTTGGTTAAAACGGATGTATGTTAACCGTTCAGTCTCAATTTTGACATACACGTCAACCACAAACTGATGGAAAAGCCGATGACATATCAAAATGTGATTTATTTCACCTTCACGAATCATGATTCTGTATGAATAAAAATTCATAACACTGACCTTTTTGTTGGTTTCAGCACCTGTTATTACAAAAGATATTTGGTTATATCTAACAAAATCTTATATTTACAAAATTAAATATTTAATCAGTTGTACTTACCTGTTACTTGATTAACAATTTTAATATTGAAATGGTATACGTCTTCACCTTGCCAGAACATTAATGGGTATTGTAGCGCATCGTAACTCCTGTGCGTTTTGTAAACACATTTCAATTCCTTATTCCGACGATGAAGCATGATACCTCTAGAATGCATATTTTCTCCGAAAATAACAATAGCCACTTCGTCAATTGTCGGCGCATTAAACCTTCTCGAGTACTCACCCCAGGTGTTTTGTCAGTTCTGATGACGATATGATGGCTATCAGATGGCATCCAATCTAATGCAATTTTGATTATATCATTGTTCTGATGAAGAAACGTTTGCAATTCTCGCACAATATTTGCTTCATAGATGGATTGCGAGCACAACACTGTTCAACTTCCGCATCTAAATTTCCCATGATATAAATTTGTAAAAATTGATGATCTGCATCTGGTAGTGGTAACAGCGCACCTAATAATGTTATATATTTGTCCCTGGATCTGAAATGGTTATAGAAATTTTTTATTTATTTTACTGTTATTTATAATAATTTGAATCTTACCTTGAAAGTGGGCATGAAATTTTCATAATTTGGAAACAATTGTTGTATTTTTGTATGTTGGCCAAGAAATGTGTAGAATCACTACCAGCACCCAAAACGTATGAGCGTAATGGATCTGGTGGTGGGACCAATTGTTGCAATTTTACTTTTCCAGCCGCACAACAAAATCCAGTCGATTGGCCACTGTATTTCAAGCCTATTCTATTCTCGTCTATTTTCATTCACGCTCGAATTGTTAACATTTTCTGTCGCACGCTGGTTATCCGTGCGGGCATAGCACGTGTGAAGTAGCTTATCGGAAAGTAGATAGACTTTTACGATCTATGTCAGCTCTCGGCATTGCAAATAACAAAAGCAGAACTATATGTATTTAAAAAAAACTTTTTGGCAATCGAAATATCAAATATAAACCACCGAAAGTACAGCTACGGTTCCAGAGAGAAATGAGCTCGATAAAAAAACAAAAGTAAAAAGTGCCACTAAACAACACATAAATTTATTTGATATTTATATTTGAAAATTATAAAAAGAACTGTTGAAAATTTTATTCTAATTTAATTATAAATAAACTAATTTTTATTTTTATGAAAATAAATGTACTTTCCTTTACAACCGCTGACCGAAACGTTAAAACTATAAAACACCAACGGATTAACAAATTTTTTCCAAAATTAATATATGCAGCCTGCTAAATATTTTATTTAAGTGTACCAAATTTCAATGAAATCTGTTCGGCAGTTTTTGAGTTTTAGCCAGACATCGCACAGCTATATATTTTTATATATAAAGATATATATATATATATATATATATATATATATATATATATATTGTTCCTACTTGCTCTCCCGCTCCGCTCATTTTGTGACCGATTTTAATTTTGTTTACAAAAACTTCAACCTCATTGACTTTCAAGGTTGTGTGAACATTTCAAAGGTTGTCTGTCTGTTTGTCCTTTGTTTTTCCAAAGTAACTTTTCAAAATATTAAAAAAAAATATTTTAAATAAATTACACCCTATTCTCAGTCCTCGCAAATGTACACAAAAAATTTCATAAAAATCGGTTCAGCCGTTTCGGAGGAGTTTGAAGACAAACACTAAGACACGAGATTTATAAATATATATATATATATATATATATATGGGGATGGTCGGTGGCTCAGTTGGTAAGAGCGCTTGCATTTAGGCAAGGCGGTGTTGCCGTAGACACGTGGGTTCGATTCCTAGTAGAGTCGTATATATATATATATATAAACGTAAATACGACTGCAAACAAGGAACTCGTTAATAGTCTATCTTCCCAACAACGGGTTTCCCTTCTACGTTTTCAGTCTTTGGCGAAGAAATTAACAAATACAAAGTGGGCAATTATCTTCAATGGAATTTGCATACAAGAGTATATATATATATGAAAATCAAAAAGCTTGATTTGTAGACATCGCAACAATACATTTAATCTAAAAGTTAACTCCGCCTTGCTAATTGCGAGCCACTCCCAAGCCTGGAGAAAGGAGGAAAAAGTAAAAAGGATCAAATTCTGATCCACGACAGGAAGTACTTAAGTGCTTCCTACATACAGCCATTAGAGTCTTAAAACACCTGGTGTAAAGGACTATAAACTATTATAAAAAAAAAATCTAAAAGCTCAAATACTTTCAAAATTTCACCCATTAAAAAGGAAAAGGTAGAAAATAATATTAACATCATAAAAATACTTTTTTCTAAAAAACAACGTTTTTCTCGTGCCCTAAAAAGTATTAAATAATTTACCTATAAGCCTAGCTGAATTTCTGAATAACTTGGTCACATTATGGTAACATACTTTAAAACAGTTTCTAATTCATTAACAATGAAAAAAGTTGGGCGCTTGTACAACATCAACATTTCTGTGAAACAAACATTTATAAAAAATAAATCGCCCAACGTTTTCCATTGTATATGAATTAGAAACTGTTTTCGAGTATGTTACCACAATCTGACCAAGTTATTTAGAAATTCAGCTAGGCAAAATATATAGGTATATTATTTTATACTTTTTAGGGCGCGAAAAAAACGTTGTTTTTTTAGAAAAAATGTATTTTCTATGATGTAACTATTTATTTTTAGAACTGACATTGTACAATTGCGTAATAACTTCTATTACATGCCTGCGTGCACCCATTTTATCAATTGCTGACTGCTGACCACTGCGGCCACCGCATTATGCGAAATTGCTAACATACATACATACATACATACATACATACATACATACATACAAACATACAGACATACGTACATACAAACATAGGAAATTATGAATGTACATATATAATAGATAAAACGATAAAGAAAAAATTGGTGTGTGAGTCATGGGAATGCATCTATTTGTAATATCTAGCCCATTTTTATTGTGTCCTGAAATTTAAAATCAAACTCACATCGACATTCATGACATCTTCTGGGAGAACTTCCGGTTCATTGTTAGCCACTGCTATGTCATCACCTTCACTCATGCTGAATCTACCGCTTTGACTGGTGTTGCCACTCGGGGTGCTTCTTTGATTACTGACTTCACCAAAGAAAATACTTGTAAAATCATCATAATTTTCTTCAAACATGCCACTGTCCAACTTATTTTTTTTTTTAGCCTGGTTGTATACGCTCGAGACAAAACCTTTGCTACCACCCATGTGCTGAATGTTGTTTATGTTGTCTTTGTCGTTGCATCTGATATTGTTATTATCACAAATATTTTCTGTTCTTCGTAGTTCTTCTGCAGGATGGTGTACATCGGCTGTTATCACTCTCGTCTCATGGACTTCATTCTCAATGCTAGAATCGGTTTTGTTGCGCTGAAGAAAGGCATTCCAACCTATCGATTCGTTGTCACACAAAATGCTACTATGTGTTTGTTTGTATGTGCCTGGCCAATGTTTGGTGGGTTGTTGGAAAATATTTCTAGAATTCAAATTGCACGTTCTGTCGTAAGGTTCAGAAGAAGCCATTTCTTTATCATCAAACACATCTTCTTGACTAGAATTTGTATGAAAATCCGGAAAAACAAATTTTTCTACATCAGGTATATTACAAAATATTGGACTGACAATTCCTGATGGTCCTTCATGTCGAGGACTACTCTTGGCACTTTTTAATTTTTTAAGAAAATTTAGTTGATGAATTTTTATTGTTGTACTATTGCTGCTAAAATCACTACTGTTATTTCTGTCGGTTTTTTTCTGTTTCCTATGGAACTTTAATGTCTTAGTTAACATAATATTGAACCAGTTACTAAGTTTTATATTGTTTGTATCGTTTTTATTTTGATTACTGCCTGCCATACCGTTCGATGAAGGAATTGTATCGAGGTAGTTGCCAATAATGTCTGAAAAATTATCGTCTTCAGTGCTTTTAAAAAAACAATGGTTTTTTAACTGTTTTACTGGGCGAGTTCTATGTAAAAGACTTGTTTTCGGAATTCCTCTCTCAGAGCCCTCGGATTCAATCGATCTGATGGTGTCGTTACCTCTCCAAACCATGGTACTTCCATAAACTGAACCAGCTCGTATGCGACTTTCTGGTGAAGTATAGCTCCTAGTTTTTGTTTGAATATTGTTGCCGAATGTCTGTAGCGACTGATTTTTGGAAGATTTTATTTTTTTCACAAAAATTATTGCCACCACAAGAATGACAACCGCAACCAAAAACACAATCACTGATCCCACAAGAGGCCAGGTGTAAGCTGGCGCTGTAACCAAATTTTGTTACTCAAATGTTTATATTTTAATTAAAATGTTTTTAGATAAAGCAATTTAGTTACGAATAATATTTCAGCTTATAATTTATAATTATAAAAAAAAAGCTAAAATTACTTGTTGGTTCTGGAGTAATGGAGCCTTTAAAATGAATAAAAAATTTATTTAGTGATTACAATATAAACTTTTATTATAGTTGCAGGGAAAGCGGGGTAATTTGACTTTTAACTTATTTGCATATATTTAAACTATTTAAAAAACTGAGATCACAGTTTTTTATATCTCTAATGCAAACTATAAAAAAAATGTTTGTTACTGTAATCAATCGCGCCTTTCACCAAAATATCAAAAAAAAAAACTAATTACCGGAAACTAATAGTTTTTTTTCACTTCTGGTTTTCAATTAAAATGCTTGTTGTATAAAGTTTCAAATTAAGTAAATAATTTTTTCGTATATAATCAATAATCTTTTAAGTATTTGTTAAGTTTTTGAAAGTTTTTAAAGAAATTAATATTTAGTTCATTTTTAAGTGACTGTCTGGGATAGGGGCAAGATGAAATGCGACATATTTTATATTTTTAAAAGGTTTAAATTTAAAAATATAAGCCTGAAGATTCAGACAAATCATTTTTGTTAACTAAAACTAAATAAACTAAAAAGAAAACGATTTCAACAACTAAACCATCATAAAATGTTAAAATTAAGACCAGTGTAAAATTGGAAGAAAAAGTTCATTGAAGCTCTCTTGAACTGTAAATTATTAAAAATTTTTGCATTCAATAATGCTTTTTGAATCCTGCCTCGCTGATAATGTTGATGATGAAGATGATGAGGATCATGGTGATGATGGTAGCTTAGTGATCAGCTCAGTATAGCCTGTTCAACATTTTACCAAAATAACTGTTGATAAAAGTAGGTACTGTTAGTTTTGTAATTGTAATTTTGAATGTACACACTGAAATATAATTGTTTGCAGTTTGGTAATTTGATTCTCATTAAACCAAAACTAAGGAACCTTTTACCAGATGACGTCAGATGTATATCTTCAGTTCGCATCTTTAAAATTTGTGTCAAGAAATTTATTTGTAAACATAACTTACGTCAGATGTATATCTTCAGTTCGCATCTTTAAAATTTGTGTCAAGAAATTTATTTGTAAACATAACTTACTGTAAACGTAGACGAATATGCTTTCTAGCGATTCGTAACGTTAAAGTCGAAGTTATTTATAACACAATATTTCTCGAATTTATTTTAACTTAATTATTCTTCCTTGAATATAATCTTTTACTGGACTCAAAAAACTGAATTATCTCACTTTGTAGAATTTCGCACGGTTCTAACAAATCTTTTGTTAATTCCAATTTCTCTCTGCAGCACGTCTTTTCAAACTTTTATTATCTTTCGAACACTCAACTTTAACACACTTTCTAAATTCTCAAAATTCATACACAAAATAATATTTCTAATCTTAATATTAAAAATCCGGAAATATATATATATATATATATATATATATATATAAATTCCTAGATAAAAAAATAATAAACACACACACACGAACACACATACATATATATAAAAACATATATATATATATATGACTTAATGTTTCAACATATCCAATCATAATAAAATGCACACATAATAAAATAAAATAAACAAATATTATGAAAATACGTAAGATGAATCATCTTCATCTTACATATCCCCCCTCTTCGAAAAAAGAAACGCGTCAGCGTTTCTTGATTACATCGTCACTCTCTTTACGACTAAGAAAGTCAGCACCGATGTTTTCCTTGCCTTTGAAATAGTTTACTTTCAACTTATTCTCAATCTCTATCTCTCTGCGTGCTGTGTCAACAGGGCGGGCATCTCCGAAGATTGCCGAATTCAACTTTCCATCTTTCCCCACCCCTCCATTTTGGCCTCTTGGCAGAAGATTGAGCCTTGGTCTTTCTTTTGGCGGATTCAAAGCTTGAACTTTTGCCTCAACTTTATTTCCTACCTTTGAAATGGCAGACGTGTTTCTTTCCTTGCTTTGATACAGCTCCGAGTTAGCCGACGATTTTCTATAATTTACCCGAACATTCCTCTGAGTGCTGTCGTAGTTGGAAGCGGATTTCTGTGGTTTCCGACCAAAGCGTTTTCCTGCAGCCATTGCATCAAAACCTCTTGCCCCTTCAACATTTCCCAGCACGAGATCGCAAAGTAGGTTTTTCATGCACACCACCTCTCTGGTTCCTCTGAACCAGTCTGTTTTGATTTTTACCACTGCTGTTGGAGCTACCCGAACTGTGCCGTGGATCAAAACACAGGGTCTTGTTCTTCCGGTCATCTGACGCGGGTGCACTAATGATTCCTTTACCATTATGGCAGTACAGCCAGTGCCCCTCAAAACTTTTACCGGTTTTCTGTTCACAAACCCTCTGGTTAATTTAAACTTTTCTCCTGAGTGAAAACAACCATCCGCTATTACCGGTGAAAAGCAGCCACATTTTAATTGGACCTCATTCATTTTACCTTCCATCACCATGGCCGCGCATGCATTCACTACTCCAGAGTCTTTGCATGGTGGTGTCATGGTGGCCTCTCTACGCGCTTGAGTGCCTTGACTGTAGTCCCTCGCCAAATGTCCAGCTTGATGACAATCCTTTGCCATATGGCCCAGCTTATTGCAATTGTAACAGCGTGGTCCAACCATTCCCGAGTCAATGTCTGGTTGACTACGATTTCCGCTAATCCTGCTTGTGTTTTCGACTTTTGCCAAGCTTTTGACTGGGTGAGCTTGATTGTACTTGTTGACCCAGCAACTTAACTCATTGACGTCACCGCTTTCTTTCTTCAACAAATACTCAGCCATTCCCGACGGACACTTTCCAAAGAACTGCTCTTTTAAAAAGAAAAACAAATAGTTTTTTGTACCCGCGAGATCCACCCAGCGCCTGAGATAACTATCTAGTCGCACCAGATACTGTTCCCAAGTCTCTTCTGGTTCAAGCTTTGACTCTCGAAACGGCGAAGGAGTGCCTCTTTTACCGACTCGTAATCCTGCATCTGACTATCGCTGAGTTGGCCAAACACTTCCAATGTCTTCGCACTGAGCAGAGAACCCAGAAGCATTCCCCAACCCTTTTTTGGGTGATCATTTGCCGTGGCCAATGCCTCAAAACGGAGCAGAAAAGCGTCCACGTCGTCACCTTCCGAGAACTTTGGATATGGAATCTTTGTTACCTCTACATTTGGCTCTTTTTTTTTAGGGCCTCTAATTCCAGCTTTTTCAATTCCAATTCATGCTGGTGTTGTTCGCGCTCACGTAGAAGTTGAAGTTCTCGTTCTTCTTTAGCTTCTTCTCTTCGTGTTCACGTTCCCATTCCCGCTCTTGTTTTTTTTCTTCACGTTCTTCTAATCTCCTAACTCTTTCTTCATCCTTTAACTCTTTGACATAATTCCTTAAATCTTCTCCGGAATAGCCTAGAGCCTGTCCCATCGCAATGAATTTCTCGTCAGACATCTTTCACAAAAGAAAAAAAAATTCGGTCACTTGTGATCAAACAACTTCAGAAAAATATATTTACGTATGAAAATGCGTAAATACGTCGAGGTCACCATTGTAAACGTAGACGAATTTGCTTTCTAGCGATTCGTAACGTTAAAGTCGAAGTTATTTATAACACAATATTTATCGAATTTATTTTAACTTAATTATTCTTCCTTGAATATAATCTTTTACTGGACTCAAAAAACTGAATTATCTCACTTTGTAGAATTTCGCACGGTTCTAACAAATCTTTTGTTAATTCCAATTTCTCTCTGCAGCACGTCTTTTCAAACTTTTATTATCTCTCGAACACTCAACTTTAACACACTTTCTAAATTCTCAAAATTCATACACAAAATAATATTTCTAATCTTAATATTAAAAATCCGGAAAAAGATATATATATATATATATATAAATTCCTAGATAAAAAAATAATAAACACACACACACGAACACACATACATATATATAAAAACATATATATATATATATATATATATATGACTTATTGTTTCAACATATCCAATCATAATAAAATGCACACATAATAAAATAAAATAAACAAATATTATGAAAATACGTAAGATGAATCATCTTCATCTTACACTTACAATCGCTTTTTTAAATAACGGAGCATTATGTTTATATTAGATTTTTTATGAGATTTTTATTTATTTTTGTATAGGGTGACTACACTACAAGCACTGCTTACTAGTAGTTTCCCTGTTAACATTTCATTTCATTTTATATGCAGATATGTTAACAAATAAACAAATAAAATAAATAAATAAATAAATAAATATTTATAAATAACTTAATTGAGTTGATTTGAGAAAAACTGAGTTGCTAATTTAAATCCACAAATAAATGTCAACTGGTCCCTCTACGTGAGGCAGGTTGACTTATTGACCGATGTACAATTTTACTCAAATTCATAAAATTAGAAAAATCGATTAAATAAAATTTTAAATAGCGTATTTATGAAAAAATCTCACAATAATTCTATTAAATAAAGGCTGTGAGAGATTGTTTAAAATGGACATCAACTTGCCCGACCTTCCTCTACCTACTAAAAGTCATACTTACAATTATTGTTTTTCGGGTTTCTGCAAAAGAAATTTCTATCAATATCCAGGTTTCCATTCTTTAGTTGATTCGTAAACTGATCCAAAAAATTTTCACCATATGGAAAAAAATCGGAGCTATGTGAGATGTTGAATTGACTGATAATGCTGCCTTGTAAGTATGTAAATCCATTTATTCCGTTTTCGATGCAAATGCCAGGTTTAGTTACATTGATGAACTGTACAAATTTAAAAAATTTTAAGTTTTGTCAAAATACTATTTTGAATGAGAAAAATATCAAATGTGGGATTTACTAAAACAAAATCACATAAGTACTCATGTTATATAGAAGGAACTTAAGCATATTTTTGGCTAGTGTATTAAAATGCTTAGCGTTCTATTATTTTATAAATTTCTTAAATATGGTTTTAAAATATTTTGGTTTATTTTTCACAAATTTACAAAGTTCAATTTTATAACTTACATTTTACAATAAAAAAACGTAAATTTTTTGAATAAATTATTTATATAATATATTATAAAATACACTAAAAAATTAATTAAGGATCTTTTGATAAACCACGTTGGGAGTGAATTCTCTTTGAAAATTTAATAGTTCTACTTGCTGCGGATTAGGTTCAATTTGCACCTTAACTTGACTGCAATCCTTGAGCGAGATAAGGCTATTTGAAAAGACTGCAAATATATACCAAATATTTTTAGTCAAGATACATTACTTCCTATGTATGTATGTATGTATGTATATGTGTGTGTTATTACTCTTTGCGAGCTTTCGTCGCCGAAGGTCTTCAGAAGGTGCCGTACGGAGTTGCCGACCATCGATTTTCGCCAGTAACGTCGAACTTGCCGACCAGCGTTTTATCAAAGCGTAGGAGGTTGCCGACCACCAATAAAATAAAAACAACTCTTTGTTATTTTGTATTTAAACTATAATAATAATAATACAATTCATTTTACTACAACAATAATCCCTGTAGTTTACATTTTATAAAAATATAAAATAAACTCAGACGATCTGAGTTTAACACGCCTTTGTGAAGAAACAACCGGTCTGAAGAATGCCATACTTACCAGTGTTATTTCAAGTGAGAAAAAATATATTCAATAAAGATGCTTAATAAATGATATTTGCATTGTGTTGTATTATATTTTCCTAGTAGATTTTGTTCCATCTCAGTTCATCGAGTTCGATTCTTTTTACTGAATCGATTGTTTTGATTCGGTTCATCATGATGATTCGTTCAATTAACTCATTTGCTGAGCTAATTAAGTACCCATACACGCACGTGCTGAATGAATGGTTTCTTTCCTAACTCGTTTGTCGTTTTTTGAATCGTTTCTTTCACTGACTCATCTAATCTAAACATCCATATAGGATCGTGCCATGGGTTCGCTGCGCAATAGTTAAGTTTATTTATTTATGCATTATTTGCATATTTAACTCTATTATGCTAGTAAAATAAAGTAGAGCTGCTTTTTAATTTACGTTGACTTTTTGCTTAGCCTCGTGAGAAACTGACCGTGTGATAGTAATAAACCAATGTTGAGGCTCTTTGACATTGGCTGGCAAGTTCTTTGAGCTCCGCCTCCATGCCAATTATGTAAATGAACCAAATAAGATTGAACGATTCTTTTTAGTCTCAGTTGGATTATTTAAATGATTCGTTATTTTTGAACGATTCGTTCGAACTTCGCCCATCTCTATTAGCTAAAAATATTATTAATTACTTCAGAAAACTTTTTGACGAGGTCGGCAACTTCCTACAATATTAAAAAACATCGGTCGGCAAATTCCTACGTCATTGCGGTCGGCAACTCCGGTAGACACCCTTCAGAAGAAGAACCTCTCACCTCTCATTTTTAGCGTTTCGGCCCTTAAACTTCTTGACGCTTTTAAGAGAGGTGGGCCCACGTCCGTTGATCAGGCGGAGAAAAATGTCCAAATTCCGGTAATCATGGAGAATAGTTCCAGAAATTATTTTCGGTGTTTTTAATTATTTTTCCGTAATAATAATTATATATTTGTAATCACAATAATAACTCCAATTTAATGATCCAAGCAGTTTATTAATTTTTGATAATAAAATTCTCTCGGAAAACTCACCAAAAGCGCAAGAGAACAGCAACAAAAACTATGAATAGCGAAGTCAAACAGAAATTACTATTTATAGCGCAGACAAGAAATATTTACAGCGCTTAAAAAAAAATTATTAGCAAAAGTAACACAAAAAATAGTATTCACGCAGTCAAAATAACATTATTTACAAAAAAATGTAAGTTTATTTAAGTCCGAACTGTTCTTCATAGAATGTTAAACGCGATAGTTTTCAATTAAGGCACACAAATTCATACTTTTTTTTAAAAATAAGTAATTTGGGTAATCCTGCAGTATAGCGTCCTGAACCGATTTCGATGAAAAATGGCCGGTTTTTTAACGTAAATGATATTTAAAACATAAATAAGAGAAATAATTAAAAAAACATTGAAAACAATAAATTAGCAACAGAACACCAAGAAAAATTAAAATAATATCAAAGTAAAAGTACTTGGCGACTTGGCTGTTTTTGGTACGGTTTTTATCATATTTCTTGGAGCAGAAATTTTGAGTTTTAGAGGTCATGTGGCTAGCAGAATTGTTTGGAGAGCGAAAGAGCGAGCGAGAAAGCGACCAGGAAGAGAAGAGCAATCGGGAGCGGGAATGCGGCCGGGAGCGGGAAGGCGATCGGGAGCGAGAAAACGATCGGGAGCGGGAAAACGATCGGGAGCGAGAAAGCAAGCGGGGAAGGAAACGGGAGCGAGAGAAAAATGATGGGAAAACCCCGGGCAATGCTGGATCCCCTACTAGTCATAGATAAATTTCCACTCAGCGCTCTGATTTTTTAAAATTTAAATAATTAAAAATTTATTTGTAACTTTTTAAAATGTATTTATTATTTTATTATGTTATTTTATTTGAATATTAACTCTTCCTTGCTTTTCATTCCTTGAATTGTATTATTCCGCGTGTCAACACTGCCTTTGGATATTTTTGCTTAAAGTTGGTTTTTTGTAAGTTTGTCTGTAAAATACTTGTTCGTAATATGTTTTGATAATGTTCTATGGTTATTCTATTAAACAGTTTTTTAAACCGTTTTTCATCGAAATCGGTTCAGGACGCTATACTGCAGGATTACCGTAATTTGTTTTTAAATTGTTTTATAAAAATTCGCACAATAAATTTATTTGACAACTAATTTATTTGACATTTCATTTCGCTTCACCTTTAGTTAGTTTACTGTTTATGAACCTAGTAAGTTTTTCCTACTACCTGGCGGTTTTCTGTCATTAACTTCTTCTTTAATTATATTTTCAATAAATTATTTGGATCATCCGATTGGTAATTTTATTCTGTTTCAAATTATATTAATTTTATATTAAAAAAATAATTAAAAACACCGAAAATAATTTCTGGAACTATTCTCCATGATTACCTAAATTCCTAACTTGAAACACGAAAATTCAAAGTTCAGCAGAAAACTGTTCGAAACAAAACTTGAAATCGCCGGAACGATTATCGCCCAATGTAAACAAGGTTAAACCATTTCGTGTTCATCTTGTAGCGCTTTATTTTTTCTATTAGCGAAAATCCAAAAAGATTCAGCTGTCTGGGAGATCTCCTTGATGGCTCGAATTCTTTTATCGGTTTGAAAAACCAAGAGCTTTCAGCAGTTTTAACATTGAGCTGCTAACCAACCCTCGAACGCCAACCTCGACTGCAAAAATTTCAGTCCTGAACCCATTGGCATTCAAATCACATGCTAATTCCCTATATCTCTCCTCTTTGAAAATATTGCTAGATTCCATGTTACTTTCCCATGGCACAGTGAATTCAATCATGAGCAGTATCTTGGCCAAGTCAGGTTATATAATTATATCCGGCTTTAAACCGCTAGATCTCACAGTTTCTGGAAATTTTCTTTCGCCATCCAAATCAGCCGAAACCGACCAATCGTCGGCAACATCCATCACACATTCAAAGTCTCTTGTAGATCTGAACCTGTGGAACTTCAGATTGCTTTCTCTCAAAAAGTAGATTTCTCTTTTCTGCTGTATTCCTCTTGTCTTTGCTTTCTTACACGCTTCTTTGACGAAGTTAAGCAATTTTCGGAGTACTTGATTATGGCGCCAAGTGTACCTCCCGTGTGAAAGTAAAAACGAACAACAGGAAAGAACGTGAATGAGAGTCTCCGATTGCCCACATAACATGCACGAATCATCGTCTTTCAACTTCCATCTTCGAAGATTGCTGGATGACGGCAGTTGATCATAAACAGATCTAATCAAAAAAGACAAACGTAGTGGTGTGTATTGCCAAATGTCTGTAGCTTCCACGTCGGTGTCGGCGAATACGGCGCTATCGTCCGCGAACATCAGATCAGTGATAAAATTGTTTGTGTCGTATTGAATACCACACCTTCTTTCGAACGATTTTCTCATGATCGCATCGATCACGACGTTAAATAACAGCGGAGAGGCGACGTCTCCCTGCCGGACACCGGTTTGAATGGTAAACTCGTTGGATAGGTCGTTTCGAATTCTGATGCAGCTGGTCGAACCACTATACGACGCTCGTAACAAACGGATGACTTTCGGTGGTGTTTTCTCTTTCCAATGCTGTCCACAATGCTGGCCAATGGATGCAGTCAAAAGCTGATTTGAAGTCGATGAAGACAACGACGGTCCGCCGGCCACATCGAACCCTCTCTTCTTCGAGTTGGCGTAGTGCGAAGATTTGACTGATGCATCAACGATTCGGTCGAAATCCGGCCTGTTCCTCACGGCACGATTGTTCACAATGTTTTTGAAGTCGTGACTGAATGATCTTCGTAAATACTTTCGCAACGATTGAAAGGAGACTAATGCCGCAGTAGTTTTTGCATTCCCGACTGTCTCCTTTCTTCAAAATCGGAACGACGATCGCTTTCTTCCACGCTGATGGTACGTACTCCGTCTTCCAAATGCATATCAATGGGACGTGTAGACGTTGCAATAGAATGTCACCACCAGATTTGATCATCTCGGCTGTATTTTGATCGATGCCCGGCGCTTTTCCGTTCTTTAGCGATTTGACGGCCGCTTTCACTTCGGCGATTGTTGGTACGTCGACGGGAAATGGGAGCTGCGGTTGATCGATTTGTAGCGGGTCCGCGGCTGGTCCGGCAATTGGATCGTGATTGTATAGTTCGTGGAAAAATTCCCGCCACCTCTGTAATCCATCGGAGGACGAACTAACAAACTTTCCATCCGTTTTCCTGATGTTATCGTTGATCGATTTCGTTTTTCCGCCTAAACGTCGTAGAGTCTGATACAATGTTCGGTATTCATGTCGTGACGCGGCTTTTTCCAATCGGCTGCAACATCGTTCCAATACACCTCTCGCTCGATCTTCATTTTCCGCCTTACCTCTTGATTAAGTCGCCAGTATTGTTCGAAATCGACGTGCTTGATTCTTTTCCGCTCAGCTACCAAATCCAGACACTCATCCGAAATCCATGGCTGCGTTCGTCGACGGATCGGCGGACATAACGGCGCCGCACATTCGATGACGGATTTGGTTATTTGTTTTTCTTCATCGTTGACATCGTCCAATGTATTGAGGATCGCAAACTTGTTCGATAAAGCAAGCTGGAATTCGTGTCAAACTGCCGGATCGCGTAGGCACGTCCAGTTTCTCTTTTCAGCCGCCGGCGTCTTCTTTTTTGCTTTTTAGAGTCGAAGTTGTACTTTGGCCCGCACGAGGTAGTGATCAGATCCGCAATCAGGGCCACGCATTGCTCGAACGTTGATCGAAAACGCTTGTTGATCAGAACGTAGTCGAGCATGGCCGAATCTTTTCCCGACGGGTTTCTCCACGTGAGCCGATGCTTCTTCGGGTGTTGGAAGAAGCTGTTGCCAATGACGAGGTTGTTTACTGACGCAAACGACAACAGTCGCAGCCCATTGTCGTTGATTTTTCCGTGGACGAATCGTCCAAGCGTTTCTTCCCAACCACTACGGTTGTCGCCGATGTGGGTGTTAAAGTTGCCTGCCAATATGGTAACTTCGGCTTGCGGTATAGAATCAGTCGCAGCTTGTAGATCTGCGTAGAAAGCGTCTTTTGCTGCATCTGAGCTTGTTTCAGCCGGCGCATAAACGATAGGATGTGCGTCTTGATTGTGCCGTCGATGGAAAGGACTGCCAGACGTACGACGCCATTATCTGTGCAGTGTACCAGTGTGCGAAACTTAATATTCGATTTAAGTTTGGTTTTTCTAATAAATACCGCAATTTAGTTTTATATTATAACAGTTGACACGACTTTAAACCATGTAACAGGCGATACATACACACTCCCGCTCCCGGTCGTTATCCGTTCCCTGTCGCTTTCCCGCTCATTCTTTCGCTCTCAGTTCCCCCCCCCACCATAGATCCGATTCTACATACATACATACATACATACATACATACATACATACACACACACACACACACATACATACATACATACATACATACATACATACATACAAATATACATACATACATACATACATACATACATACATACATGCATGCATGCATGCATGCATGCATACATACATACATACATACATACATACATACATACATACATACATTTTCTTCTGATGACCTCCACAGAAAAGCTCTTCAGGAGTGCACACACATTTTTGAGGCGTTAGCCATTTGACCCCCGGGAAAGACCGGGTGACTCTCGGGAAAGACCTTGTGGCAACTGGGAAAGACCGGTGACACGGTGGAAAGACAGGTGGCAACTCGGAAAGACGAGTATTACGGGTATCCTGGCCCAGCTTAGCCGGGATACAAAAAACACCGTTCATCTAGCTGCGACAATTAAATCGGATTTATGCCCCCAGAGCTCCAACCGAAAGGAGGGGGAGTATGATGAGCTCGCAATCGGACCTACGGCCTACGACCTTGCTCTTCCAACGGACCCTAATGGGGGAACACTTCATGAGTGTGTGTGCGGTAGAGGTTTCGCAACAAGCCGCGGTATGAAGGTTCACCGTACGAAGATGGGTTGCCTGCTTAAAACTGTACAGGATCATCGTACTGCAGCAAGCATTGCTTCAGGTAAAACGCCGGGCCAAGTCGGGCCGGATGCCAACTACAGCCCCGACAGGTTCCACGATCCTGATAGTGACGAGAATAGGCAACCTCGGGCTAGAATTAACTTCCCCGCTGCTGCTAGCAAAGCGGATTGGTCGAAGCTAGACGAGATACTTTCCAAGCTTCTCAAAGTGCAGATGAAAGAACTTCCAATGTTTCAAGTGAACAATCTAACTGACACCATTTACAGCAAGTGTTTAGAGATGTTCGGTTCTAAGGAAAAAGTTTTCATGGACAGAGGCGTAAAAACTCATATTTCAAGGCGACAAAGAGAGATTGCTAGACTCAAAAAGGAAAAAAACGACTTCGTCAACAATGGAGGAGAGCTCCAGACAACGAGAAACCAGGGCTCTCAGCATTACGACATGACTTGAGGCAACGATTGAGTGCACTCTTGCGAGCAGAACGTTTGCGGGTAAAGAAAAAAGAACAAAGGAAGGCAAGATTCCAGTTTGTCAGAGATCCATTCCGTTATGGTAAAAGCTTGCTCGATCCACCAAAGTCAGGTACTCTGCAAGTCAGTAAAGAGCAGCTTGATCATCACTTCCGAGCTGCTTTCATTGACCCCTTGGGCGACAAAGAACTAGCTGAAAGATCAGATCTTCCCGAGATTCCTCTTCCAAAGGCTGCTTTCAACGAGGGAGTAATTTCAATTTTTGACATATCCCAATTCCTCCGAAAAACAAGAAATAGATCTGCTCCCGGTCCAAATGGTGTACCATACCTGGTGTATAAAAAATGTCCGGGTGTGTTGAAAGTTTTACACTCATTGCTCAAGTCGGCTTGGACGTCCGGGTCTGTTGATAAAGAGTGGCAAAAAGCTGAAGGCATTTTTATACCAAAGGAGAAAGTTTCAGTCGACATCAGTCAGTTCAGACCAATTTCTCTTCTTAATATTGAAGGAAAAATATTTTTTGCTGTGCTTGCCAAGAGGTTGACGAGCTATCTAACACAAAACGATTACATAGACAAGTCAATTCAGAAAGGAGGAATCCCTGGTGTTCCTGGTTGCATCGAACATTCTACCATGATCTGGGAGTCTATAAAAAGAGCAAAACAGAATCGACTCAGTTTGCACGTCATTTGGCTTGATCTTGCAAATGCTTATGGAGCGGTTCGTCACCAGCTGATTTGGAGAGCTTTGACGATGCATCATGTTCCAAAGTTCGTTATGGATATTCTACGACAGTATTTTCAAGATTTTCACCTGAGATTATCGACAAAGACGTGTTCAACCGATTGGTTTCGTCTTCAGGTCGGTATCGCCATGGGGTGCTCTATTTCTCCCATATTATTCGTGCTAGCAATGCAACTACTTCTGAATTCAGTTGGTGCAAGGGTAGAAGATGTTTATGTCGGCCGAGGTATTTTCATGCCACCTCTGCGAGCTTTCATGGACGACACGACAATTATTTTGAATAAGTGTATTTCAATGAGACGGACACTCGATGTCTTCAGCGATTTACTCAAATGGTGCGGAATGAGTTTTAAAGCATCAAAATCGAGAAGTCTCTCCCTGCGTCGCGGTAAAATTGACGAATACACCGTTTTCTCTGTTGATGGTAACAAGATTCCAACAGTGAGCGACGAACCAGTGAAAAGTCTCGGGAGATGGTATTGTAAATCCCTGAATGATGTTGATCAGGGTGCTTCTATTCTCCGTATGGCAACTGTCTCCATGGAAAGCATTAATGCTGCTCCGCTTCAGAGCAGGTTCAAAGTGTGGATTTTGCAATTTGTTTTAGTGCCAAGACTGCTTTGGCCTCTGACAGTCTATGAAATTGGTCTGCAAGTTGTGGAGAGACTAGAAAGAAAGATAGCTCGTTTTACACGTCAATGGTTGGGTCTGCCTCCGGGATTGACGTCTGTGGCTATCTACGGCAAAACAGCCAAGCTGAGACTTCCATTGCGGTCTTTTGTTGAAGATTTCAAGATCAGCAAACTGAGAACTCAGATGATGCTCGATAATTCAACGGATCAGAGAGTTGCTGAGGTAAAACCAACTCTAATCTCAGGAACCAAATGGAATGCTAGAGTTGAAATAGAGAATGCCACGGTTTCTCTCCAGTGGACTGAAAGGACCGGAGCAGTTCAGTTGGGGCGGCATGGTGTTGGATGGAACCACCATCTCTGGTGGTCCAAGGCAAACGCTCAGGAAAGATCAGACTTGATTGTTCAGGACAGAAAGCAAGCGATAGAAAGGGTAACCGGATAAAACAGAACATGATGAAACAGAACATGATAAAACAGAACATGATAAAACAGAACATGATAAAACAGAACAGTGAAAAAACAGAACAGTGAAGAAACAGAACAGTGAGAAAACAGAACAGTGAAAAAACAGAACATTGAACAAACAGAACAGTGATAAAACAGAACATCGCGTTTATTTTTTTAAATTTTTCGCAATAATAACTACAAATCGGTTTTATATAACTTTCATCTACTTCTTTGTATGTTTCCGTTGTCAGCTATTGATCCAGAGGAAATGTAGGAATCATCCTACAACAGATTAATTTGTGTTTGCTTTATATTTTTGTTGCGGTGCGCTGACGGTTGTTCGCTGATAACTCTTTTGTTTGATTGAATATTAAAAAACTATTTTGACAAAAGAGCCAACTTTTTAAGCTGGGCCTATTCTAGTTCATTTCTTATTAATTGATCAATATAATTTTCCCGTGAAAATTCACTCATGCAAATGTTGCGAACACATTAAAAACACATTAATGCCAGATACCAGTGTCACAGTTGAAAGACTTCTTACCAAATTATAGTTCAAACTTGGACTTCTAGATATATATTCTTGGTACCACGTTGGTTATAAAAGAGTTTGCTCATATAAAAATATGTATTTACATCTACAATTTCTGTGCAAACAGGTTGAGCAAGTTATATCCAGCAGTGAGGAGCTTCAAACATCGAAAAATAATATTATTAACTACATTGTTAAATAAAATTTTAATTTTATGATAATAGTTTAAAATATCTCCGGGCGTTTTAACTTGGAGCAATTTGATCTCGGACATTTTGTATATCACGAAAAAGTTGAAAAAATATACGCAATGTTCTGTATTATCACTGTTCTGTTTAATCAATGTTCTGTTTCTTCACTGATCTGTTTTCTCACTGTTCTGTTTCTTCACTGTTCTGTTTCTTCACTGTTCTGATTTATCATGTTCATGTCGAGGTTTTGGAGACAAATCGCAAAACGTTAAAGGCCAAGCGCAAACTAATCGAAAATAATACAGGAAATACGGTTAACCAGAATAGCACACTGACTACTTTGCCTGCTTTTATTAGCAATAAAAAAGAATGGAATTCAGATGCACAAGAAGTGAAACTGAGACAGCGTTTGCTTAGTAATATGTTTATCAGCACTGGGTTATCGACCTCATTTTTGGATAATCCTGATGTCAGAACATGTTGCAAATTATTTTTATAATGCATTGCCACTAATACTGAGTTTTTTAAAATTTTAACAGAGTCTCATCAATAAACATAACTACAGCCAGATCTGGTATGTCTCCACAAAAAAAGCGCTTTAAAGCACTTTTTGAAAATACAGCACTGTGTTCAGCGCCATGTCCCAAAACCACTTCTTTATCCCAAGAGATCAATGCAGAGCTCTCATCCATTCGGACTGCTTCTACAGCATATGAAAAACCAAATGGATTAGATTTTTGGACAGCTCCTGGTGTAGAAGCTAAATATCCAATTTTAGCTGAAATGGCACAAGATTTGATTTCAGCCCCTGCATCACAGGTTTACGTTGAAAGGGTTTTTTCTGTGTGTGGAGATTTGACGCATGGAAAAAAAACAGACTTACAAAAAATTTAGAACTACGGACATTTGTTAAAATGAACAAAAAATTTTATTAACTGGGTTTTCGGCATGAAAATAAAATCTTGAATCGATATCTATTTTGTTTTCCTGTTTTGAATATTAATAACTGTTATACTAACTGTAATAGTAACTGAAAAAAATATTAACTCTAATATTAACTGGAAAAAAAGAATTAAATTAACTTTAACTGTAATACTAACTGAAAAATATTAAATTGACTAACTTTAACTGATACTCTAACTGAAAAAACCTAACTGAAACAACACTGCTATGGGTCCATAACAGCACTGCAGCGCCTCTGTCAAACCTGAGCCGGCCATGACATGACCAATGCTGCTCAAATAATTCATCAAGACATGAAACCCACCTAGACGACATACTATGTTCAGTTTGGATGAATGCACAATATCAACAGCCTTTAACCACAGCGGCTGATCGAAAGTCACACAAGCCGTTGGAATGTTGAGCTTTTCAGCCTGGCGTTCTATGAAAGTTAACGTGGAAAAAATACAAGACATGTCATTAGGATTCAAATCAATAATCGGAAGCATCCTTATGTCTGATGATGATCTGAAATCTCCGTCTGGCCAGACCAATTTGGCCTTTGCTGATCTTCATCTAAGCACAAGATACCGATTTTCCAGGCAAGTTCCAAGTTTAAAGAAGGAGGCAACACAGAAGGAAAATTTAATTGAGAGATGGGCTTGAAAGACATCAATGATAATGATGACTTGTCGGGGAATGTGTATCCCAATATAGGAATACCTCGGTTGTTCACAACACAACTGGATTTTAGGCGTGACAATCGGGGTACAGGTAATTCAGCAAAGTGTCCTGACCCTAATCGATTACACGGAGTAGACATTGATATGATGCCCATACCGTGAAAGGTACCACTTCCATCTAAAGTGATAACGTTGTGGTCAAGATTATCACCAGACCATTGCGTAAAACATTGAGGAAAAGACTGAGGAGTATCAGGGGAGTCATTCTGAACCACTGATTGTTTAAAAAGTTTAACTTCATCATATGAAATTGAAAATCCCAACCGTGACAGCAAATCAAGCAGCCATCTAGATCCAAAGGCGTGATCTAAACTAACTCCAACGCCAAACAAAATTGGAGAAATAAGAGATCTTTGTCTTGCCCCCTGCACAATAGAATGACATATGGAAACTTGTTTTATTTCATTACAAACAATATTTTCTATTAAGATTTTCAACAAAATAGGAATCCACCTTTTGGCATTTTCAATATTTGAGAAATCATCAGTTCCTGGATATGTTTCATTTGAGGACATTTCCCTTATTTGAGCTCTTATCAATTTTGCTGCTGCCACTATGATACGCTCACTCTCATCTTCTATGCTACTCTTTTTTTCATCATACCATTGCTTAGTTATAATGTGAGACGCCATGTTACGGAAGCAAATAACATTTTTCCGACCACAAACTTCGGCAAAAAATATGTGCTCGGCGTAGCGTTCTTCCAGCTTTCGTTTTATATGTTTTAATGAATACACTTCACCATCTTCCGATAATTCTTGCATTTTAATTTGTAATTCAGCTATTGTATAAATTCCTTGATCTTCTTCTTCTAACCAGTCACACATGTCGTTATCTGGATGTCGACCTGGCTGGTTTCGGCCAGCGGTATTATCTCCGACATGTGACGATCTACATTTTTGGAACACAGAAAGACACACTCTGTGGTAACGAGCTTCTTCAGCAGGTAAGTCATTGCATGTATTTAACCTACCAAGAACTTCTACACTCCATGCATCATTTCTTTTGTGGCAAGTTTTAATTATAGTTTCTCTGAATTTCAATGTCATCACAGTACTTGATTCTTCTTTTAAATATTTTCTACCGTCTCCAAGATCTATTTTTCCACACAAAAAACAATGTTGCTTCCAATTGAAAGTGTCGACAGACGATCGTAATAATTTACACTTAAAATTCTCTTGATCAACACCAACACCTTCTGCATGCTGCTCATTCTTTCGTTGCAATTGATCGAAACTTCTTTTGTTAGTGTAGTCTCTCCTTCAATGATCATGAACATTAGCTACATTTGGTTTATTTAACAGATACTCTGTTAACTGTTCATCACCACGTAAAACGCTGAATTGACATAACGTTTCAATACCTTTAACACCTAGTGTAACCATCTTGACTGTATCACAGACGTTGTCGGAACGGAATTCAGTTCGACAAATTAAACATACCATTTCATTTAGTTCACCCATTTCGAAGAAAAACAATAAAAACTCCAAAAAATAGATGTTTTACAAAATACTAACTTAGAAATTCGATGTTTTACGACAATTTACGAAAATGCTAACTTATCGCTCACTACGGTAAATCTCTTACAAAAAAGCGTCAAAAAACCAATTTCCTATTTGACGATTTCAACCGATTTTTGCAGGAAGATTCATAAACGTATTACAAACAATATATCCAAAAATCAGCTTGATGCGAATTTTGTCTAGGTACAACAAGGAAAAATTTTAATTCTCCTGGACTAGGAGGACGTTCGTCCGTCGAACGTGGCTCGCCCCCTTAGAACGTCAAGAAATTAAAGAGCCGAAACGTTTGCTCGAGGGGGGGTTTTCTTCTGATGACCTCCACAGAAAAGCTCTTCAGGAGTGCACACACACATACATACATACATATCTACATAGATACATACACACCCATACTTTGAATGAGCATTTAGTGCCGAAATATTGTAAAAAACACATACATACATACATACATACATACATACATAAACACACACACATACATGCACATACACATACATACATACACACATACATACGCACATACATATATATATATATATATATATATATATATATATATATATATATATATATAGTTCCCGCTCCGCTCATCTTGTGACGGATTTCAAAATTTTTTTCTCTATATTTGATTCCCCTTGACTCTCAAGGTTGTGTGAATATTTCATTACGATCGGATGAATAGTGTAGCAATGCATAAAGGACATATATACAAACATTCATTTATATATATATATATATATATATATATATATATATATATATATATATATATATATATATAAATGAATGTTTGTATGTATGTATGTATGTATGTATGTATGTATGTATATATATATATATATCTATATATATATATATATATATATATATATATATATATATATATATATATATATATATATATATATATATATATATATATATATATATATATATATATATATATATATATATATATATATATATATATATATATATATATATATATATGTTATTCATGCATTGCTACACCATTCATCCGATCGTAATGAAATTTTCACACAACCTTGAGAGTCAAGGGGAATCAAATATAGAAAAAAAAATTGAAATCCGACACGAAATGAGCCATATATATATATATATATATATATATATATATATATATATATATATATATATATATACTAGCAGTGCCCGTAGCGGCTTCGCTCGCATGAAATTAGAGAATTTAAATCGTGCATACATAGTAGTGCATTGCACGGATCAATTTTTTAGGTCTCGGCTCGGCCCGTCGACAACTTGGCCCAGCCCGTTTCAAAAACCGAAATTCCTGGCCCGGCACAGCCCATCTAATATGGGCCCGGCCCGTTTTTACAGGCCGAGAAGTTATATATACTTGATAAAAAACATCGGCCCGTCCCACCTTGACTTCAGGTTTAGCCCGGCCCGTCTGAACACCCTAAAATCAATAAAATGTCTATATACTTGGTTAAAAATCTCGGCCCGTCCCACCTTGATTTAAGGTTTGGGGAGGGCCGTATGAAGACCCTAAAATAACGGCTTGGCCCGTCCGTCCGGTGATAAACTGAACTCATCTACTTTCAACCGGCACAAAACCTCAAAATACTAATTTTCACATCTGTAGCACTTACAGTTTTTGAGTAGCAGTTATTTTAAAATCACATAACCCTTTTTCCACTTAACATTTGAGGTCCTGGAAACCAAATTTTCAAAAAATGGTGAAACACGTGTATCGTTATTTTAAGAGTAGAAACTAAATACTAATTTTACTTTTGTAGCATTTACGGTTTTTGAGTAGGAGTTACTTTAAAAATAAGTAACCCTATTTTCCACCCCATATTTGAATTCCTGGAAACCAAATTTTCAAAAAATGGTAAAACACGTATATCATTATTTTTGGAGTAGAAACCAAATACTAATTTTTACTCCTGTAGCATCTACAGTTTTTGAGTTGCAGTTACATTAAAAACCAAATAACCTTATTTTCCACCCCACATTTGAAGTCCTGGAAACCAAATGTTAAAAAAATGGTAAAATACGTATATCTTTATTTTTAGAATAGAAACTAAATACTAATTTTTATATCTGTGGTATTTACAGTTTTTGAGCAGCAGTTACTTTAAAAACCAAATAACCCTATTTTCCAACCCACATTTGAAGTCCTGGAAACCAAATTTTCAAAAAATTGTGAAACCCGTATATCATTATTTTTAGAGTAGAAACTAAATACTAATTTTTACTTTTGTAGCATTAACAGTTTTTGAGTAGAAGCTACTTTAAAAACCGAATAACCCAATTTTCCAACCCACATTTGAGGTTCGGGAAACCAAATTTGTAAAAAATGGTGAAACACGTATATCTTTATTTTTAAAAAAGAAACTAAATAATAATTTTTACATCTGTGGTATTTACTGTTTTTAAGTAGCAGTTACTATAAAAGAATATTAGCCCTATTTTTCACCCCACATTTGAAGTCCTGGAAACCAAATTTTCAAAAAATGCTAAAACACGTATTTCATTATTTTTGGAGTAAAAACTAAATACTAATTTTTACTCCTGTAGCATTAACAGTTTTTGAGTAGAAGCTACTTTAAAAACCAAATAACCCAATTTTCCAACCCACATTTGAGGTCCGGGAAACCGAATTTTCAAAAAATGGTGAAACACGTATCTTTTTATTTTTCAAAAAGAATCTATATACCAAATTTCAAAATCTCCTCATTTTTGGTTTTCGAGATATACATTGTTTTAGAAAAAAGTTTGTTTTCCAGTTTTTTCCCCTCAGGAGCAAAATTTTCAAAAATCCTTTCTTAGCGGATATTTACGCTATAAAAGTAATATAAGTTCCAAATTTCACGTTCCTAGGATGAGGCGTTTGAGCTCGGCGTTGATTATCAGTCAGTCAGTCAGTCAGTCAGTCAGTCAGGACATGTTCTTTTATATATATAGATATATATATATTTTATATTCTATCAATTGTATGTCAGGATTTAGCTTAGGAGTTTCGGATAACGTCGTAGCTAATGAAATTCAACAAATTAACAAAAACTAATTAACTAAAATTCTTAAATTTAGATTTGGATCTATGCAGTTTAAACAATGTAGGTATAAACAGTGTGTTTACCGATACATATATGATTCCAGTAAGATTGAGGTACTTTATTGAAGATTTGTTATTATATTCTTTTGAATAAGAATACTCTTTGTTTAAGATTCTCATTTCAAAAAATGTAATAATTTTTGGACTTGGTGTTGATGCTATTGCTGTTTTTGATGTTGAAAATGTGTTGCTTTCTATTGTTTTTGTTGATAGTATTGGATTAGCTGTTTGATTGCTAGTATCTTCAGTTGTTGGGATAGAATTTGTGCTAGTGAGTTGTAGTAATGTTGTTGATATGTCACCGCTGTTAAAAGTTGAAGTCTGAGAAAAAATATATGTTTCTGAATTATGTTGAGATGTCAAAAATGTAGTTGAAACAATCATCGTTTGTGTTCCAGTTGTTTCAAACAACGAAGTTAATGTTTCTGTTGGATTATCAGTTAATGATGCGATAAGACTCGATGTTTTTGTTGATGAAGTAATTGAAGACATTGCAGTTGCTGTGGTGGTTTGTTGTCCAGATGAAGTTGTTGTAGCAAAAGTATGTTCTATAACCGATGTGGCTGAAAAGACTTTGTTTGTCGTGGTTGAGTAAGATGGTATAACAGACCTGGTTGTTGTGTTGTACGACATAGATGTTCCTGGTAATACAGGTGTAGTTTGGGTTTTTGAGGCCGTTGTCCACAGTGCACGTGTTTGTGATATTTTTGTAGATGATTGGGATGTTGTTGTTAAAATATCTGTTATTCTAGGTGTTTGAGATTTTATCGATGTATACACCTCGGTTAGTGTAGACGTTTGTGATATTGTCGTTGTAGACCCATCTATTGGTGAAAGTGCATGTGATGTTGTAAATGTTTGTGGTGTATCTGTTATTGTAGGAGCTTCTGATATATTTGATGTAGAAACATATGTTGGTGTAGATGTTTGAGATGTTGGTGATGTAGACACATCTGTTGGTGATGTTGACACATCTGTTGGTGATGTAGACATATCTGTTGGTGATGTAGACACATCTGTTGGTGATGTAGACACATCTGTTGGTGATGTAGACACGTCTGTTGGTGATGTAGACACATCTGTTGGTGATGTAGACACATCTGTTGGTGATGTAGACACGTCTGTTGGTGATGTAGACACATCTGTTGGTGATGTAGACACATCTGTTGGTGATGTAGACACATCTGTTGGTGATGTAGACGCATTTGTCGGTGTAGATGTTTGTGATGTTGGTATTGTAGACATATCTGTTAGTGTAGATGTTTGTGATGTTGGTGATGTAGACACATCTGGCGGTGTTGATATTTGTGATGTAAACACATTATTTGATGAAAGTGCTTGTGATGTTGTTGATGGCATAAATATCGATAGTGTTGATGTTGAGATATCTGTGCTTTTAGGTGTTTGAGATGTTAAAGATGTATACACATCGGTTACTATAGGTGTTTGTGATATTGTTGTTGTAGACTCATCTGTTGATGAAAGTGCATGTGATTTTGTTGATGTAAACAAATTTGTCTTTGTAGATGTTTGGGATGTTGTTGATGTAGACACATCTGTTAATGTTGAGGTTTGTGATGTTGTTGATAACTCATTTGTTGTTGTAGTCTTTTGTGATGTTGAGATACTTGTTGTCGTAGACATTTTTGATGTAGAAGCATCTGTTGGTGTAGATGTTTGTGATGTCGGTGATGTAGACATGTCTGTTAGTGTAGATATTTGTGATGTTGACACATCTGGTGGTGTAGATATTTGTGATGTAGACACATTATTTGATGAAAGTGCTTGTGATGTTGTTGATGGCGTAAATATCGATAGTGTTGATGTTGAGATATCTGTTTTTTTTAATGTTTGAGATGTTATCGATGTATACACATCGGTTACTGTGGATTTTTGTAATATTGTTGTTGTAGACTTATCTGTTGGTGGAAGAGCATGTGATGTTGTTGATGAAAATAAATCTGAATTTGTGGATGATTGAGATGCTGTTAATGAAAACACGTCAGTTGATTTTGAAGTTTGTGATGTTGTTGAAGGCGTAAATATCGATGGTGTTGATGTTGCGATATCTGGTCTTTTAGGTGTTTGTGATGTTAAAGATGTATACATATCGGTTACTATAGTTGTTTGTGATATTGATGTTGTAGAATCATCTGCTAATAAAAATGTGTGTGATGTTGTTGATGTAAACAAATTTGTTTTTGTGGGTATTTGAGATGCTGTTGTAGACCCATCTATTGGTGAAAATGCATGTAATGTTGTTGATGTAAACAAAAAAATTTTTGTAGGTGTTTGGGATGTTGTTGATTTAAACAAATTTGTTTTTGTAGGTGTTTTGGATGTTGCTGATGTAGACACATCTGTTAATGTTGAGGTTTGTGATGTAGTGGGCTCATTTGTTGTTGTAGTTTCTTGTGATGTTGTAAATGTTTGGGATTTTGATGTAGAAATATCTACTGTTGTAAGAGTTTCTGATGTTTTTGATGTAGAAACATCTGTTGGTGTAGATGTTTGTGATGTTGGTGGTGTAGACACATCTGTTAGTGTAGATGTTTGTGATGTTGGTGATGTAAACACATCTGGCGGTGTTGATATTTGTGATGTAGACACCTTATTTGATGAAAGTGTTTGTGATGTTGTTGATAGCGTAAATATCGATAGTGTTGATGTTGAGATATCTGTTCTTTTAGGTGTTTGAGATGTTAAAGATGTATATACATCGGTTAATGTAGATGTTTGTGATATTGTTGTTGTAGACTCATCTGTTAATGAAAATGCGTGTGATAACAAGTTTGTTTTTGTAGGTGTTTGAGATGCTGTTAATGAAGACACATCAGTTGATTTTGAGGTTTGTGATGTTGTTGTAAACTCATTTGTTGTTTTAATTTTTTGTGATGTTGTTGATGGAGTAAATGATTGTAATGTTGATGTTGAAATGTCTGTTTTTCTAGATGTTTGAGATTTTATCGATGTATACACCTTGGCTAGTGTAAACATATGTGATAATGTTGTTGTAGACCCATCTATTGGTGAAAATGCATGTAATGTTGTTGATGTAAACAAGTTTGTTTTTGTAGGTGTTCGGGATGTTGATGTTGTTGATGTAGACACATCTGTTAATGTCGAGGTTTCTGATGTTGTAGTAAACTCATTTGTTGTTGTAGTTTTTTGTGATGTTATAAATGTTTGTGATGTTGATGTTGAGATATCTGCTGTTGTAGGAGTTTCTGAGGTTTTTGATGTAGACACATCTGTTGGTGTAGATATTTGTGATGTTGGTGATGTAGACATGTTTGTTGGTGTCGATATTTGTGATGTAGACACACTATTTGATGAAAGTGTTTGTGATGTTGTTGATGGCGTAAATATTGGTGGTGTTGATGTTGAGATATCTGTCTTTTTTAATGTTTGAGATGTTATCAATGTATACACATCGGTTACTGTAGATTTTTGTAATATTGTTGTTGTAGACTTATCTGTTGGCGAAAGAGCATGTGATGTTGTTGATGAAAACAAATTTGAATTTGTGGATGATTGAGATGCTGTTAATGAAAACACGTCAGTTGATTTTGAAGTTTGTGATGTTGTTGCAAACTCTTTTGTTGTTGTAGTTTGTTGTATCGCTGTTGATGGTGTAAATGTTTGTGATGTTATTGATGGTGTAAATATTTGTGATGTTATTGATGGTATAAATGTTTGGTATGTTGTGGTTACGATATCTGTTGTTGTAGGTGTTTCTGACGTTTCTGATGTTGACACATTTCTTGGTGCAGATGTTTGTGATGTTTCTGATGTAGACACATCTGTTTTTGTAGGTGTTTGGTATAATGTTAATGTAGTCAAATCTATGTTTGCAGGTGTTTGGGTTTTTGATGATGTAGACACATCTGTTGATGTTGTTGTAAACTCATTTGTTGTAATCTTTCGTGATGTTGTTGATGTTGCAAATATTTGTGTTGTTGATGTAGAGACATCTGTTTTTTTAGGTGTTTGTGATGTTGTTGATGCAAACTCATTTGTTGTTAAAAATGTTTCGGTTGTTTTATTCTTATTTGTTGGTATAGCTTTTTGGGATGTAGTTGATAATATAAATATTTGTGAGGCTGGTGTTGATACATGTGTTTTTTTAGGTGTTTGTGATGTTGTTGGTGTAAACACATCTGTTGGTGTAGATTTGTGGGAGTATTTTGATGTGTACATACCGGTTGGTGCAGATGTTTGTGATATTGTTAATGTAGACTTATCTGAAGTGGTAAATGTTTGTGATGTTGATGCTGAAACATCTGTTTTTTCAAGTGTTAATAATATTTTTGATGTCAACACATCTGTTAGTGTTGATGTTTGTGATGATCTAGACTTGTGTGTTAGTGTAGGTGTTTCTGATGTTGTTGGTGTTTGAGTTGTTGTTGGTGTAGTATTATTTTTTGGTGTAGATTTTTGTGATCTTGTTGTTGTAGACTCATTTGTTAGTCCAGATGTAGGATATTTTGCTGTTGTTGTTGCAGACTCGTTTGTCGGTGTAAATGTATAAGATGTTGTTGATGTAGCCAAATTTAGCAATGTTGATGTTATTGTTGTAGAATCCGTTTTTGGTGTGGGTGCTAGTGACCTTTTTGATGAAGACTCATCTGTTATTCTATGTGTTTGTAATGATGTTGATGTAGAATCAGTTGTTAGTGGAGGCGTTACGGTTGTTGCTGATCTAAACTCTTCTGTTGGCGTAGGTGTTTGGGGCCTAGGTGATGTAGACTCATCTGTTAGTGTAGATGCTTGTAACATTGCTTGTGTAGACTCATTTGTTGATGTAGGTGCTTGGGATGTAGTTGATGAAGAATCATATGCTGGTGTAGGTGTGTGAGATGTTGCTGATGCAGATTCATTTGTTGGTGTTACTGTATGGGATGTTGTTGATGTAAAGTCTGTTGTTTGTGTATGTGTTTGTGACGTAGATGCTTTTCTTGTTGATTCTTCTGTTGGTCTAGGTGTTTGTGACATCGTTGATGTAGACTCAACTGTTGGTGCTGGTTTTTGCAATGTTGCTGATGTAGATTCATCGGTTGGTGAAGTTGTGTCAGATGTTGTTGCAAATTCATCTGTTGGTGCTAATGTATATGATGCAGTTGATGTAAAGTCATCTGTTGATGTAGATGTTTGTAATGTCGTTGTTGTTCTCATTGATTTTTCTGTTGGTATAGGTGTTTGTGGAATATTTGATGTAGATACATTTGTTAATGTAGATGTTGATATGGTATAACTAGCTTTTGGTGTAGGTGTTTGTGTCCTTGTTGATGTAGACTCATCTGTTGGTTTAGGTGTCTGTGACGATGTTGATGTAGACGTATTTGTTAGTTTAGTTGTTTGAAACAATGTCGGTGTTGTTGTTTGGGACGTTGCTGATGTAGACACATCTTTTGATGAATTTGCTGATGTAGACTCATCTGTTGGTCTAAGTATTTGTGACAATGTTGATTTAGATTCATTAGTTGGTCTAGGTGCTTGTGACGATGTGAAAAACTCTGTTAGTGTTGGTTGTTGGAATGTTGCTGATGTAGACTCATCGATTGTTGTGTGAGCTGTCATTTCATCTTTTATTTTAAATGCTGTTGATGTTGTTGTTGCCGATTCATCTGTTGGTGATAATGTATGGGATGTTATTGATGAAGAGTCATATGTTGGTGTAGGTATTTGTGACGTCGTTGCTGTTCTTGTTGATTTTTCTGTTGGTATTAGTGTTTGTAACGGTGTTGATGTAGAAACTTTCGCTAGTGTAAGTGTTTTGGATGTTATCGTTGTAAAATCAGCTTTTAGTGTCGGTGCTGGTGACCATGTTAATATAGACTTATCTTTTGTTGTTGGTGTAGGTGTTTGAGAGCTAGCCGATGTAGATTCATTTGCTGGTGTATGTGGTTGTGACCGTGCTGGTGTGGACGCATTTGCTGATGTAGGTGTTTGGGTAGTAGTAGATAAAAAATAAGATGTTGGTGTAATTGTTGGAGACGCTGCTGATGCAGATTCATCGGTTACACTAAGTGTTCGTGATGATGTTGATGTAGAATCATTTGTTGCTGTAGGCGTTTTGGCTGTCGCTGATATAGACTCCTCTGTTTGTTTTGGTGTTTGGGACGAAGATGGTGTAGACTCATCTGCTAGTTTAGATGCTTGTTTCCTTGCTGGTGTAGACTTATTTGTTGATGTAGGTGTTTGGGTTGTCGTTGATAAGGAATCATATGCTGGTGTAGGTGTTTGAGACGTTGCTGATGCGGATTCAGTTGTTGTTTTTACTGTTTGGGATGTTGTTGATGTAGAGTCATGTGTTGGTGTATGTGTTTGTGACGTTGCTGCTTTTCTTGTTGATTTTTCTGTTTGTATAGGTGTTTGAGACGTTGTTGATGTAGACAAATTTGTTAATGTAGATGTTTGAGATGTTATTGTGGTATAATCAGTTTTTGTTAAAGGTTTTTGTGATCTTGTTGATGTAGACCCATCTATTTGTTTAGGCGTATGAGATGTTGGTAATGTAGACTCGTCTGTTTTTTTAACTGCTGGTGATGCTGTGGTTGCAAACACATCGGTTGGTGTAAATGTATAGAATGTTGTTGATGTAGAGTTATATGTTGATGTAGGTATTTGTGACGCCGTTGCTGTTCTTGATTCTTCTGTTGGCGTAAGTGTTTGTAACATTGTTGATGTAGACACGTTTGGTAATGTAGGTGTTTTAGATGTTAATGTTTTAGAATCTGATTTTGGTGTGAGTGCTAGTGATTTTGTTGACATAGACTCATCTGTTAGTCTAGGTGTTTGTGGTGATGTTGATGGAGAATCATTTGTTAGTTTAGTCTTTTCGGCTGTTGCTGATATAGACTCCTCTATTGATGTAGGCGTTTGAGACGTAGGTGGTGTAGACTCATCTGCTGGTCTAAGTTCTTGTGACCTTGTTGATATAGGTATTTTGGATGTAGTTGATGAAGAATCATATGTTGGTGTAGGAGTTTGGGACGCTGCTGATACAGTTTCGTCTGTTGATGCAGATACTTGTAACTTTGCTGATGTAGACTCATCTGTTAGTGTAAGTGTTTGGTGTGTTATTGTTGTAAAATCAGGTTTTTGTGTAAGCGTTTGTGATTTTGTTGGTGTAGATATATTTGTTAATGTAGGTGTTTGAAATGTTAGTGTTGTAGAATCAACCGTTGGTGTAAGTGTTTGTGATGCTGTTGATGTAAACTCCTGTGTTGGTGTAAATGTTTGTAACTTTGTTGATGCTTGAATCGTTAAAATTTCTAAAGAAACCCGTGGTGATGTCTCTGAGGTCTTTATTGTTGAACCCAGTGCACTTGTTAATATTGTTTTTTCTGTGAATGCGACTGTCTGGATAGTTATTTCATAAGTGGTTGTATTTGGTAATGTTGTTTCAACTGTTGGCAATGCTGCTTCAACTGTTAGTAATGTTGTTTCAATTGTTGGTAAAGTTGTTTCAATTGCTGGTAATGTTGTTTCAACTGTTGGTAATGTTGTTTTAACTGTTGGTAATGTAATTTCAACTGTTGGTAATGTTGTTAGTAACGTTGTTCTAATTTTTGCTGGCACTGTTGTTCCAGCTGTGGTTGGCACGGCTAGTAATGTTGTTTCAGCTGTTGGTAAAGTTGTTTCAACTATTGGTAATGTTGTTTCAACTGTTGGAAATGTTGTTTCGACATTTGGTAATGTTGTTTCAAATATTGGTAATATTGTTTCCACTGTTGTTAATGTTGTTTCAACTGCTGGTAATGTAGTTTCATATGTTGGTAATGTTGTTTCAACTGTTGTTGGTAACGCTGTTATAACTGTTGTTTGCAAGATTGTTTCAGCTGTGGTTGGCACAGCTGGTAATGTTGTTTCAACTGTGGGTGGCATGGCAGGTAATGTTGTTTCAACTGTTGTTCTAACTGTTTTTGGCACTGTTGTTTCAAATGTGGTTGGCACATCTGGTAATGTTGTTTTAATTGTTGTTTCACCTGCTATTGGCAATGTTTTTGTTGTTGGGGCTGTTGTTAATGTTGTTTCAACTGCTTTAGTTGTTGTTTCTACTAATGTTTGTGTTGCTTCTATTATTAAATTTGAAATAGTTTCAATTGATGTAGGTATTGATTTTATTGTAGAAGATATTGTTTCAATGCTTGTTGGTTTTATTACAATTACTGTTGTTGATATTTTGTCTACTGTTGTTGGTGTTTTCATTGTTGTTGAAAATGTTTCAACATCGGTCTGTATTGTCTCCAGACTTATCGGTTCTGTTGTTAATATAGTTTTTAAAGTTTTTGGTATTGTTTTTATTCCTGAACTTGTTATGGTTTCAAGAGCTGTCGGTACTGTTTCTGTTATTGTTGACATCGTTTCCAGTAAGATTGGTGTTGTTTCATCGGTTTTTGAAATTGTTTCAACCATTGTTGGTGTTGTTTCATCGGTTTTTTGTATTGTTTCAACCATTTTTGGTGTTGTTTCAACTGTCGTTAATGTACTAGTATTTTCTGGTTTTTCTGTTTCTACCATTGTTGGTTTTACTTGTGTTACTGTTACAGTTGTTGGTGTCACTGCTGGTATTTCTTCTGTTGCTTGCGTTGTTTCATCGACTACTGTTAGCGTAATTGCTTGTACTGGCGATGTTTCTATGAGTGTTGCTAAGGTTCCTGGTGATGCAGTTTCTATTGGCATTGCTGTAGTTGATACTGAAGTTTCTACTGTTGTATATGTTTTTTGCGCTGCTCCTGTTAAAGTTTTTCTAATTGAGATAGACGTTGTTTGTTGGGTTTTTGGTTCTATTGTTGTTTGCATTGTTTTTTCAAGCTCGGTTGTTTTTGGAGTTGTTTCTGTTGCCATCTTTAACGTATTTCTTGATGTGGCAATTACTGCTGATGTGACTAGTGTTGTTTCTTCAAATATAACGTGTTCTGTTGTTGTTTTTAAAAATGACGTTTCAGATGTTGTTACTACATCTTCTGATGTCAATATTTTTTCGGACGGTTGTGACACTGTTTCAGTCTCGTCTGCAACACCTGCTTTGCTTTGCTTTGACATTGTCGTCTGCTCTAAAAAAGTTATCTGTATAAGTGAATCTCTCGTCGAAGTTGTACCACTGAGTATATCGTAGTCGTTTGGAGAAAAATTAGTTGTTCTCAATAAATCACTTTTAAAGTTTGAAAATTTAAACAAGTCTAAAGCAGTCTCTGTGTCTTGTGGCCCTAATGCTGATACGGCTGATATTTGTGATTGTGTATTTAAAGAGGCGGGTGTTTCTAATTCAATGCGCCCCGTTGTGTTGCTGAATTTTTCAAACACTCCAGCTGTGGAAATATTGTTAACGCTAATGTCCGAAGTGATGTTTTTATTACCAGCAAGCTTTGTTGATGTCTCTTGTTTGGCTGTTTTTGTATTTATGGCATTCAAAATTGAAGCTTCTCCGGTGCTCGATAATTCCTCTGTTCCAAACTTAGTAGTACTAGTAGAGACCAGAAATGGCACTGTAGCAAGTGCAACGTTGCTAGAAATATCTGGTACTAATCTGCTGGAAAATACGTTAACAAGAACAGACTCTTGGGAAGAAGTTGACTCCAATTTTTTGGTGATGGAAATACTTGCATTCAAATCATTTGTTAATGAAGCTGTTTCAAATGTTGAAGGATTTTCTATTGTTGCTTCTGTCGGTTCAAGCGAAGAAAAATACTGGGTCTCTTCGAGTGATGTATTTAATAAAACAATTATGCTGGATGGAGCTATAATATCAGTGGAAGAATATCCGCTTAGAGCCACTAAGGGTTCAGATGTTGTGATGCGATTAGCAAGCATCGTTGAAGTAACTGTTGTTACAGTTGTTTGTGATAGTCGTGCAAAATTGCCTGATGTTGTTTTTAAAGAAATTGTTGGTGGAGTTGTTAACTGTTGTGTAGGAAAGAATTCAGTTGTTGTTTTTGAAGCAGCTTTCCATGTAGTTTGTTTAAAAAAGTTTAGGGTTTCTGGTGCAATTGTTCTTGAGAAGGCTCCAGCTGATATCGAAGATGTTACAAAAATTTTGGTTTTTGTACTCTTTAAAGCTAATGTTTTGTCTAATGCGGTCCAAAAATCAAACGTTGTGATTTTTGTGGCTGTTAATGTTCTAGTTGAATACTTTGCACTTGTGAACATAATCGCTGTTGTAAGACTTGTTGTTGTATATTTGATTGTTGAAGATTGTAATGTTTCTACTTTTGTCAATTTTGCAGTTGCTTTAGGATTTGCTGCTTGTGAAAATGTGTTTAATTGAGTAGTAACTGGTGCTGATGAGTTGTCCGTTATTTTGCTGAAGTACTTCATTTCTGAATCGATTTTTGCTATAACTGTTGCGGAGGCTGTTGTAAATATTGTCCCTGAGGCTGCTAGTGACAAGGATGATGTTGTTCTTGATGTGTCAATATTGTTTTCAGTTATTAACAAAGTTATGTCATCGGGGAAAGGAGTGATAGTTGTGATGTCATAATTTTCTTCTGAGCTTAAAAACATAACAATACTAGATGGGACAAGAATGAATTCTGTTGCATTATTATTATCGACATCATTACCTGTCTTTGACGCTTTCGTGGATATTGTTGCTGGCTGTGTTTTAGATATTATTGTTGACGCTGATTTGAATGTCGTTCCAGACCGTGATGAGGTTATTGTTGTTGACGACGGTGTGGATATTGTTTTTGACGCTTTCATAAATGTTTTCGTTGACGTGGCTGAGGATGGTGTTTCAGAAAATATTTTTGATGATATTGGTGTCGAGGATAATATTGTTGGTGACAATGTTGTTTTAGATATTGGAGTCAATGATAATGTTGGTTGTGTTTTTGTTGACAGGGTGCTAGACGTATGAGTAGATACTGTTCTCAACATTGGTTTAGCTGATAAGGTAAAAAATGTGTTTGTTGCATTTGATGGTTCGGCTGCTGTGAGCGTTTTCACAATGTATACTTTTTTCGTTTTATCCTCCACGCCAGATGACGTAATGTTGTTGTTAATACCACTAGATATTGTTGGTAAAAGCTTTGTTTTAGTTGCTGTAACTGTTGACTCAGAATTTGCCAAACTTTTAAAATTGTCAAAAGTTTGCACGGTTAGAAATTTCACCTTTGTTGTTTCCGTAAACGCTCTCAGTATTATTGATGATCCCTTAGTTGTTTTCTGAAGTGAAGACAGTGACGATGATGATGATAATGATGCTGATAATGGTTCTGTTGTTGTTGTTGTTAGTTGTAAGGCAGCGTGTGAAAGATTTGAATCAAAAGAAGACTTTGCAGCAGACATTTGAGTTTGTTGTTCATTGAACGAGTTTTTTGAAGTTTCTAATTTTGTTGTATTTGTTGTCTTTGTTGTTGTGCTAACGTTTTCAACCGTTGAACTATCAAGTGCATTTGAAGTTTCTTCACAATTTGAATTGCTTTCCTTCTTGCCGCTGTTATTTTGACAGTTGTATTTGTTGTTACCATCGTTTAAGTTGTTGCCGTTGATAGCGTTTTGTTTAATAGGGCTGAAGTTAATGAAGGCAGGGAATTTTGTTGATGATGTTGTTGGTTGTGGTTGAGGAGACGTGGACGAACGACCTGTTGCAAAAAAACATTTTTCATAAGTGAACAGTCATACAAAAATGACCAGAGCCCAACACTGTTTTACGATACTCTAATTTTTGCTCACTGATATCTGACTTAAATTTGCGTTCTTTCTATCAACATTATAAATATGTGAAATGAGGAACTTATGATCACTACATTCAAATCAATTTTAATTCAGTGAGCTGAGCTATCTGTACGCCCGCTATTCATATACCTCTAACGTTCAAAGCATAATGAGAACTTTTGAGCATGCTAATAGGATGCGGGATCCCAAATTCTGTTTGCACTTCTTTTTAATTTCAGTATTGCGCATAAAAACATGTCCTATTGAAGGATAAATATTATTTTATTGTTTAAAGTAGTGATTATAAAATATGAATTTTAATAAAACAAATTGTTATGTAAACTCTAAATGAAAATTACATAAAACTAAATCTGGAAAAATTTTGCAAAGCAGTAAGATGTCCTGTGAAGCTGAAGAAGGCATGTTCATTAGGGTGAGGAAGATGATGAATGAGACTTTTGACGGTGAAACTAGTGAGCGCCACAACCTCCTTTTCGTTTTAGAGGCACTATTCTGTTCAAATAAATAATTAAGTAGTATCAAATTATTACAAGATTTCATTCTAAAGTAAAACAATATTTTTTTTAATGTGGTACTTGTTTTAGCTTAGCTTGTAGAGCTCATCTAGTTAAATAACAAGTGAACCGTAAATTTTAGAAATGAAGAAAGTCAATTATTTTTGCAAATCTCTTATAATTTGAATTTTTAGACATAAATAAAATCAATTTCTCATATTATAAATTAAAATGTATTATTTTAGAAAATTTAATAAATTTAATAAAATGCATTGTCATAAGAAACGAGTTTAAATTTTAAGTTTTAGCTTGATTTAGCTTGATTTTAGCTTTATTATTCGCTTACATTTGTTCACGTACATGAAAGCCAGCAAACAAGCAAACAAGACCAGCATCGAAGTAAAGAAAAAGTTTTGACATAAATCTTTACACACTTTTACTTAACTTGACTTCTCTGTCTGTCGATCTGTAGTCAAAATTGGCAATCGATTTTAAACTAACTTCCCGATGAGCTGGACACTTAAAATTTTAAAATACCTCCGAACTGATTAACAATGCATTCTATCAAATTTTCGAATCAATTGGACATCTTATTTGTGATATATTCGTCAAACTATTTATATTTATAAGGAAAAAACTCGTCACCTTAGCAACCGAAACTATTCGGCTCGCCTTAGCAGCCAAAACTATTCGGCTTAATAAATAGCCAAGATTCAGTAAATAACTTATTCGGTTGAATTTTAGTTGTAATTATTATTAATAAAGAAAATAACAGAAAATTTCTAAGTTTTTCGTTAACATTTATTTAATTTTAAGTCCGCGGTCTGCATTTTACCCACCATCGACGCGTTTCAATACAAAGAGTCAGTCAGTGGTATTTGAATTTTATATATATAGATAACAAAAAGATCATAACAGTTTATCTTAGAAAATGATTAAAGAAACTCTGCAGCAGAGAGAACGCCGTCTAAAAAAGGCACGTCGAAAGCGTCTCGAAAAGATAATGAATGAGAGTCCACCTGCTAAACGAGTAAGACTAGCTGAAAATCGCCAAAATCAATCTAAGATGAGGGCAAATGAAACACAAGAGCATCGTGAATTAAGACTTCTTCGGGATCGTGAACAGCGTGCAGATGCTTGTGAAAATGAAATATTTGAGCAGCGTCAATTAAGACTTCTTCGTAATCGTGAACGGTAAAACGCCCTGCAACATGGAAGCATTAAAGGAGATGGAACGCATGAGGAATTTCTTGCCACATCAGCATTAGAGTCACATCAACGTCCAGAGGATGTCAAATGATCACTTGAATAGTGTAAAAATATAAAAGTGTGTTTTTAAAAAACTTTGTTTTTGCTTCACTTGTTTATATTTTGTAATTCGGCAGTTTTTTATCAATCAATAAATGTTTTTTAGTTATCTACCGAATGCGACAAAATTATGAATGAAATTTATCAAGACACGCACGACATCGAAGGCCTTCTATATGAATAAGATTTTACACTGCCAAATTTCCTTTGTACCGGGACATCTAATGGTTCAACCAGTTTGGAGTCAATACAGCAGATTTTTGAACATCTATCAACCAGTTGTGTTTGTAGTTTCATGTCTTCTATTTTCACTTGGACAATGATCTTGGTTGTCAATCGGTTGTTCGATAACGTTTGTTTTTGTTTGACAATCAGCTGAGCACAATGATACTTTGGCAATATTTCTGTTTGGACAATTTTTTGCCAAATGACTTCGAGTTTGACAAGTAAAATATTGACCCTTTTTTGATACCTCAAATTTTGCTTTATCCAACGACTATTAAACTTGCTTGTGATCGTTTTTTTGAGTATGTTGATTCTGGTCTTAGTTTAGGTTCCCTTCTTAAAAATTCATCTTTTTTGTGAGAGGTCAGCAGTTCTGGAAATCTGTTCGCACTCAACCATTTTTCTGTTCTTGGGACAGAATAAAATTCAAACATCCTCGAAGCAGTAATTCCTTCATGCGATCTGCGACCAACAGATCAACTAGTTTTTCAAATTTGTCTTTTATGTTTCGACTTTTCAGGTAGTACTGTATTTCTTAACTTTGAAGCTAAAAATTGGTAGGCTTCGTTTGTTTGTTTCTTAATCAGCGTTTTTGAGAAAAAAAGTGTATAAGGTTTTAGAATAGTTTTTCTAGAAAAGTAGCTATGAAAACTGGATACAGGTTTTTGGGAACTGGAAGGAACGCCATGCGTTAAAAAATAAGTAGTATGCATTGTATAACTTCAATTTACTAATTTTAATTTAAAAACATTAAAATATCTGTAAAGACATTTTTGTACAATTTATTTTACCATTTTACCGTTGTAACCTAAAAAAAACTTTGTACTCACAAAGCGATGATTAAAGTTGCAGAACGGGACTTCTTATAAGGGTTATAAAAATGGGCTGAGCTGGTAAAAAATCGGCTCGTGCAGAGCTTAGCCAGTTGATTTTAATAATTGAACTCAAATGGTAAGGCTGCTTGCACCAATAATAGCACGAGTTTAGTAGAATATGGCAAGGCCACCCAGTAACTATGAAAAAAACGTAAAGAAACAAACAAAAAACATATAACTGTTATTTTGTTAATTTTCAACGTAGCCTAATGTTATTTGGTTCCTAGGCTACGAACTATAACAAGTGAATGTCGTTGATTCACTAAGTTTTAAAAATACGTCATATTTTTTTGGTTTGTCCTGTTTATATCTTTTGTTCTTTTTTCTCTTTCTTTTCTCTTTATCTCTCCCGCATAAAGTTTTGTAAAAAAAACGACCAGAAAAGTTTGTTTTAAATTGTCTATATAAACGGGAAGGAAAGAAAAATAGTAATGCAGTGGGTAGAGTTTGCCTTTCTAAAAACACACCTGCAGGTGGTGCCCATGGTGGTAAACGTGGTATTTTTATTTAAACAATGATCTGAAACTCACTTACGGCAAAACAAATTTTAGAAAATTTTCCGGGAGTAATAACCCCGGACCCCCATATAAAAGGAGAGGAAAAAAAGGCAGAAAAATGGCCCGCCCCCAATATTTAACATGAATCGACCCCTCCCCTGTTGAAATGTGGCAACTCAGCTAACTGCAGTTACAATCAAAATAATTCTTGCCACTTGAAAAAATGTTGACCATTTCCTAGCCTTCTTTGCTTAAAAAAATTTGCAAATTTTCTCTCACATCCTCTTTTTAACCTTTTTATTTTATTTGACTTTTCTGTCTCTCTGTTGTCAAATTTTTGAATTGATTTTTAACAAGTTTCAGATTACTGAGAACTTTAAAACTTTTAGCATAGACTTTATCTACCTGCAAAATAATATTCAATCATTTCTGGAGCGATTCAATAATGATTTCAAATAATTTAATTATTTGTTTTGTAACGAGTTTGAAATTATTTAACAGATTGCGTTTCCATCATTTAAAAGAACTTTTAGGTAATCATGACAATGTCAATAAATATTAAAATGTTGACTAAAGTATTACTATAAACAATGATAAGACTATTATTGCATTTAGAAATCGATTTGTTTAATGTACAAATAAAAAAGTGTGTTTTTAAAAAAAATTGTTTTTTGCTTGGACTTGTTTAATTGCCAAATAGTTGTCAACTTATAATATATTTGCTGAAAATTTACAAATGCGACCGTCATCCCGAATGAGTTTGAATAATTTTCAAACATCACTCTTTCTTGTCATTGTTAACTTTGTCAGATTCGTTATATTACTAAATTTTAATTCCAGTTTTTTCCATATTTAAAAAAATCAATTAACGACTTCGGAAATTTAAAAATGAAAACGACTTTTGGAATAAAATTCTTGTGATACAACAACAACGCATTGAAAAGTATAAAAATGTTAACTAAGAACATGCAATACTTGATAACATTTTTGGTTATATGACATTAAAAGAAAAATACATTTTTCTAAAAAATATTATTTTATTTTTGCGGTAGTACCGCAAAAACTCATCCCTATCCCAGCGGTAATCCCGTAATTTTATCCCATTACATACTGCGGTATTCCCGCAGCACTCGTTCCCATTTCTGAGGATTTATCGCAAAATCCGCGGCATTGCCGCTTTCCCCATTACCGTGCACACTTCTAGTAAAAAGACAACAATGATGAGGAAGATAAAATGAGGAGGAGGAGGAGGAGGAGAAAGATGATGACGTTTATGTCGACGATGACGAAGATGGCGATATAAAATATTCGACAAATGAAAAAAATAATTTACCACTTTTTAATTTAACACTTTTTAATTTAGAACATATTTTTGCTTTTCTCTACATATAAAATTGACTGTTTGTCTGTTTGTTTGTTTGTTTGTTTGTTTGTTTGTTTGTTTGTTTGTTTTTTGTTTTTTGTTTGTTTTTTTGTTTTTTTATTTGTTTAGATGGAGTAATTTTTCGATTATTTGTTTAAATTTTATGGCGAAAAAACCTTCTAGACCAAAAGTGCCTATGTACGAACATCAAAGGTTATTGCGTAACAACGTTAAAATTTAGTTGACATAACAAAGTTTAAAGAGGGTTCAAACAACTTTCAAAAAATCTATTTTACAATTTATGAGCAAAAAGAAGTTACGAGGGAGAGGAAGAAAGAAAGAGACAAAAAATAGAAAAAAGTGGGAGAGAGAGAAAGATCGAGAGCGAATGAGCAAGCGGGAACGGGAGAGAGAACGGGATAGGGAAAGTGGGAAAACGGGTGTGATAGCAAGCAGGAAAGGAAAAAGAAAAAGGGAGAGGAAGAGGAAGAGGGGGGGAAATGCGAGAGAGAGAGAGAGAGAGAGAGAGAGAGAGAGAGAGAGAGAGAGAGAGAGAAAGAGAGAGAGAGAGAGAGAGAGAAAGAAAGAGTGAAAGAGAGAGAGAAAGCAAATGAATAACAACGATAGAAAAACCTCCAAAAACCACGGTCAACGCCGGTAACCCTGTTAGTTATATACTTAATATGAATAACAGAAAAATATCTAACAATGCTATGGAAAATAAATTTTATTCGAGATCAATTCTTAATAACCATAAGAACAAAAGTTATGTTTTGTAAATACCTTATTTCAGTGGTTCTTAACCTTTTTTCCCGCGCCCCCTTTGGACAAACTCGGTTTGACCGCACCCCCTACTTTTGCGTATAAAAAAACAAGTAAAATGTAAGTGATTTGCATCAAGTTGTTTATTTAATTTATTTTGTGTGACTTCCAACCGATTAGGTCAGAAAATTGAGGACCAATCTTAAACAAGGCAATTTGCATATCATCACGGGCCTCCAATCAAATTCTTTGAATGGTTTCCACATTTACCAAAGGAGAAAAGCTATTCTCACACAAGTAGGCAGTAGCAAAAGGAACGATGAATGTCAGCCCACGTTTGGCCAAAGCTGGTTAGCTATCTAAAAAAGAGTGTAAAGCTTTTTACTGTTAACAATTCGATAAGAAACTAGGTAAGAGGCAATCAGGATTAGTTTGTCAATAATTGACCAAAATCCTAGTTGAGGTAAACTTGCGGCATCGTCATACCGAGCTCTTTTTTTAAGAATGTCAATCGATTTGGAATTGTTGGAATGCACTGCACTGAAATGCTTTTTTAGCTCGTTCGGTTTTAAATTGTCATTTGACAGGACTTAGTCACATTAAAAACAATTCGGTCGTTCGTTGCGTGACGTTTTTGTCAGTGATAAAAGCGAAACCATACTAAACACAGTCTTCTGAATATTTTTGTTTTTTTACACCTTTCAGTTTTGAAATGCTAATTGAATTGATAACCAGGCACGGATCCGGGGGGTAGGAAAATGCATCCGCCAAGACTATCAATTAAACATTTTTTGGGTAGATTACCTGGTTTTTGGTAAACAAATACCTGGTTTTTGGTTATTGAAAGTAAAATTACAATAAAATACCTACGACTACCCCCAATCATTAGCTTTTCTGGAAAAAAAATTGGACATCTTTCAAAAAAGATTTTGAAAATGACCCCCTTCCTAATTTTGGAATTGCATCCCCCACCAAGAATTCAATTTGATAAAATGTAAAATCCACAGCACCAAAAAGCCCATCTAATTTCAACATAATTGGATAACGGGAAGTTGGTTTTTTAGTGGTAATGGGTCCAAACTTATGGTTTGAGCAATCAAACACGGTGAAGTTAAAATAAAATATTTAAAAATACAAGCATTGCCAAAATTGAAGATTTTTAAAGTTTTCTTATTATTCTCCGCAAAAATTAAAATTGTATAAAATATTTGTTTCAAATTTAAAAATTTTATTTTGTATACTTTTATTTTTTTCTACCCCCTAAACTAGAACGGCACCCCTGCCTTATTTGAAAAAAAAAACAAATTAGACTATTTTCTTATTATTAACCAACAAATAAATGTATTTACAATTTGCCTTTTATCTAACCTGTGACATTTTTGTTGCAAATTGTCTTCCATTTATAGGAATCTCTCATTACAGCGATACGGCAACATAAAGCTAATCCATACCTTTTAGACCAACAATAATTTTAATTCTTTTACATAAAAAACAAAATTGTTGTTTCTGTTTGTACTTAGTAATGTCCTATTTTGAAACCCTGAAATATTTCGATGGCTATTCAATTCGGAGATTCAACATAATTATGCATTAATGCCGTAATTGTTCGAGTGAGGAATTCACGTTCAAGCGTCTTAGTATAATCAATTGCATTCTCGACTGCGTAGTTAATTAATATTGATGATGTCTTATGAATAAATAAAATATATCTTATCCAGTCATTTCTTAGAAGTTATTTAAGCACTGTTTAATTATTATGTACATGGTTTTTTTTGCGCAAGTACACAGACCAAGTTACGAACAAACCAAGGATGTGGCGGTGAATTTAAAACAAGGGATTTAAAAATACAAATTTAGATTTTGTGAAGAAAAACTATGGAAATCTATTTTGATTGAATATGTGGCAATAAGGCTAATTTTACATTATTTTATAATAGTAGTAATAATAATAATAATAATAATAATGTCGTGTAACTCCCGTGAACAAGGCGTCAACTCAATCTTTCAGTCAAATGAATATAAGTGTTTCGGATGGCCTTCATGAAGCTAAAGCTAGTTACATCACTGAATAGAGCAGCCTATAATGTCGTAGGCATGAGGTTGATTTTTCAACATTTTTAATCACAGAGCTAAAAAACAGTTTTTTTTAATTTCTTATTGTTATATCTTTTATTATTCTAAATTAATTGTAATAAATACAATCTAAACTATTGTGGTTGCTAACACTTATTTAGATCTGTAGATAATTATGTCTTTATATAAGTTAATTTGTTTATGACATGACTAAGTAGGAAATAGAATAAAACTTATATATATATATATACATATATATATATATATACTTATACAAACATATATATAACACCTCCCTCTCGTTATAGAAAATTATATGATTTTCTACTGGGGTCCAGTACTATCCGTTTTGAAGGGTTGCAATAACGGTTCTATTCCTGTTGGAATGTGTGTGAACTCCTCAGGATTGGCTTCATTATCCATATGGCTCAGAACATGGTCTCCTGTCTATTCTCTCCATCCTCATTCTCCGTAACCCGAGGGGTTGCGATTATGTCTGGTTCCAATATCTCTTCCCCTCCTGGGAACACAATTCTTACTGGGGCTTTCTCTCCATCACTTTTATCTTGAAGGGGTACTGGCATGTCGAATGTCTCAAACATTTCTTTAAGTGCCCAATCTAAATTCCTTGGTCTTAACTGATTTGTATGCCTTTTTGTAATCCTTCTGTCAATCTCTACTTCGTAAACCGTTTTTCCAATTATTTTTAAAACCTTCCCTGGTATCCATCTGGGATGGTTTGGATTTTTATAATCTCTAGCGTACACCGCATCTTGTTCTTTAAAAACTCTCGGTCTTGACCCATTCCTTTTGTCAAACTGTCTCTTCATGCAAGATTTTTTTTCTGAATACTTTTCGTCTTTTTTAGTACTTAGTTGTAAGTCTGATAGTGGTGTTCTAATTTGTCTCCCCAAAAAAATTTCTGCGGGAGATTTTTGATTTGTACTGGATGGGCATGGTGTGGATCTATAACACAACAAAAACTTTTGCACCAATTCCTCGGTAATTCCTTCACTTTTTAGCTTTTGTATGGTTCTTTTGAAAGTATCAACAAATCTTTCAGCTTGACCATTATTTTGTGGATGAAAAGGAGGTATTCGGATATGACTGATAAATTTTGACTGACAAAATCTTTCAAATTTCATAGAAGTAAACTGTGTTCCGTTATCTGATACCAATGTCTTGGGGAATCCATACCGAGCAAACATTCTGTTCAGCTCGCGAATTGTCGTTGTTGAGGTAGCCGCACTCATTTGTATTATTTCTGGCCATTTTGAATATGCGTCCACAACAACCAGAAACATTGAATTCTGCATTGGTCCCGCAAAATCAATGTGAATTCTCACCCAGGTCTGTGATGGTTCAGGCCATGGTGACAACGTGTTTTTTATAGGCATTTTAGCTGCTTTTTGACATGCATCACAGGTTTTCACCATACTTTCAATATCTCTATCGATTCAATGCCAATACACCGACTGTCTGGCCAGCTTTTTCATTCTCGTAATTCCTGGATGACCCTGATGTAGCATCCTCAATATACGCTGTTGCAGTTTTTTTGGAATTACTGCTCTTACACCCTCATGTAAAGTCAAATCAGTTGCTTTACTTTGGAATGCATTCCAGTTTGATCCAGGTTAAACTTTTGACCCAAATCCCTTTTTAATGATCTCACTTAACTCTCTGAGTTCAGAGTATTCTTCTGTCATAATTTGAATATTTTTCTTACTAACAGGTAATTGTCTCATCGTATCCTCTTGTATCATTGTGATGTCTTCGTTTACACAGGGTACAGGTCAACTAGTCGCCGCCCAACTAGTCGCCGCCCAACTAGTCGCTGCCAATTAGTCGCTGGCCAACTAGTCGTCGGGCCAACTAGTCGCCGGGCCTACTAGTCGCCGCCCAACTAGTCGCCGGGCCAACTAGTCGCTGCCCAGCTTGTCGCTGTCCAACTAGTCGCCGGGCTAACTAGTCGCCGGCCAACTAGTCGCTGGCCATCTAGTCGCCGCCAAATATTTAACTATATATATATATATATATATATATATATATATATATATATATATATATATATATATATATATATATATATATATATATATATATATAAAATCTCATTTCACCTATTAATAACAACTTTCGCCCTACCATAGCAACATACTCAATAACTACACCTGCTTCCATTCATGTTAACTAAGTTGTTTACATTTCAGTTGTGCCCTTTCACTTTCTAATTTCTGTTCTGACTTTTGCATTTATAGCACGTGGTAGGTTCACTTTATTTCGTTAAATAATTATTTTGTTTTCGGGCTCTGAGGATGGAAAAAGTTCTCAGAGGGCTGTCTCATAACTATCATATGGACTAACCGTGTAATTAGATTTTGACATTTATTAATTTTTAACTTTCTGAAACACTTGTTGATTTTAGATTTGACAATGAACTCTTGAAAAATAAGATGTACAGTTTTTATTAAAAAACTCGTTATAAAATGTTTTGTCATTGGTTACTGTATTTTGAAGAAGTTATACGATTAATTTTTGAACAGTTAGGGAGTCTTTAAAAAAGTGTTCCAGAATTTTAATTTTAATGAGATATTTCTCTACTGCGGTGACTAGTTGTACCTACTATGGTGATTTCTCCATTTCAGTGCGTTTTTATGAAAGCGTGCTTAAAATTATTAAATTACTAGCGGGGTACCCAGCGTTGCTCGAAGTTTCTATAAGTTTTTCTATCGTTTTTTTTCTCTCGCTCCCGTTTGCTTCCCCGTTTGCTCTCTCGCTCCCGGTCGCCTCCCGTTTGCTCTCCTGTTTCCAGTCGCTTTCCCGTTCCCGGTCGCTTAAGATAAGATAAGATAAGATAAGATAAGATAAGATAAGATAAGATAAGATAAGATAAGATAAGATAAGATAAGATAAGATAAGATAAGATAAGATAAGATAAGATAAGATAAGATAAGATAAGATAAGATAAGATAAGATAAGATAAGATAAGATAAGATAAGATAAGATAAGATAAGATAAGATAAGATAAGATAAGATAAGATAAGATAAGATAAGATAAGATAAGATAAGATAAGATAAGATAAGATAAGATAAGATAAGATAAGATAAGATAAGATAAGATAAGATAAGATAAGATAAGATAAGATAAGATAAGATAAGATAAGATAAGATAAGATAAGATAAGATAAGATAAGATAAGATAAGATAAGATAAGATAAGATAAGATAAGATAAGATAAGATAAGATAAGATAAGATAAGATAAGATAAGATAAGATAAGATAAGATAAGATAAGATAAGATAAGATAAGATAAGATAAGATAAGATAAGATAAGATAAGATAAGATAAGATAAGATAAGATAAGATAAGATAAGATAAGATAAGATAAGATAAGATAAGATAAGATAAGATAAGATAAGATAAGATAAGATAAGATAAGATAAGATAAGATAAGATAAGATAAGATAAGATAAGATAAGATAAGATAAGATAAGATAAGATAAGATAAGATAAGATAAGATAAGATAAGATAAGATAAGATAAGATAAGATAAGATAAGATAAGATAAGATAAGATAAGATAAGATAAGATAAGATAAGATAAGATAAGATAAGATAAGATAAGATAAGATAAGATAAGATAAGATAAGATAAGATAAGATAAGATAAGATAAGATAAGATAAGATAAGATAAGATAAGATAAGATAAGATAAGATAAGATAAGATAAGATAAGATAAGATAAGATAAGATAAGATAAGATAAGATAAGATAAGATAAGATAAGATAAGATAAGATAAGATAAGATAAGATAAGATAAGATAAGATAAGATAAGATAAGATAAGATAAGATAAGATAAGATAAGATAAGATAAGATAAGATAAGATAAGATAAGATAAGATAAGATAAGATAAGATAAGATAAGATAAGATAAGATAAGATAAGATAAGATAAGATAAGATAAGATAAGATAAGATAAGATAAGATAAGATAAGATAAGATAAGATAAGATAAGATAAGATAAGATAAGATAAGATAAGATAAGATAAGATAAGATAAGATAAGATAAGATAAGATAAGATAAGATAAGATAAGATAAGATAAGATAAGATAAGATAAGATAAGATAAGATAAGATAAGATAAGATAAGATAAGATAAGATAAGATAAGATAAGATAAGATAAGATAAGATAAGATAAGATAAGATAAGATAAGATAAGATAAGATAAGATAAGATAAGATAAGATAAGATAAGATAAGATAAGATAAGATAAGATAAGATAAGATTAGATAAGATAAGATAAGATAAGATAAGATAAGATAAGATAAGATAAGATAAGATAAGATAAGATAAGATAAGATAAGATAAGATAAGATAAGATAAGATAAGATAAGATAAGATAAGATAAGATAAGATAAGATAAGATAAGATAAGATAAGATAAGATAAGATAAGATAAGATAAGATAAGATAAGATAAGATAAGATAAGATAAGATAAGATAAGATAAGATAAGATAAGATAAGATAAGATAAGATAAGATAAGATAAGATAAGATAAGATAAGATAAGATAAGATAAGATAAGATAAGATAAGATAAGATAAGATAAGATAAGATAAGATAAGATAAGATAAGATAAGATAAGATAAGATAAGATAAGATAAGATAAGATAAGATAAGATAAGATAAGATAAGATAAGATAAGATAAGATAAGATAAGATAAGATAAGATAAGATAAGATAAGATAAGATAAGATAAGATAAGATAAGATAAGATAAGATAAGATAAGATAAGATAAGATAAGATAAGATAAGATAAGATAAGATAAGATAAGATAAGATAAGATAAGATAAGATAAGATAAGATAAGATAAGATAAGATAAGATAAGATAAGATAAGATAAGATAAGATAAGATAAGATAAGATAAGATAAGATAAGATAAGATAAGATAAGATAAGATAAGATAAGATAAGATAAGATAAGATAAGATAAGATAAGATAAGATAAGATAAGATAAGATAAGATAAGATAAGATAAGATAAGATAAGATAACGTTTATTATAGTGGTTTAAAAGATTTTACGCTTATAGACAGCCACTTCACCGCTTGCCCGCTCCCTCTTGCTTTCCTGTTCCGGTCGCTTGCCCGCTCCCGCTCGCTCTTCCGTTCCCGGTCGCTTTCGCTTTCCCGGTCGCTTTCGCTTTCCCGGTCACTTTTGCTTTCTCGGTCGCTTTCGCTTTCCCGCTAGCTCTTTCGCTCCCACATTCGCTTTCTCGTTTCCGCTCGCTCTCCCACTCATTTCGTGAGCAATCTTAATTTTTTCACAAAAACCTTCCTCTATTGACTCTCAAGATTGTGTAAAAATTCTCCTCATTTTGTACCTGATCTCAATTTTGTTCACACAAACCTTCCTTTTAATGACTTTGAATGTTGTGTAAAAATTTCATTACGATCAGATGAATAGTGTAGCAATGCATAAAAAACATACACACAGCAAATGGTGAATAGCTGTGTTCGCGACTAGTTGGGCGGCGACTAGTTGGACAGCGACTAGTTGGCTCGACGACTAGTTGGGCGGCGACTAGTTGTCCCGGCGACTAGTTGGGCGGCGACTAGTTGGCCCGGCAACTAGTTGGGCGGCGACTAGTTGGGCTAGCGACAAGTTGGGCGGCGACTAGTTGGGCTAGCGACAAGTTGGGCGGTGACTAGTTGGACGGCGACTAGTTGGCAGCGACTAGTTGGCCTGCTCCGGTTTACACCTGCTATTATCAAATCCTCATTTCCTGTTGTTTCATCCGAGTCAGATTCGTCCCTAAAATCTGACCCTGAATATTCGGTGCCGTCGTCTGTTATGAAGGCTTCCGTTTCAGAACCGTCACTGTATAGGTAAAAGCCATAGTTGTTATTACCATTATTATAATCATCATCGTCACTTTCATCCTCATCGTTTTGCATTTCGTTTCCAACATTCTTCTCATCTTCTTTTGTTTTGTTTTCGACGCCCAAGCCGACTGTATTATTGTCACCATCTTTGCATGGTTCATCTTGAGCATCTTTGCAAGGTTGATCACCATGACTGTCTTTGACAGGCACATCATCATGACCGCCCCTGACAGGCTCATCATCATGACCATCCTTGCATGGTTCATCTTGTACATTCTTGCATGGTTCATCTTGAACATCTTTGCATGGTTCATCTTGCACATCTTTGCAAGGCTCATCACCATGACCATCCTTGCATGGTTCATCTTGTACATTCTTGCATGGTTCATCTTGACCGTCTTTTTTGTTTTCGCAATTGTTTGTGTCACCATTGAGGAGTTCAAAAAAATTTTTCCTTTCTTGCTGTGCGGCTCTGATTTCCTCCGCCATTTTATTCAGAGCCTTCAAGTTAACTTTGACGTATTTATTGTCCTTTATCATTGAGATTAACTGAAGAAATTTTTTTTCAGTTTCTTCTTTTTCAATTCTCTTTTCTTCTTTTTCTCGAGCTTCCCTTTTAAGTTTCTCTTCTTTTTCTTGAGTCAACTGCTCTCGGAGAAGATCCATATGCTGTTGCCGTTGTTGCATCAATGCGATGAGTTGGCTATTGATGTCCATTTTAGCTTCGTGGGTTTTGTGTTTATCCTCGTCGCCAATTGTTATATCTTTTATTATTCTAAATTAATTGTAATAAATACAATCTAAACTATTGTGGTTGCTAACACTTATTTAGATCTGTAGATTATTATGTCTTTATATAAGTTAATTTGTTTATGACATGACTAAGTAGGAAATAGAATAAAACTTATATATATATATGTATACATATATATAACTATATATATATATATATATATATATATATATATATATATATATATATATATATATATATATATATATATATATATATATATATATATATATATATATATATATATAAATATAAATATATATATATATTTTCTTGTACGCAAACTCCATTGAATATAGTTGCCCATTTTGTATTTGTTAATTTTTTTGCCAAAGACTCAAAACGTATATACGGTTACGGCTACCCTGTATTCCTTTTAACGACGAGGATAACATAAATGATAATACTTCTGACTCGTCCTCTGACACAAATACTTTGGCTGTTGAGGCTGCTCCTGACGAATCTCCTTGTAATGTATCTGGGGAAATTCTTGTCTCTTCTAATATAACACAGCGAAAGCGCAAAAATTGATTTCCAATAGTATACATTTTATATTCTTTTGATTTGATAGGTAGAGTATTTTTTCGTTTTTTCATTTGTTAGTGTGCTAATTCTTTGATAATTTCGGTTCTTTCTGTTTGTTTACTTTTCTCGTTTTACTTTTGACCCTGAGGATGGCTGACATAGCTGAAACGGTCCGTCGGTCTGACAATAAAAGTTTAATGGAAAAGTTTTTGGCTAATTGTAGTCTCGAACAGAGAGTTTTGTGCCGAAAGGTCGAGAATTTGGCTCGAAACGTTGTTTCTGCCAAATGGCGAGTTGTGTTGACTTAAGGAGCAAGTCTATATTTAAAGTTTTAGCTTGATTAGATGGTGAGAAGTTTGTTAATAACAAAACCGATGTTTTTTTAATTGCTGGTATTTAAATTTGTTTCTTAGAATAATTTTTTAAATTAAAAGTATATAAAAGGTTTTTTTATAAACTTCAAAAAAAGATAATAGAATGAACGTGTTTTCACAAGAAACGAGTCAGCAAAAAATGACTGGGGAGGGAAAAAGTGGCGAGAGAAAAAAATCAAAAAAGAAAGTAAAACGTTAGAAAAACCTCTGAAAATCCCGGGCAATGTAAAGCTAAATTAAAAAATTATATAGCAAATTTTAGTTAAAAAATTAAAATTTTAGAAATCAGGTCAGGGAGGCAAATGACCCCCACTCCCCAATTTAAGTTTTTGCCTACTCTACAACAATACACTGATGAAGCGTAAAACCAAATCCAAAGCTTTTGTCTTCTCAGTTTCGAAGTATCAGTGTACACTTGTAAATGATCTTTGTAGTCGTGGGTTTTTTCTATTTTTATAAAAATTTATGTCTAGGTCTGGTTTTTCTGAATAATAAAAGTTCGCTTTGTTACAAATTGTCTTGTGCTAAGAAAAGGTTTGGTTCAAGAAAATCCCAGACACATCGATAAAGGGGTGGCCGCCCCTCACCCCCTCTTTTATTGACCATTGTTATAATCTGTGCCCCTGTTAAAACTTTTATCCATCATTTGAAAGCCCTAGACAAATTTGTAGAAAATAGAAAAATGTTTACAGATAAAATCTTCATTTGTTATTATTTTCAATATTTTCTATAAATTACAAAACCATTCTAAAAAACCAAAAACGGTTGTCATTATTACAACAATTAGTGTCAGAAGCGAAATCTGAAAGAAATGGATTTAAAAAATTTAAAAGTACTGGAAGAACTTTCCGTTGCTGAGTTGAGGCGGGAACTAAAAAAACAGTAGCTGAATAAAACATCTCGAGCTCGTAGATCGCCTCTCGATGGCATTGGAGGACAATATCTAGAAGAATACGAGTTTGATACGAATGAAGATTTCACAAACATTTTGAAAGAATTGATAGCAGAAATGAGAGAAAGAAACAAATAAATAAGTAAGTAAGTAAATCTTTATTAACCAGCCTGACAATGACGCACAGCGGTTTACATTTAAATAATAATACAAAAAATAAGAATTAAATAAAAATGAATACAATCGACAATCTAAAGTTAAAGACTTAAATTAAAAATCTAAAAACTTGTACAAGAGAAAACGTTAAAAGAAGACAAAGCATCACAAGAGAAAAAATTAGAAAAATCATTTCTTGATGTTCAAGTCTGTCCTGAAGATGGAATGGCAGCAGCCGATGCGGTGATCTTGCCAGTAAACAGCAGCGAATTAAATAGAAATGGGAGATCCTATGGTAGTGGTTTTCCTGAGTGTTGTTTGGATGGCAAAGCTGTTGAGAATCTGGTCGCAGATACGATGAGGCATTGGTGGACACGGTTTTAGACCAGCGTGTTACTGATGAAGAAAATTTTGTGGGTTGCTGCGGCGAAACCCAGTTTGAACCGGAATTCACCAGCTGGGTCTCAGACTACTCTCAGAGCATGTGACAGATGACGGCCGGACATGCTGAACAAATCAGGTGAAGCACGAAAAAACAAAGAAAAGAGATTTGATCCAGTTTTGTGGCGGGCACGACCGAGTGGGCCCTATAGCTGAGTGTTTCTGAATTCTGACAGATTCTTAGAAAATTGTCGGATCCGTCGGGAAAACTTTGAAAGCACTTGTTGTGGCCGGCGCCTAGTTCTTGCGTGCTGAGAAAACCAGAGTTTTGCTTAGGAGCCCGCCGGGATTTTTGTGAGCAGGCCGTAGAAGAGTTGTGTACAAATAATGATAATCTAGTGATTTTAAATGGTCGTGGAAATTGCGCGAAAAAATCTCTACTGTAAACAGTGAGGCTTGCTTGGCAATGAAACGTTTTGAGAAACAGAAGGATTGCATGATGAAATGTAGTTATAACAATCCTGTTACAGAAAAAGATTAATAAGATATCGAGTTCAGTGGTAGGGGCATGAGTGAGGTCCGTGATGGCGATGTTTTACAATATTTGCATTTGTTAAACGGTCATCAGATCCAGGACATTTCATTGCGCAGACAATGGCTGGGTTTTTAGGCTATATATATATATATATATGTATATATATATATATATATATATATTTTTTGAATACTTCGGCGCTATATGTTCTTTTAGGCAAACTCGATTGAAAATAGTGGCGCACTTGGCTGAATCGATTTTATTTCTAATTTTTTCCAATACTCTAAATCGGTTTAAAAATAATTTATTCTCAAACACAAACTCCATAATCTTATAGGCTAATAGATCTATTTCGGCAATTTTTTGCCATCATCAGAGCCGTTTAACTTTTTAAAAATAAAATGCAGTGACTAAATGGTAAAAGATACAACTAATTAAAAGGAATTAAAATACAATTTAAATAAAATTTAAATTCATTATATACAAATGTAACAACATAAAAAATATTTAAATTAAAATAATTATAATAATAACAGTAATAACTAAATAATTAAGATCAGTTAGTAAAGCCTTTAACAACAGAATTACAGTCAACTTCAAGGACGTGACTGGAAGAAGAATCACATACATTATCTATAACCTTTGAAACACAAACGTCTGGTACAAAACATTCATTCAACGAAGAAATACCTGAAGAAACATTGACACTATTAACATGCATATTTTTAACAGAAGTTGTAGATGAGTTAAAACATTTATTATTATTATTATTAGTTTTAATACTATTTAGAGAGCCAAAAAGTTTAAGAGTTAAATCAAAAGAATACCATTGTTTATTAATTAAAGGCTTACATTTATTAATAGCTAAAGCTTCTTTTAATTTTAAATTAATGGGTTGATTTTCTTTCATTAGTATACTGGTGTTATCAATTAAAAATTTATGTGATGGTTTGATTGAATGTTGTGTTGACATATGTTGGTATATGGCACCACTTTGACAATGCATAGTCAATCTACGAGACAGAGTAGTTCTAGTATGACCAATGTAATTTTCCACCTGACCATGTGGAAACGGACACGAAAATTGGTACACTAGGTTGGTTTGTGCTACAGGGCTAGAAACATTATTTACACTATTTTTAATTAAAAGATTATGAGTTTTTCCATTGTTATAATAGATGTGTAACCTGAGTGTATTATCTTTATTTACAACCTTAATATTATCATACACAATGTTTTTCAACACTTTTTCATCTATTTTATAATTATTAGACATCTGATTAGCATAATATAATGGAATTATACAAGAATTTGATGAGTTATTGGTATTAGGTTTTGAAACATGTTTTTTATCAGTAATACGTGACATAAATTTATTTATAGTTGAATCAACAATAGAATTAGAATAATTATTATTTATCAAAAGTTGTTTCACTTGTAGAATTTCATGGTGAAAATCAGACCATGTTTCGGAAAATTTATAGGCCCTATTAATATAATTATTGATAACATTTAGCTTATATCTTTCAGGACAGTCGCTATTATAATTAAGACAATTGCCTGTGTTTGTGGGTTTAGTATAGACCTGGCAAGATAGTTTTGATACATTTCGTGTAACTAAAGTATCCAAAAAAGGAATTTGATGTTTATTATTAGCAAGTTCATATGTAAATTGTAGTTTAGAATTTTTTACAAATGCATCTCTCAGTTTAAATAGTTCTTCTAAGTTATCAACTGAAACAAATATATCAAATTGGTCATACTAGAACTACTCTGTCTCGTAGATTGACTATGCATTGTCAAAGTGGTGCCATATACCAACATATGTCAACACAACATTCAATCAAACCATCACATAAATTTTTAATTGATAACACCAGTATACTAATGAAAGAAAATCAACCCATTAAGTTAAAATTAAAAGAAGCTTTAGCTATTAATAAATGTAAGCCTTTAATTAATAAACAATGGTATTCTTTTGATTTAACTCTTAAACTTTTTGGCTCTCTAAATAGTATTAAAACTAATAATAATAATAATAAATGTTTTAACTCATCTACAACTTCTGTTAAAAATATGCATGTTAATAGTGTCAATGTTTCTTCAGGTATTTCTTCGTTGAATGAATGTTTTGTACCAGACGTTTGTGTTTCAAAGGTTATAGATAATGTATGTGATTCTTCTTCCAGTCACGTCCTTGAAGTTGACTGTAATTCTGTTGTTAAAGGCTTTACTAACTGATCTTAATTATTTAGTTATTACTGTTATTATTATAATTATTTTAATTTAAATATTTTTTATGTTGTTACATTTGTATATAATGAATTTAAATTTTATTTAAATTGTATTTTAATTCCTTTTAATTAGTTGTATCTTTTACCATTTAGTCACTGCATTTTATTTTTAAAAAGTTAAACGGCTCTGATGATGGCAAAAAATTGCCGAAATAGATCTATTAGCCTATAAGATTATGGAGTTTGTGTTTGAGAATAAATTATTTTTAAACCGATTTAGAGTATTGGAAAAAAAAAAAAAATATATATATATATATATATATATATATATATATATATATATATATATATATATATATATATATATATATATATATATATATATATATATATATATATATATATATATATATATATATATATATATATATATATATATATATATATATATATATATATATATATATATATATATATGTGTGTGTGTTTACATTACCGAGACGGTTTGATTTCAGTTTTACTACCTGTTAAATTTCTTATGTTGCGTAATCGTTCCGTACTGTCTGAGGTCGTTTGATTTTGATATTATTCTGTTTGATTTCTGTCTACTATTTACCTGTCCTCTTTTCTACTGTTCACCTGGGGCTCTGAAGATGAAAAGTCATCTCTGGACGGGTGCGAAAGTGTGGAGGATTGGTGTGACTGCCCGGTTTGTGTTGATATGACTGCCCGGTTTCTGTTGATATGACAACCTTTTCCCACCTCACTCACAATGTAACCGTTTGTCGTAAGTAATTGTGCGGAAGTGACAGTACTTATGTTAAATTATACATACCTTTTGTATAAATCTTGTAGATTTATCTTATATGTTATCATAACTAAGTTACATATGCTGTTTGTAGTTATCCTTGCTGAGTCATGCAATTTACAATTCCATAATGCTTTTATTCTTAGGCATTATTAATTTACTTAATTGATTGTATATGATGTAATCCCTGTCTTAAAACTTCATGTAATCTCATTTGACTTTTAAACGTTTATTTACCTTACTATAGCATGATTGCAATTGAAATTAATTTTGTGTAACTTTTATATTTGATGTAATGCCTGTGAAATCATGAGAAGTTAATTTTAGTTATAATAGTTTAGTTTAAGTTGTCTTGTAATTCACGATATATTCCACAATATCTGTATAATTTTATGTCTGTTTAATTTTACTTTCAAACGTCTGTTTATGTATAAAACGTAATAATAAGAATAATATTATTCATTAAATTTGAAGACAGTTAATTTTAGTTATAATAGTTTATTTTAATTGTTCCGTAATTCATAGTACATTCCATAATATCTGTATAATTTTATGTCTCTCTAAGTTTACTTTTAAACGTCCATTTACTTTTCTATATCATGTTTACATTTTACATTTTAAAATTAAGCCCTGATGGTGACAAGTTAATGTCGAAACTGATCAGTTGGCTAATAAATATTTAACGGTGCTAGGTTAGCTGAGTTGGTAGAGCGTTAGCCTTGAATGTGAGAGCTTCACGGTTCGACTCCCACTCACTGCCTAGTAGCCCATGTCAACGGAAAACTTAGCGGGTAAAATCGTTCTCTCCGTGGGGCATGTAAAAGAACAGCGCCTTTGAACAAAGCGGAAAAGGCGCTCAATAAATGATCAAACATTTTTTACATTTTTTACATAACAATGAACAAGGATATTATTCTTTATTTGCGTAAAAAACGAAAGCTGGAAAGTCTTTGTAAAAAAGTGTTAAACGGCGAATACAAATGTATTTTTAACAGAGCGTGTATTATATATATATATATATATTATATATAATATATATATATATATATATAATTGTAATTGTTCCGTAATTCATAGTATATATATATATATATATATATATATATATATATATATATATATATATATATATATATATATATATATATATATATATATAGGGATGTCACGGGTACCCGAACCCGAACCCGAGTTCGGTACTACCCGGTCTTTTTCTGATACCCGAACCCGAACTCGATCCCGAAAGTGTGAAAATTTGGTACCCGAACCCGAACCCGAAAATGTGAAAACTTGATACCCGAACCCGAAAATGAGAAAACTTGATACCCGAACCCGAACTCGAACCCGAAAATGTGAAAACTTGATTCCCGAACCCGAACTCGAACCCGAAAATTTATAAGCCTAATACCCGAACTCGGAGTTGTTAAATCTTTATAAAAGCTGTGTCTTAGAGATTAATAAATTACAAGTTTTGTTTATGTAACATATTATACTAATCGCGAGCGTAGAAGTTTTGTATTATCACCTATTATAACACAAATACGTCATTTTATTAGCGATTGTGTAAACTAAACCACTAATCCGTTTGATTATAATCAGGCCGGACCGAGCCGCGAACGAACTAAAATAATTAAGCCTCCTTCGGTCGAAGAAATCGCGGATAGCCATGACTCTAAACTTTTTACTTCAGTTATATAACCTTATATTTATTCATTCATATACTCAAAGTTTTTCTGATATAACAAAGACCCTTTGTTATAAAGATAATCTTGCATAATCCTAAACTTTAACTGGCAAAGTCTATAAATGATCTATGCGCCACAGTTATTTTATTGGCAAATGTGTAAGCTAGGACACTAATCCGCCTGATTACCCGACCGGACCGAGCCGCGAAAAAATTAATAAATGACAATAATTTAAGAGGTAACGTATTATGCTAATCGCAAGCCCTGCAAGTTTTGTATTATCACCTTTGCGTAACAAATAACACAAATAGGTCATTTTATTGGTGAGTGTGTAAGCTAGACCACTAATCCGCCTGATTATCTAGCCGGACCGAGCCACGAACGAACTAAAATAATTAAGCCTCCTTCGGCCAAAAAAATCACATAATTTGGAAAGCTAAAAAAATAACTTGTTAGAGTTTATTCAATACGTGTAATGTCCAATGGATGAATTGATCGCTCTCGTTTGTATATGTATATACACTAGGTAAATTTAAAATCAATCCAGGAATTTGAAATCATAAGCCAGTACCCAAACCCGAACCCGAACCCGGTTTTTGGAAGACTACAAACCCGAACCCGAACCCGAAAACCTGAGTTTCACAAACCCGAACCCGAAAACTCGAGTTTTACAAACCTGAACCCAAACCCGAACCCGAAAACTCTAGTTTCACAAACCCGAACCCGAACCCGAAAACTCAAAAAAGTACTACCCGTGACATCCCTAATATATATATATATATATATATATATATATATATATATATATATATATATATATATATATATATATATATATAGGTTCGAAACCCAAGTGACATGGTCTCTATCTCTCTTACCTTAGACAAAGTCCTTCCCCTTTTATAATCGATTTCTGGCTTTTAACTGCGGATTTAATAAATTTTTTGTTACTGTTCCAAGTTGGCTTTTTCTTTCTTGCGTTCAAGTCAGCGGGGAAGACGGTGGCATTAGTTTTATTTTATTGGATTAAGATGGGTTGGAAATTTCCACCTTGCGGTGGGTTGAACCTTGAATATTTCTGTTTCTGAATTCGGTTAGTTCTGGTTAAAAATTTAATTTTTGCAATGCAAAAAACTTTTTTAATTAAAAATTATTGAAATAATTTTATTTAAACTTAGTCTTTAACTTTCAATCTTTATTTATAACAGTAGGTATATGTAAAGTTTATTGCCCAAACGTCGATAAAAACTTTACTAAGACTTAAAAGAAGAATTAGGGACCGCTGTTTTGATAAATTTAATTAACTAAAACAGCACCAACTAAATTTCAACGTAATTCAGACACGCGACAATTTAGTAGATTCAAACTCGGTACGCTTAACAACCGCTACAGCTTCCTTTTGTACTAAGCAGGCGATTGCTCGCTTGGCAAACGCGGCCCGAAAAAAATTCAACCAATCATATTCATACACAAAACAATCATTTGTTCAAAACCACGCATACCTCATCATCACCATCACCGGAGTACAACTCTTACATACCTCCCACCACAAAAGACGATAACCAGTATCTGGTTATTGGCTCAACCTTTTAGATGAACAAGTTATCCGTCCCTAAAAGATACACGAATAACAAGTCCCTATAAATTAAATGCTAAAAAACAACAGAAATCGATTAAAGTTGCCCAGTCACACAAAATCCATTAAACTTAATCAGTCCACCAAAAAAAAAACAAACAAATAAACTCAACCCAAAGTTGACAAACGCACCAAAAGAAAAATGTCTACTGCAATATAAGCTAAGACTATCGAATTGCCTAAATGATTATTCGTAACTGGCTGAAGCATAGGATAAAACAGCAGACAAGACAGCTAATCCATTACAGAAATTCTAAAAGGATACATATTCATATTCATAAAACAAAAATATTTCATTTAGTTCCTGAACTCATGAATGAAAGAAACAATGGATCTTGGGAGCTGTGTTTTTTATAAACGGATGGGAGCCCTTGGATGGTGGATCTGTATATCATACTTAACAAAAATTTAAAATAATTTATTTATACAGGAGCATAGATGATAGATGGCGTGACCTAACAACCTCGCGACTTCGCGACCCCTCTCATCCCAGCATTTGCCACATACTAATATAATGAATAGTAGTCGCCAAAGGAAAAGACACTAATTGATCTGAGGCGCTGGTGTAGACCTCCTAGCCGCCGCCGCCGAACTTTTTACAGCCGCCGTAAATCCGCCGAAAAAAAATTACGGCTAGCCGGCGGCCAGCCGAAAACGGTACGCCGAAAATCCGCCATAAAATTTCCGAACGCCGGCTTAACCTATATATATGTTTGTATAAATATATATATATGTAAACGTATATATATATATATATACGAAATGATTGAGCTTTTGCAGAAGTGTAAGAATATTGTGTCAGTTCTCCACTTTAAGTCATTAACAATGGAGGATGAAATTGCAGCATCTGAAGACAAAGCTATTATCACATCAATGCAACGAAAATTGGCAAGTCTGAATGGACTTCTTGAACAAGATGAACAGTTCACAACATCTTTAGCAAATGAAGATGACAACAAACCATACCAGCCAGATCAAGCTCATCATTCATCGCTTAAATCTGCAACTCCAACTCGCTGGAATTCTACACTTGAAATGATTGAATCCCTCATTTCTCTTCGACATGAAGTTAGTAATGCCTTGAAGCGATCTGGTAGGGTCGACCTCTGTTTACACGAAGATGAATCGGAAAGTGTAAGAGAGCTGGCATGTTTTTTACGACCTTTTAAAGATTTAACGGAGTTGTTCAGTAGTGCTATTCCAAATGCATCCTCCATTCCATTAGCCAAAGCAAAAATAAGAAAGCTATGTACTTGCAAACCTGATGAGGATCCAAAAATACGAGCAATCAAACAAGATGTTCTATCCAAACTTGATTCACGTTTGCCAGATTCAAACATTATCAAATTACAACAAGTGCTGGACCCAGAAACCAAAACACTAATTTGACGTAACACTGCAACTGAACTTTTAGAACAGGCAATAAAAAGGTGCATCGACAAACAACTAATAACTCATACAACCTGAGATGGAAAGTTATGAAGATGAGCCAGCAACAAAGCGTATGAAACTGCGTCAGGAAATGCTGAATGAATTGAAAGCAAGGAGCTCTACGAGTGATATGGATAATGCTACTAATGATTATCTGTTGAAATTGCTAGGTATTTGTCATTTGTTGATAGCAGACATACAGACTGTCTTACATTTTGGAGAAACCATGCAGATGATTTTCCTGTATTATCTCAAGTTGCAGAAGTATATTTGACAACATCTGCTAGCTCAGTACCAGTCGAAAGTATGTTTTCAACATGTGGATTAGTTATGAACAGCCGCAGCTCAGCCTTAAGTGCTGATAAATTAAATCAGATTGTTTTTATACATGACAATTTTAAATTTGCAATGTAAAATTTTTTTTTCATATTATTTTTTATGATGTACTTTTGTTTATCATATGACATTTTTGATGATTTAATTAACTTTTATGACAATTGCTATTAATTTGATAATTTATATAATGGTAATACATTTTGAACTTTATTAACTTTAGTAAATAATTTTATATTAAATTTTAGCCTAATTTAAAATAATTATCAGCCACAAATTTGAATCATGAGCCGGATAATTTAAAATTCAAGCCGAATAATAATTTTACGCGTAAATTCGGCTAATCCGGATATCAGCCGAAATATTTTTTCAGCCAGCCACAAACATAAAAAAATTCGGCTAGGAGGTCTACGCTGGTGGCAGAGCGGTAGAGCGTTCGCCTGTCGATCATTAGGTCGGCAGTTCGAACCTCGCCGGCGTCACCAGCGTAACTCCCTTAAGCAAGGAGTTCACTCGCATTGCTAAAAGGGTAGGCGCCTATAAATGGCTGCCTCTACAAGTACCCTTTTTCGCCTTCGAGCAAGACTTGTCTTGGGAAAGGCGTGTGAAAGAGAAATAAATAAAAATTAAAAAAATCGAAAAACCTTATTATATTTAAAGACTCAACCAACACATCGGGTTCTTCAAAACTCTAACCAGGAATCCATTCCACAACATTAGAGAAAACCCAAAATTAAAAGTTATGATTGACCTATGTTGCATTATCAACTCTCTAATAATAGTAATTAATTTCTCTCTAAACAGTGATCAGTATTTATTGTATTCGGGAGATGAAATCAGCGACAATGTTATCACGCCTTTCGCAAAATCGATAGGTTTTCTTGACCACTCTCGTCCCATTGAAAAAAAGCAACACCCCAACGCAACGCCGCTTGCGTAGGTTGACAAACCGAATGCCTGGGAGTAATCAATAGTACATAACGATGTAGCATTTAGTAAAGTGTTTTTCATTTTATCGAGTGCAAGTTGATGTTTTTCCTTCCACGAAACTTTTATAGGAGAACCCTTTTTAATTAACTCGAGTAGGAACCTCGCCGGCGTCACCAGCGTAACTCCCTTAAGCAAGGAGTTCACTCGCATTGCTAAAAGGGTAGGCGCCTATAAATGACTGCCTCTACAAGTACCCTTTTTCGCCTTCGAGCAAGACTTGTCTTGGGAAAGGCGTGTGAAAGAGAAATAAATAAAAATTAAAAAAATCGAAAAACCTTATTATATTTAAAGACTCAACCAACACACCTACATTTGTCTAAATTAAATGTAAGACCTGAAGATTGAATGATTCCAAAGAATTTATAGAGATGTGTTACATGTTCTTCCCAGCTGGACGAAAAAACTGCAACATAATCTACAAATGGTTCCAAAAAACTTCTAGTGGGTTGGAGGATTTGGGAAATAGCTCTCATAAAGGTATTTCGGGCTGACTTCAACCTGAATGGCATTCTAGTAAATTCAAATATCCCTTCCTTACATGAAAACGATGTGAGCCACTGTGATTTTACCTCCATGGAAATTTGCCAATACCCACTCTTGGCGTCAAAGCAGCTGATATAAGTAGCTCTTCCAAAGTTTTGAAAAACATTAGGAATGTTTGGTACCGGGAAACAATCATCCTTAGTATTTTTATTTATATGTCGATAATCTATCGCCAACCTTACCAGCCTTTACCTTGCGGTCCCTTCAAGACACATACCATGGGACTAGACATTGGGTTTTTAGAGGGTCGGATTATGCCTTGAGACAACATGTCTTGAATCTGCTCGGCTACCTTCGTAACAACTCGAGGGTCTTGTAAGGTCTTAAACGCTTAGGGGAAAAGTTTCCGTCAACCTTGATTTCGTGAAACAGTATAGAACACCTGCATAAACGATTGGAAAAAACCTGGAGAAAAGTATTGATAAGATTGGTTATCTCAAATCGTTTTTCTACCATTAAATGAGATAATATTCTCTCCTTCAACCTATGACTCGGGAGCTTGTCATCTGTTGAGGTTTCATTCTAGATTACATCTATATTTCCAAACTCCTTATATTAGATCGATCATTAGATCGTATACTATTGATCAATTACCAGCACGGGCCTCCTCTATACGTTCATTATAGGTACCTTTTAATTTTATTAGTTTCGAGGTGATGTCTGCAGCCATCTACCTATACTATATAAGAGTATGGAAATTTAATTTTAACAATTTTACCAGGACCATGCCATTTATTAAAGATCTTAGCTCTCCTCATATCGGGTATAAAAATGATCACAGGATTTCCGAGCTCAAAACGGCGATTAGTGCTACGTAGATTATATTGATTAACATAACTTTGTTGTTGGTGATTCCCAAAACTCTCAGAGAATTCTTTAGCTATTAACAAGTTTTCTCTAAGTTCTTTAACATACGATTTGGAGTTTTTGCCTAGATGGAAAGGTGGTTTACCCTCATCGCTCCAAGACTCCTTTAAAATATCTAGCGGCCCTAGAAGTGCCGTACCAAACACTAGGGTAAAAGGAAGTTTATCCCCCCTTGGGATAGGATGAATTGGAACACGATCCTTCAATCTAACGGGGACACGTAACTGACATGTTTTACAAGAATCACAGAAGGGGCAAACACGCTTTGCCAAGTTAGGAAACCAAAAACTTAAGCGAATAACACGCGTGTTGTTCTGCAGCAAAAAAAAATCGAATCCGCTCTAACCTTATCTGTATCATTATCAAGTCTGGCTGAGTTGTTGAGAATGTGAAGTTTGGGTTGACCTCGGGATTAGAATCATCAAGGTTGACTATATGGATCTGGTAACGCGTGCCATCTTCTGGCTCAACTTCTTCATCATCTCCAGCGTCGATAGCGTTGGTCACGGCTGAAACTTGGAATAGCCTATAATCTTGATGCGGTACCTCTGGACTTACATCAACATCTGGGTTGCTATCAACTACATCTGTCGTAAATTAAGCTTGTTGGATTCAAAGTAGTCCTATTGTTGCTGATTACTCCGACTCAGTTGGTTATGTAAAATTGCAAAAACATCATCGGGATTATTCTTGAGCCACATTTCTTTATTTTCTGTAAAGGAAATTGGTGTTTTTTGTGTGATTGGGGTAAAGTGATGACTATTTCATTGTACTGCGCAATATAAATTATCCATGTTATTATTATTATACTAGAGTTAGCCCGTCAAAAATGACGGATTTTTTAAAATTTTGTTAAATGTTCATTTCTGATTGCAGTATCACCTTTTTTGATCTTTGAGACTGTCATTGTACACTTGCGTAATAACTTTTATTACACGCCTGCGCTCACTAACTTTTATCAAGGATGTCTTGATATAATGTTTTATTGCTTCTTATATCATAATTATAAATGAATCGATGTAACAAACTACAAAAGTGTCAGTAGTTATATCATACTTCTACAAATTTTGATGTAACTATGACGTAATTAGCTAAATTTTCTTGGCCTACTAGAGAAGTTGTGGATCCAGTTGTTATATCAAGATATCCAGGGACGTAAATTCAGCATTTTCCAGGGGGGGGGGCAAAATTTTCCCGCCATTACATAGCTTACTGACAAGGTTACCCGGTGTTATCCGGGTTTTTTGTGCTTAGTTTTGTCTCGTTTTGCCAATGAAACGTCAAAGAAATAACAGATTTTTTTGTAATTTTTCAAAATTTTCTCATAAATGAAGTTACCTGCATGTCAAATGTTGTTAAAATTGCTCCTGAGGCTTGGATGTGATAAACGAATGCTCTCAGACACACATTACCTTTTACATTTATATAAATACGTAGGTACAAGCAGAGAGGGATGGGGAAATGCATCCCCCATCAGAGTATCAATTGAAATTTTTTGGGTATAATACCTTGTTTTTGGAAAACGACCGCAGCTGTTTTTGGAGGAGAAATTGGAAGTCCTTGAAAATTTTTTTGAAAAAGACTGACGACTACCCCTTACCCCTTACCGGTTATCAGGTTTTTAGAAGAGAATATAAAAAAATTTCTGAAGTGAATCCCCCACCAGAAAATTCTGGATTCGCCACGCGCCACTGGGTATAAGGGGGATGAATGATTTAATCATATTGCAGTAAAACAAGTAAAGGAAAAACGAGTTTTTCAACACAAACTTTGATTTCAAATACATTCAATTTAGAAATGCAAAAGATGTTCAAAGTTTTTTTTTAAATTGAATCATGTATTTTCATCAAATATAAAGCTATGCTGAAAGTTTCAACTTCCTAGCTAGTCAAAATACTGGTTAAATTTCACTTTCAAGATTTGCGTACAGAGAAAGACACACACACAAACAAACAGAGATTATAACCTAAATAAAAGTTTGTAAAAAAGATGTCCAAAATGGGGTGGGTATAATTTTGTTTTATTTTTGTGTAATAAATAATAACTTTGATGAAGACAGCTGTGAGGGAATCAACATTGTATCAATACCACTAATAGGGTAAAATTCCACGAGTTCGCTGATTGTATTTTGGCACAGAAAACAGCTAATCTTTGGACCAACACTGATACACAAATTATTACCCTGCAGGTATTGGTAAATCTAGCATCGAGCTAAGATATAAAATTGTCTACACACGCAAAAAGAATTCAAATACGCATTGAATCATCACGAGGTTAAGTAAAGTTAAAATTAACATATTATATAGTAAACTCTAAATAAAATTTTTTTTTAATTTTGGAAATCAAGGGGGCGAATTTTCTATACACGCCAGAAGGATTCCAATATGCATTGCATCATCACTAGGTTAAGTAAAGTCAAAATTAAATAAATATATAGTAAACTCTAAGTAAAAAAAATTCAAATTTTGAAAATCAGGGGGGGGGCAAATGCCCCCCCCCAATTTACGTCCCTGAAGATATCCTTGCTTTTATCAACTGCTGATTGCTGACCCTTGCGGCCGCCGAGTTATGTGTAATTGCTAACATACATACATAGTGGTTTTGCCCGCCCCAAGGACGCATGTTTTAAAATTACGATGTACTTTGGATACATTTTATAAAAAATAGTCAACAAAAACAAAATGACATTTGATAACCATAAAATTTTTTTTGTATATATCAGCAAATTTAATGAAATTTTGTATTGTGTTAACATTTTCAATTTACTAAAGTATTTCATATAAATTCAAAGGATGTGAAAATTAAAAAGTGCAATAATTGGACATTTCTTGTGAATTGACGGCCATCGAGAAGTGGTCCTTGGTTCTGAGATTTTTTTAAATCTATTATATAATATTTTTCGATTGATCTCTAAACCATATATATAGAATATTCTATATATATGCTCTAGACTGAGACTGAGATAGATAAAATTGCATAATAATTTTTATTACACGCCTGCGAGCCATAAATTCTTACGTGCACATTGATATCATCTATACGACTAATTACGTAAGCGTGACAGAATCAGTGAGTGAGTAACGTGGGCTACTATAATATAGATTTTCTAAAGGGGTAGGGATAAGGTTAGGGTTTAATTTTAGATAGACTTACGGCGCGACTGCTGGCTCAGTAGCAATTTTACTATTTTACCGATTATTTCCACGGCTAACCGCCGGGGTAATACAAGGATATTCTTGGGTAATAGCAGCGACCTTGCCATACATAGTGTATTAAAGTTAAGTTCACTAAAACTTGGTTTTTCAATTTTTTCAGACGACTCAAAACTATGCGCGAGGGTCATCAACAAAGAAGCCGAAGTTTGGCTACAAAATGAGTTATCTTGAACTTCTACTGGTTTACTAAATTAGTAGTACTGGATTATGGTCAAACCTCATCTAGCCCAAATATACATATGGTAGAGTCCATACCCAGAAAATATTTTTTAAAAAAAGTTCATGGATATAATATTTTCAAAAGTTGAAACTAATTGAAAGTGACCCTTAAGCAGAGATTTTCTAGCAGCTAGCCTTAAACCTTGCTTAGGGCTTGATGAAGTAGTTTTTTAAAATCCATCAACAGCTTCAAAATAATGCTTTGAAAGATTGGATTTTGTAGTGGTTCTCACACTGAATCATTTTAAACCATGTTTTTAAATTTCATTCTGTAGTTGTTTTAATGCAGGCATTCGACTACCTAAACCACTTGAAATCTTGCTATGCTATATTGAATGTTAACTGTGACTTGTTTTAAGCTAAACCCATCTGTAACCTGTTTAACAGAGTAATAGTTATTTAAAATTTTACTTTGAAACAATCTCTGAATCGATTTATAAATTTTCCTAATTTCAAAGAAATTCTGAAGACATAGACAATGAAGCACTGCTTTATATTTCCTTGTCATAATATTCAAAATTCATATAAAAACCACAACATAACATTTATAAAACAACTTATACCACTCTCCTAAGTACTTGATATGGAAACATGCCAAATATGAGAAACTTTTAAATGACCACAGAAATGAGAACCCAATAAAAACATTGCATAAAAACAGTAAAAAACCAAAACAAAGTTATTACACTAATAGAACAACTTAAGCTCAGTCTATATATAGTATACTAATTAATATTCATGTGGAAGCATCCAAGGCAGTTTCTATATTCGTAGGCTGACTAGCTAAAAGCCATCTTAAACGAAAGGCAGGTCGATAATGTCGATATACCTATTCGATATATATATATATATATATATATATATGGTCCTCACTAGTAACTATTATTTTGCTAAAAATAAAATTAATATATGTTTTTCTTATGTTTTTATGCAATTTATAATTAATTAATAAAATTTTTTATTTGCTTGATTTTTTGTTATGTTTTTGTTATTTTTGCATATATTTTTTTAAATTTTTAAATGAAGTTAAATAAACTGAAGTTATACGAATTGAAGACATAAATTGTTTGAACATGGGTAGATCTCGAGGTAGTTGGATTAAAAAAAAGTAGATCTTTAGTATAAAAAGGATGGGCAGCCTTGATATATATATATATATATATATATATTGTTGTACTATCGCAAAATTGTATACCGGGTTCTCTGGAATGGTTTTGTAGCTTATTGGAAAATAATAAATGAGCTTTGGAACTGTAGCTAATTCTATGTCCCTATTTGAAAATACTTGTCGGGAGATCAATAGATGAGAAACAGCTGAAGCCAGGACAATATAAGTTGTACCGACAATATATTTTTACCGACAGCGTGACACCCCGCCGTCTCGACGGGCCTGATTGTAAGCCATCCAGGTTTCTGATATATGTGGCTCATAAAAACTTATCAACGCTAAGTTTCCTTATAATATATATATATATATATATATATATATATATATATATATATATATATATATATATATATATATATGTATATATATATATATATATATATATACATCATATATCTTTTTCTACCCTTAATATAACTATATATATACTAGAGATAGTCCGTCAAAAATGAAGACATTTTTAAATCTAATTATATAATATCTTGCGCCACATATTTTTATCTTTAAGACTGACAGTGTACAATTGCGTAATAACTTTTATTACATACCTGCACGCACTAATTTTATTAACCGCTGACTTCTGACCACTGTGGTCGCTGCGTTATGCAAAATTGCTAACATACATACATACATACATACATACATACATACATACATACATACATACATACAGACATAAGAAACTATGTATGCAGATATAAACTGATTGCATATCAAAACTTAGTGTTCTTGATATCATTATAAATATTAAATATTTTCCTCTTTTATTACCAAAATAAAAATATTTACACTGTCCAATAATTTAATTATTATTTGTTTCTACAGCAATCCAATAAATTAATTATTATTTGTTTCAACAGCAATTCAATTTTCCAAAAAATTTTCAATAATTAATAATTAATTTGTAATGATGCATCTATCTTCCCATCAATCTTCAATTTTCTTCTTTAAGACATTCTGTGAAAAATAATCAGAATAAAATAAAAAAACAAGTGAAACTATGTTAGAAACTATGTTTTTCACAAATCCTCTATATGTTATAATTGGATAGCTTCTAATTTTTTGCAAAATTATTTTTTGGTGATAAAATAAAAAAAATGACCACAGTCTTCTAAATACTTGATATGTGAAGCATGTGAGGATTGAAAATATAAAAAACTTTTGAATCAACAGGAAAAAAAACAAAGTTTTTATTATGATGAATTATTATGAATTTTTAAATAAAACTTATTGTTTTTTTAAATAAACTAAAAACTGGTGGTTGATTTCTCTACAAAAAAATCTGTAATTTTTATAAATTTGATTTGATTTTTATTGCATTCAAATTTTGTTCAATCAATCTGAAAATTTAATAGAATGTAATGTCCATGGCAACAAAAAAACCCACACAATTTCAACTGGATTGGATAACAGGAACTTGGGTTTTAAGCATCAGAGTCCCAACATATGGCTCAAGCAAGCAAGCAAACACAGTGAAGTTAATATAAAGGATTTAATCAAATCATACAATCGCAAAAGATTGAGACATACTTGAAAATAAAATTAATTGAAAAATTAAAATTTTTAATTTCATTAAATTAAAAAGAAGAAATTAGTATACAATGTAGCAGTTTATTTACTTATATAATCTCCCAACCTCACTCACAAACAATCACCTGACATAACAAGGTTAACCAGCAACAAACATCGAATCCATAAGTGCACACATAAACAAACAAGCATTCTTAGTCCAGTCATTTGAGCATAAAAAAAGTCAACCTCACAGTTAGAAATAATAAGCTGTAAATTTGTATAAACCTTTATTTTGGCATTCTATAATGCATCAAAAAACGACTAGAAAAAGGCGAACCTTCACCATCACCAAGTGCACCTCGTAAAAAAAGTACAGATGCACGATTAGTAAAGTAAGTACTCTTGAATTAAAAGACAATTTCATCAAAAAAGCAGAAGACCATAGCGATTCTTTAAGAAGATTAGTGAAAGATCGTATACGACATGAGTATGACTTGATTGCAACTGAAGCAAAATACCATACAATGATTAAGAAGATTAACATCTACTACCGTATATTTTCGGAGCAGGCCAACTAGTCGCTGCCAACTAGTCGCCGCCCAACTAGTCACCGTCCAGCTTGTCGCCGCCCAACTAGTCGCCGGGCCAACTAGTCGCCGCCCAACTAGTCGCCGGGCCAACTAGTCGCCGCCCAACTAGTCGTCGAGCCAACTAGTCGCTGTCCAACTAGTCGCCGCCCAACTAGTCCCGAACACAGCTATTCACCACTTGCTGTGTGTGTTGTGTGTGTATGTTTTTTATGCATTGCTACACTATTCATCTGATCGTAATGAAATTTTCACACAACATTCAAAGTCATTAAAAGGAAGGTTTGTGTGAACAAAATTGAGATCAGGTACAAAATGAGGAGAATTTTTACACAATCTTGAGAGTCAATAGAGGAAGGTTTTTGTGAAAAAAATTAAGATTGCTCACGAAATGAGTGGGAGAGCGAGCGGAAACGAGAAAGCGAATGTGGGAGCGAAAGAGCTAGCGGGAAAGCGAAAGCGAAAGCGACCGGGAAAGCGAAAGTGACCGAGAACGGAAGAGCGAGCGGGAGCGGGCAAGCGACCGGAACAGGAAAGCAAGAGGGAGCGGGCAAGCGGTGAAGTGGCTGTCTATAAGCGTAAAATCTTCTAAACCACTATAATAAACGTTATCTTATCTTATCTTATCTTATCTTATCTTTTCTTATCTTATCTTAAGCGACCGGGAACGGGAAAGCGACTGGAAACAGGAGAGCAAACGGGAGGCGACCGGGAGCGAGAGAGCAAACGGGGAAGCAAACGGGAGCGAGAAAAAAAACGATAGAAAAACTTATAGAAACTTCGAGCAACGCTGGGTACCCCGCTAGTAATTTAATAATTTTAAGCACGCTTTCATAAAAACGAACTGAAATGGAGAAATCACCATAGTAGGTACAACTAGTCACCGCAGTAGAGAAATATCTCATTAAAATTAAAATTCTGGAACACTTTTTTAAAGACTCCCTAACTGTTCAAAAATTAATCGTATAACTTCTTCAAAATACAGTAACCAATGACAAAACATTTTATAACGAGTTTTTTAATAAAAACTGTACATCTTATTTTTCAAGAGTTCATTGTCAAATCTAAAATCAACAAGTGTTTCGGAAAGTTAAAAATTAATAAATGTCAAAATCTAATTACACGGTTAGTCCATATGATAGTTATGAGACAGCCCTCTGAGAACTTTTTCCATCCTCAGAGCCCGAAAACAAAATAATTATTTAACGAAATAAAGTGAACATACCACGTGCTATAAATGCAAAAGTCAGAACAGAAATTAGAAAGTCAAAGGGCACAACTGAAATGTAAACAACTTAGTTAACATGAATAGAAGCAGGTGTAGTTATTGAGTATGTTGCTATGGTAGGGCGAAAGTTGTTATTAATAGGTGAAATGAGATTTTATATACATATATAGTTAAATATTTGGCGGCGACTAGATGGCCAGCGACTAGTTGGCCGGCAACTAGTTAGCCCGGCGACTAGTTGGACAGCGACAAGTTGGGCAGTGACTAGTTGGCCCGGCGACTAGTTGGGCGGCGACTAGTAGGCCCGGCGACTAGTTGGCCCGACGACTATTTGGCCAGCGACTAGTTGGGCGGCGACTAGTTGACCTGTACCCGTATTTTTTTGCATATAACGCGCGCGTTTTTACACACAGTTTTCTCCTTAAGCGCGTTATATGCGTGTGCGCGTTATATGCGGTTTTACATACCACGCACCCTAGCACAAAAAGCGATCGGAAACAGGATATATATATATATATATATATATATTAAAACGGAAAAGCCACCGGGAACGAGAAATGTATATATATTAGGGCTGCTAAATTTAACGATTAATTAATCGATTAATCGTCAAAAAATTTTAATGATTAAATTTTTTTAAACTATTAATCGAAAATGACAATAACTCTTTTGATGAACTACTGTGATATAAAATGGAGATGAAAGTTCCTGAATCCGTCGACCCTATACAATGGTGGTAACTTAATAAACACAGATATCCGAAATTGTCATTCCGTGCCAAGACCATTTTGTGCATACCAGCTACCTCAATTTCCTGTGAACGATTGTTCAGCTCGGCTGGTTATATTATCATTAAGACACACTCATCACTTGGACCAAATAATGTCAAAAAACTTGTCTGCTTACATAGTTGGTTAAAAGATGACATATAATTGGAGACATTCCAGTGTTATTTCGATTTTTGACAAGTATGTTTAATAAATGTTACTTATGACACTATAAATTTAATTTTTGGATTTAATCCAAATTAACTATTAATTAATTGTTAATTTTTCAAAAGTTAACTATTAAATTTAAATTAATCGTTAACAGCCATAATATATATATATATATATCAATTATATATATATATATATATATATATATATATATATATATATATATATATATATATATATATATGTCAATTCAACCGTGTGGCCAGCTCCGAAATTAAACTTAGAAAAATTTCTAAATTTAAAAAAAAAAAAAAGTTTCAAAAACAAGAGGACTTTGTGAAGCCGGAAGAGTTGAGTTAAGTTGCTTTTTATTTTATGTATGTACGTTGCGTTTTGGTGATTAAAGCTCCTAATTTTCAGTGTTGCACGTTTTATGCCAGAAAACAAGAACTAGTTAAGTGTGCTAAAACGTGTTTTTCTTAATCCTATTACATAAGCTTAATCCTATTATATAAGCTTAATCCTATTATATAAGCTTAATCCTATTACATAAGTTTGTAATCTTGACATCTAAGTAGCAATCAACGGTTGATAAATTATATAATTGAATTGGATAAGAGATTTGACCAAAACAGAAATGGCAAATTCAGAAACTAATGACGTAATAAATAAGACAATTTCGACTCTAGCCGATGAAGGAATCAAAAATATGTTTCTGTCTACGAGCGATGTAACACAGGAAAAACTAACTTCAGCGGTCACTCTTGTTGATTTGCTGAAAGAAGTTGATTCAGTTGAAAAAATGGGGACAAAAAAATCAGTATCGTCACTATTCAAACTAGTTAACATGGCAATTGAGATAATTTCTAGTCAAGAAGAAAAAATAAGGCTTTTACAAGAAAGGTTAGATGGACAAAATAACCAAATTAACACTGTAAATGAAAAACTGGATGGTCCAAAGCTTTCAATAAAATCGCATAGTGGTACTCCATCATATGCAGCCATTGCCGCAAAAGGACTGTCTGTTACAGGAAGAGTGGTGCTGGAGATGTCAAAATTAGAAACAAAAAAGAGCAATATAATTATCAGAGGTGTTAGAGAATCCAAGAAATCTGACCATAAAGAAAGGGTAGAAGAAGATATGGCTGCCATAGTGAAAATTTTGGAGATTCGAGATACCGGACTAGATAATCTAGAAATTAAATCAATGATTGAACATTCGACAAGACTTGGAAAAATTAATCCTGATTTAGGGTATAGACCAATTCTTGTAAAGCTTAAAGACAGGTCACTAAGGGAAAAGTTGTTGGAAGCAAGGGGAAATACCAAATTGAGAGAATTTAATATAAATAATGGAACTAAATACAGTATCGAACCAGACCTTACAATTGAGCAAAGACTATTTTATAGTAAAATGTGGGATGAAGCCAATATTAAAACAGCTCAGGGAAACGGGAAATGGGTTGTCTATGGTCCCATGGACAACCCAACTCTAAGAAAGTGGAAGGAAGGAGAGATCAAATCAAATCAAGCTCCTCAGTTACTAAAGTAAAACAAACAAATTCAAATAACAAAGACATTTTTAATTGTGTTGATGCTGATATAATCTGCTTACAGAAAACAAACATTTTAAATTATGACATAAAAAAACCTTTTCATATATTGCCACCTCTCTCGAATCCACTACAACAACCAGCGCCAACAAAAGTAGAACTGGGTCTTCCAAGTAAAAGATCCCGTCCTGCCAAGCCAAAACATCCCACACAGCGCCAACAAAACATCGGTAGTCTTTCCCAAGACAAAATTGACTTATTAAAATCCACAACAACTCTTTGTTTCTGGGCAAATAACCCTTGTTCACTGAATAGTCAGAAGAAAGACGAACTCACGGCCAGACTAACAGCACTATCAAAGAAAAACCAACCAGACGTTATGTTCTTCACTGAGACATGGTTTAATGAAAGGTCGGACACAATCGTGAATGGATACCAATTGCATAGAACGGACAGAAATAGCAAAGGTGGTGGAGTCGCTATCTATGTCAAGAACGAAATAGTTTCATTTAACGTTTCTTTACCAGAGCTTAATTCAAAAAATATTGAACAATTGTGGATAACAATTCGTTACGGTAAGGAATCAATCTTACTTGGCAGCATCTACCGCCCACATGATTATGACGATGAATATTTAACCAATACCATTGAAGCTATAAAAATTGCAAAAAAATCACTAATTAGACTCAATTGTGCAACGATGTTGCTTTATGGTGATTTTAACTTCAGTCATACATGGTACGAAGAAGTTGATGTGGGTGGCAGAGTAGCCACAGCTGGTCATGTGATGGACGAGCGCCCAGGGGATATCAGATTTCAGTCATGTCTCGAAGAAAACGATCTAACACAAGTAGTGACTTTTTGTACTTACCGACATTCACGAGATGTTGCACCAAAAAGCACACTTGATCTTATTATCACCAACAAACCAGATCAATTCATGGAGCTTACAAAAGGCGATTCACTAGGCTATACGCCAATGGGTCAATCACATTGTTTAATAATGGGAAGAATAAGTGTAGCTGGCTGCCCGACAATCGAAAGGCACAACAAACCCCGATGTATATGGAGTAGAGCCAACTTTACGGCTTTCTCACAATTTATCAGCTCACAAGACTGGATAACCCTCTTCTTACATCGCTCAGTTAACGAGTGCTACACCACCTTGGTTAAAATTTACGATGATGCAGTAAAAAGATTTATCCCAACAACAACAGTGCCTTTTAAGAAAAAGTCAGAGGCATGGGTCACTCCAGAAGTGTTAGCGGCGGTTCAACTGAAGAGACAACTTTGGTCAAAATACCTAGCAGCCGGGCGTCACACACATGTCCAGCTTAAGCTAGCTCATAAAAAAGCTTGTAAAAACGTGGCAAAAGTAGTTAGACTTTCTATGCTTCACTACGAAGAAAATCTCGCTTATTCACCAAATCTACTTCATACTCACATTCGAAATAAACATGAAACTCAAGAGAAGATAAAGGCAATTGAAACGGCTGACGGTGACACATCGGTCGACCAAGAACTAATATGCAAGACGCTAAACGAATACTTCCAATCTGTTTTTGTTACCGAATCAGGCAATCAACTGCCTTTTTTTGAACAGAGAACAGATTCCGAATGCAATATTGACAAGAGCGTTTTCACATTTGAAAAGGTTGAAAAAAGACTATCAGAACTCTTGGCGAACAAGGCTATGGGAGTTGATGGATTTCAACCTCGTATATTAAAAAACAGCGCAGCTGCTCTTGCAATTCCTATCACTCTCATCTTTAGAATGTCTATCACCACAGGCATGGTACCAGATCTATGGAAACTAGCTAATGTTACGCCCATTTTTAAAAAAGGTAGCAAAATAAAGGCAGGAAACTATAGGCCAGTATCATTAACTTCCGTACTTTGCAAAGTATGCAAAAAGTTTATTCACGAGCAAATCACGTCTTTCTGCACTATAAATAACCTAATAACTAAAAGTCAACACGGATTTGTAAGAAAAAAAGGATGCGTAAGCAACTTACTGGAAGCCCGCGACATTCTGACAGAAAGTGTTCATCTTGGTGTTTCTGTGGATGTTGTCTACACAGATTTTGCGAAAGCTTTTGACAAAGTCCCACATCGGTGTTTATTGCACAAACTGAGAGCGTACGGTATACAGGGCTCTCTTCACAAATGGATTGAATCTTGGTTAACCAATCGTCAGCAGAGAGTTCAGATCGACAGTTGTACTTCAGGATGGAAAAAGGTTACGAGTGGGGTACCGCAAGGCTCAGTACTTGGGCCTCTATTGTTTTTGCTCTATATAAATGACCTCCCTGACAAATTATCTCAACACATCAAGCTTTTTGCAGATGATAGTAAAATCATTGGGATTATCAAATCCGTGGAAGACTGTATCAGACTCCAAAACGATATAGATGAGGCAGTCCAGTGGTCACACAAATGGTTGATGCCATTCAACATTGACAAATGCAAAGTTATGCACGTTGGACGAACCAATCAGAAATCAAAATTTATTTATTCTATGTTAGACCCAGATGGAAATAGAAAGAATTTAGAAGTAACGACAGTCGAACGAGATCTTGGTGTTCTAGTATCGGATGATCTCAAAGCAAGGTCTCAAGTGAATGCAGCGGCTGCCTTGGCTAATAGAACTCTTGGTAGACTCAAAAAATTATTCCGAAGTCGTAGTCTCCATCTTTGGAAAACATTATACCAGGCCTACATTCGACCACACCTCGAATATGCAGTTCAAGTTTGGTCTCCTCATCTAAGCCGGGACATTGATACTCTCGAAAAGGTCCAGCACAAAGTTACAAAAATAATTACAACAATCAAACATTTACCATACTTAGAAAGACTACAGAAGCATGGAATTACCACGCTTGAAGAACGTAGGGTTAGAGGCGATTTGATCCAACAATACAAAATACTGGCTCATATTGATGAAGTGAATTTTTTTGTATTGCAAAAACATCCCACATGGCAAACTAACAGATCCTATTGTTTGAGAGGTCACAACTGCCTTCTTTTACCACAAAGAATTAAAGGATGTGAAGAGCGAAAACAATTTTTCACAAATCGAGTAGCTTTCAGCTGGAACTCCTTGACGCAGGAAGCAGTGGACGCATGTTCGGTGAATGCCTTCAAAGATCAACTCGCTCTACTTTGATTGCAGTATAACTCGTCAGCACAGAGGGGCCTGATGCAGCACCTCTTCATCAATCATACATGCTATTATAATGACTATTTAATTATTATTGTTTTTTTTGTTCTGTCTTATTTGTGATTTTGAATGTATGTATTGATAACTGAATAAACAAACTCAAACTCATATATATATATATATATATATATATATATATATATATATATATATATATATATATATATATATATATATATATATATATATATATATATATATATATATATATATATATATATATATATATATATATATATATATATATATATATTCTGTTTCATTTCTGTCTACTATTTACTTGTCCTCTTTTCAACTGTTCACCTAGGGCTCTGAAGATGAAAAGTTTCTTTTCAAAACTGCAGTCAGCCCAAGTAGAGATATAAATAAAATGGGCTGTAGTTTTTAACGAACCATGTCTAAAAGAACAAATTACGCCAAAATACGCTCAAAATAAATAAATATATATATATATATATATATATATATATATATATATATATATCCCGTTATATGCGTGGGTGCGTTATACCAGAATTTACTTACATATGCATGTTATATTCGTGTGCGAGTTATACCAGAATTTACATACATATGCGCATTATATTCGTGTGCACGTTATACCAATCTTTCATACAAACGCGCGTTATATGCGAAAAATACAGTAATAAGAAACCTCACCAAGATACACAAGCAATGAAAGAAATTTTTAGTTATATAGAAAATCATGACGATTCGCAATTTACATGGAAAGAGCTCAAAGATGTCCTGACAGAGTATGTACCAGATCATAAGACTCTCATAATAAGACTTTAAAAAAATATTTGAATGACAGAAAAATTACGAGGAAGACGGGATCACTTACTATCCTTCCTTTTTGTGATACACTTGTTAACAGAAGAATGTGCTTTTCTATGAATATACTGTCAATAGCTTGGTATGATAATCAGAAGTGAACCCTAAAAAACTTTGTTAATTAAAAATCCTTTATATATTTGAGATAGAAAGATACCAATTTAATGCAAATATTTTTCATTACGATATAAGTCTATAATTCTAAAAACTACATCAATGAAAAGAAAATTTTTACTGTAAATTGATATGACTAGACTATCTAGAAACATATTTTCAGCATCTAACATATCTTTTTATATTTCTTTTTGATCAATAGCATGTGGCATACATATATATAGAGTAAATATATCGGCCCGCCTGTTGTTTAGGAAGGCTTTTAGCTAGGCAGCCTAGTAGACCGGAGATCCAAAACAAAGAACTGAGAGTTACAACCGTATAGTAACTTAATCAAATATTTTTTAATAGAAAAAAAAGAATTTTTTATGTACAAAATAAATTTTTAACTTTATAAAAATTAACAATTTTTTTTTATAAAAATTTCAGTTGACATTGAATTTTATTTGCGTAGTCTCTAGGTCGATGGTCTATTTATGTCTATTTAATGTCACCTGTGTTATCGGTAAATTAGAATTGTATATTTTTTTATGTCAGATATCGCGTTAAATTAAAATAAAGCTCATATCAACTACTTTTAGCTATAAGAAATCGACGTTTCTGTTTCTTACAAACCGGAGTTTAGTCTCCGCTGTCATACCAAAAATAGATTAATACAAATAATGAATATTCATGGAACCAAAAAGACTCTAAATCGTTTTTCGGAGGCCATCTTGGCATCTCACTCAAAACCTGCTCATCTCCGATATATTTATTCTATATATATGGTGGCTTATATCTTTTGTTATTTATGTTGCCTAAAAGTGTTCTTTCTATCTATTCAATTCACATGGCTGTATTATCTATATAAATAAAAACGAAATTATGTATGTAAGTATACATAAATGAGCGAAAACGGGAAAGCAAACAGGAACGGAAAAGCGACTGAAAGCGAAAGAGCGACCGGGAAAGCGACTGAAAGCGAAAGAGCGACCAGGAAAGCAAGCAAAAGCGGGAAAACGACCGAGATCAAAAGAGCAAGCGGGAAAACGACCGAGATCAAAAGAGCAAGCGGGAAAAAGAAAGTGGCCGGGAGCGGGAAAGCAAGCAGGGAAGGAAACAGGAGCAAAAGAGACAAGCATTAGAAAAACCTCTAAACACCGGGTACACCGCTAGTTTAAAATAAAAATAATCTTTTATATCACCTATAAAAATTATAAAAGTTATTTGAGAAAATGCTAAGCCCTGTATTTTATGAAAATGTTGTTTGTGTGCATCTAAGTGTGGGTACTGGCATTCAAACTTCTATCAGTATGTTGTGTGTGAGCTCATATGCATGCTTCTATATGTATTTTGTAAGCATCTGTGTCCCGATATCGTTATCTTGAATTCAATCGAGATTTCAAAACGATACGGGAGATCCCGTATCGCCATTGAAGTCTCGTATCGATATAATTAGCGATACTTAAAATTTCGTTCCCGAATAAAATCCCGAAAAAATATCGAGATTTTTAAAAAATATTTTCCAATAAATAACGAAAGTCATACATATTTAATTAACGATTGTCACAACTGTGAATATTTGCAATTGATTCATAAACATTGATTAATTAATCTACCTATTGACAGAAGTTTATAACTATTATCATCCCCACTTTAAATTCGGTTTTCCAGACAGCCTGTAGCCCCATTATTTACTATTTTTAGTCTGGAAAGCGGCAGCAAAAAAGCCACGCTCCTCTTAGGCTGCTAGTCGAGCTCTGCATACTACTGATACTACAAGCCCTACAAGGCAATCGTACTCGCTGACATCGATGACTATTATTATTAATGAGAATAATGAGTAATGTAATAGTAATGATCATTCTATGTTTATGTTTTGGTTTAATCTGTTTCATAAACTTATTTTTTCAAATTTGTTACATAGAATTGGAATGATTATTTTAGTGTTTCGATATCCGTAATTGACCATAATAGTAGCTCATCTAAGATAAATCTTTATAATCTCGATGATATTCTTGGTTGTGTGTGAGTATGTGTGTGCCACCTGTAGTGTGCACTGCCGTAGCCCGTATCGTCTGCAGCTGGAATTCGAAACTTTCTCAGCTTCTTTCTTGCTATTGCTAACCGCATTCGCCATCGCCTATAAATAAACACGCTGGGTTTTTTCACTTTCTTAATTCTTGCATAGGGGCACTTTCTCGTGTTTGTCATCATTATCATGCCGCGTCACCGGGGTCAAATCTGGGAGTACTTTGAGGAAGAGACGGTCACGCAGAAAGTCAATGACAAGGATGTAGAAGTTAATCTTGCCAGATGCAAGACTGCGGGAAACAGTATCATTTTAATTTAATCTTAGTAATCTAGTAATCTCAATCTCAGTAATCTGTAATCTATTTCTATCTCTATTGGTTTTTCCACTTTCACTATTGAATTGCCTAAAAATGTCGTTCTTTTGGTGTGCTAGAAGGTTTTCTACTTTTCAATTACTTGAAAAAATAATTTTAATTTTTCTTTTCATCGGCAAGTAAAATCATTTAATTAAATTGATAAACTACCGCATAATGCGTACTAAATAAAGTAAATAAATACTTACTATCGGCGGTAGCGTTTTATTTAGAGTCTAAATTTAGACAAATAGATGTACTGAAACTAAACAAATGAAACTTATTTCAAGTTGTAAAAAAAAATTAAATTTGGTAAATTTTTATAAATTTTTTAATATTTATATATTTTTTTCAATGAATTCCGTTAATGTAGTTATTAATATTGTCTGTCGCGTATAGTTCATCATTCTATGTTATCTCGTTTCATTCGAGACAAAATTTCCACTTCAGTCGAGATCCCGATATCGTATCGTATCGTATCGATATCGTATCATTATTGTTCGAGGCGTCTTGTATCGTATCGTTTAATTCGAGGCAAATTTCAGAAATCGTATCGTATCGTTCCAAAAAAATAACGGGACGCAGAAGCTTAGTATTTTGTGTGCATTACCATGCATACTTCTATCATTATGCTATGTGTGTGGATTTATGAGTGCTGCAGGTTCTTGCATGCAGATTGTACCGGCAATGACTGCCATGCTATCTGTGTGCTCACTTGCAGACATATAAAATGAATATCTATATTAATCACTTATAATTATGTTTAAAAATCAAAACACTGTAATGAAAAATTATATATTTAATTAATATAGAATTTCTAAAATCATAATATTTATGTTAGATTTTTATTGACTTTTTTAAAATTAAATTACTTGTTTGAGTTGGCTAAGAAGCTTCACCAACTGTTGTGTCTCATCCCCGGCAGAGTTTTTACTTTGATTCAAGATATCAATGGTACGCATGTAAGGTAAAAAACTGACAGATGCAGAATTTTCATCAAGTTCTGCTGGACTTTCGCTGGCAGATGAATGCTGTCGTTGCCATTGCCAATCTGGAATTTTTTGAGATTCTTGGGTTCTATTTGGTTGATGTTGAATTTTTTGTTGAGAGTTAATTTCTTCCTTATTTTTATATTCTGTCAGTAATAACTTCCTTTGTTGCAAGGTTTCTCCAACATTTTTCATGTGATATTTCAAACCTGGTTTTGGTTGGTCCACAACAAGTTCTTTAATTGGAGATTTTACTGTTTTTGACTTGTAGTTGGTGTTGTTAAAATTTCTTCTGTCCTTGTCTTTTATTAGTTCTTTGTTCTTAAGTTTGTTGTTGTTATTGTTATTAGTTTGCTTGTTGTTTGAATTGGATGGTTTGTGGGTCTGATCTGGATGGACATTGTATGAAGTTCTTACATTCAGATCTGAAGGCACAAAATAATGAAATCAACTTAAATACTTACAAACTGCTTTAATAAATAATGACAAATTACATTAAAAAATTTTTTTTACTTATTTCAACAACCACTAAAAGAAAACAACAAAAAAAGATTTCCAGTAAAACGTAATAAAATAAGAAGACCAGCATACCTGTTTGTGTTGAGGCATCAGAAATATAAGAAACAGTTTTACTAAAAGTTTCTTGCTGATTTGCTTTTTTGAACTTGGTTGAACCGAGATTCTTTACAGCTGTTATACTGATGTTGCAATTATTACTGTCATCAACATCAGCTTTTTGGTCATGAACTGTGCTTTTGTTACCTCTTGCATGATGCTGGTGTCTAGGTGATTTTTTTGAAGATGAGTCTTCAATATTATAATTATCATAAACTTCTGTGCTCTCCAGTCGATCAAAATGCCCGAAAGTCTCTGAATAAAAAAATCAAGCCAAGCTGAAAACAGAAAATTACTAAAACTATGCATCTATGATAATATAAACATTTGAAAATGATAATAATATGCATAGTAATACATCATCCTCCTTAAAGACATTTGCACAGATTACTGTGGTAAAACCAACAATGGAAAACAACTGATAAAACACAAAAATTCATGAAAAAAGTGGGTTAAAAGCAAGCATATGTAGAATTTAACTTAGTAATTGTTTGTTTTGTTATGAAATAAAATATTTCAATTAAATTGTTTGCTCATGTTTATTACCAAAGATTAAAAGTAAATTACTTTGATCATAACTTTTAATCAATGAAAACATAAAATTGCATACATCACAAAGAAATATTTTCACTTTTTTATCGATTCCAATTCATTTTATGAAACCATTTTGAACATTTATTGCATAAGTAAAAAACAAGTTATGTGTAAAAAGTAAGTTATAACAAAAGTATGCATTTATTTATTTGTGTTCAGAAAGACAGACTTCCTTACAATTATAACAAATGTCACCATTGATCAACATATTTATAGATTTTGGAGTTCTTCTGTATCCGACAAGAGAAGATAAATGAAAGAATTTAAAAATTAAAAGCCACCCCACAAGCTCTAATTGGTTGCTTTGTACATTCAATTTTATTCAACAGGTGGTCTCTAATTTTCTTAATATTGTTATTCGTGTACTAGAGGCTAAAGATTTTCAAATACGACATTGTACAATAACATTTTAAATGATTTCCTAAAAATCCGTTGTTTTAATTGAGTGTTGTTTTAGACTGCCCAATAATATAATTAATTTATTCAGAATAAGTAAAAACTAGTTATAACAACAGTAGAGTAGATTTTTTAAATAAAAGCATCTAAAAATTACACCTTTTATGCTTTAATACATCAAAGAATTCATTATTTCAATTTTTAAAAGATAATTAGCGACTTTCAAAGCGAAACAAATGAAATGCGAGAAATTTCGCACATTTACGCTTGCATTTCATCTGAGACTTTAAAGCTATCAAAGATAACTTATAATATAAACATATCTATGCCAGTAGCATGTAAAAGGCAAGGAGAGTAGCCAGAGGGGGACTAGGATAAATGTCGCCATCAGAAATTTCAACACTTTTTAGCTGATCAAGAAGATATATAGGTTAAGACAGGGGCACTTTTCCCAACATTATTTGCCTATGTTACGCACCTCAACGGCTAAATATATATTATTGAGTGAGGGGATATCCCTGCTAAATGATCTTTTTTTTTGTAAAATGTCCCTAACGTCAGAAATTCTACTTAGATTTTTCATATAGAATAAATAAAAAACTACATAATTGAATACAATAACACATAATTACTAACCATAATATTTAGCTTTTAGTTTAGAAATATCATGCCCTTTGGCTTGGAGTTTTTTCATAGTGTTTTCAAATTTTATTTTTTCTGTTTCCTCTTTGGCTTTCACAGTTGCTTGATAAGCCAGGTCCTGTCTTGACTGAAGGTAAATTTAAAAAAAAACAGTCCAATAATCATATTAATATTTTTGCAATTGCAATTCAACTCATAAAATTTAGAAGAAAAGAAATAGACTCGAGTCTTTACAAACATTTACTTTGATATCATAAAACAATAATAATCCAATACGTTTACTTTAAAAAAGACTTTTTGAAAATGAAAACCTATACTACAAGCCACATATCCTAAAGACACCACATTGAACATTATAGAAATTATAAAATCCAGGTCGGTAAAGTGATCAGTTTGAAAAGTACAGAATTCAATACATTTATACTTAGAACTTAACCGATTAATCTGTAACATTTATAATCGGGACAACTCTTACGATACGGGAAAAATCAGCTTCTAGAACTTGATCCATTAATTGGTAACGTTCATAATCAGGCAATTATTGGAACAATTACCAATTGGTTTGAGTTGTCTTCTCAAAAGTTGGCAGCGCTTTTTATTAGAAGTGTCACCGGGTACTCGGATACTGGCCTAAAGCGCGGGTACCAAGGTATGTATAAAGTCGGGTACCCGGTCTAGCATACTAGTACATAAAGGCCATCTGATAAAGTGTGGGTGTAGGTACTGTTTGGGCCTTGAACACTAATGTTAAACAAACTTCAACTCCATAACAAATTCAACATGGGTCTTCTTAACACTCAACCACTGTCAAAAATGTTATGAGCGAATTTGACTTGAGTCTGTTGTGTCTCACAGAAACTTGGATGAAACTCGGACGATGCCAACTCTATCACACAACACGTCGCACCACCTGGTTTTTCAGTCATTCATCTACACGGCGTATCATCAAACGAATAAAACGCATCTAGAAGCAGCAGTCTCGCTCTCATCCACTACAATCACATTCATTGTAAGCCATTAACAATCAGGCCTATGTGGAATCAGTAAAGCTATAAGTGTTTCATCATACAGAACATAAAATAGTACTGAGAAGGATTTTAAAATATAATGTGTTAGCAATTATAATTATAAATATAAACAAAATACCAACAGCAAATTCCTTTGCAGCAGCAGTTTCTAACTCTGCTGTACTATTGTTATTGGAACGTTGTTTCTGTTGATCTTGTTGTTTTGGGAGAAATTTGTGAGTGATTTTGTCTTGTTCTAATTGAGATCGCAATTGAAGCTGCTTGAGATAATGTTGATGTTCTTCTTCTTCTGTTTTTTCAAGTCTTTTCTTTTTTTCAAGTTCTGCAAGTTTTGCCATTCTTCTCTCTTCTATTTGTTTCTCCAAATATTGCTGAACAGTATTAAAATAAATTGGGCAGATAAAAATTATGTGACAAATAGTTAAATTTGAAAATTTGAAATAAAATAAACTAAAAATACTCAAGCTGATAAATTAGGAATAATAACTCTGAGACATTTCAAACCTGATGTTCAAGAAGTTTCCTTCTCTTTTCTTCTCTTTCTCTTCTTAATGCATCATCAACATATGGCATCTGTACATGACTGTAAATTAAATGAGCAGCATTTGGCACTGTTACATATCGGTAGATTAACCATATTTTTCCAAATTTAAAATGCACCTTATTATAAGATGCTTGTGTTGACAATTTGTATAAAAATTATTTACATAAGATTCATACAAGTATGCCGGCTAGTAATTAACTTAACTAGGCAATTTATATCCAAGGGTTTCCTTCTCTTTACTGTGAAGGAAAATTTGTTCCATGTTCCATCATCATGAATGCAACAAGTAAAGCATTTAACCTGTTTTAGACCATTGTTTGTTTTTTGAACACAATTTTGCATGGCGTCGCATAAATTTAGGCTATGACTTAGGTGTGTTTAAAAGTTGTATTTATGTTTAGAAAGCTTTAATTTAACTTTAAATTTTTTTTTATTTTTTATGTTAGTAATAAGCAGTTTAATTTGCTAAAAATGTGAGCATTTTCCAGTTTTTAGACTGACAATCATTAAAAAATTTATTATGCTAATTTCATGCAAGATATCATTAAAACAGAAGTTTGAAAGTTGAAAATGGCATGCACTCAAAAGTAAACAGCCACGCTAATTAAAATTAATTGGATGAACACTAAGCAACATCTATATTATTAAAAATCTGTTTCATTGCCTGTTTGAATTGATTATCTTGGTGATGACAATCTTCTTTAGAAATTATTATAGCAAATGGTATGGTATTTTTTCAGTACAAATCAAGTCATACTCATAGTCATAACGTGTACGATCTTTCACTAAGAAATCTGTCTTTTTTACCAATGCTTTTATTAACTCGTCGGCTCTGTTTCTCTGTCTGTTTCAAATCTTGCAATCAATTTTTGAGTCACTTCCTGTTGATAGATTTTTTTCAAACTTTGCATACATGCTCAAGATAGAAGACAATGCAATATTCAATTATTAGTTTTACAATAAGTCAATTAATTTAGTTAATTTTCTTGAGGATTTTATCGAGGGGTTTCTTGAGGGTTTTCTTGAGGGTTTTCTTGACCACAAAACGCTAACCGACTGGCAGACTATTTTACCAAGTTAACACGAACCACACTCACTGACCGCGATTCTCAAGCGTGTACGAAATTTTCATGAAAATAGTTGAGATATTTAAATTCGATGCTTTTTGATGATATTTTTATTATTATTACAAATGCTTTTATTAACTCGTCGTCTCTGTTTCTCTGTCTGTCTGTTTGTTTCTCTGTCTGTTTCAAATCTTGCAATCAATTTTTGAGTCACTTCCTGATGATAGATTTTTTCAAATTTTGCATACATGCTTAAAATAGAAGACAATGCAATATTCAATTATTAGTTTTACAATAAGTCAATTAATTTAGATAATTTTAATTAATTTCGATATTTCGATATAATTAAGATATTTCGACTTTAACATAAAATAAAAGAGTAATATAAGAAAAAATTGATTGCAAAATTTGTGTTTTAATTACATATAAGAGCATTGGTTTTAAAAATTCGTTTTTAATTTACTTGTTTAGTAACAGAAATAGAAATTAAAACAAGAACTATTAATTTTTTAAAATATAATGTAATAATTAATGAATAAATGTAAATGTATTAATTAATCAACAATGTAAATTAATAATAATAATAATATATTTTATAATGATTTATAAACTTTATATGGCAAACTATCTCCCTGACTTACGGTTGACCTTGCATTATGCTGTGAATGGCTAAGTGTGAGCAAGCTATCTTAAAAACGATTTAAGTGTATAAAAAAATGTTTAGAAAAAAATTGCTGATTTTTGTGACCTTTAACCCGTTTTTTTTTTGTTATTTCTAAGTTACTTGCTTATGTTTTAACAGATTTATTTTTATTATTTTTTATTTGAAAGAAAACTTTGAAAATTCACTATGCTCGTTTTTCGAACGGTGGTCGTATAGACTACTGAAAACGACAAAATGTTTAAAAGTCAATTTTTTTTGTTCTCAACGCAAACAATTATAATATAAATTTTAGGCTATAAACAGAAAAGCTAAAAACACATTTCTGACTTTATCAGTAACACAGTTCAATAAAATCCAAAAATTTAACATTCAATAAATCAGTCAAGCAGTTCATGATAGTCGTTTCAGAACCGGAGTGTGCGGAAAGCACCAAAACAATTCCGATGAAGTCGTTTGCCGCACTTGGCCCACATGTACAGTGTTTTGCCATAATTTTCCAGCTTGTAGCGACCTACTGTTTTCACCTTTTCCAGATCGTCACCATGGCCAGTTGCTGAATCTTCCCTATCGTTTTGTTTCTTCAACTGTGCATGAATTCATTTCATCGGTATAAAACAACCTAAACAGCCTATATGGGGTTTTTCAAGCAAAGCACCATTGTGGTGTTTCAAACTCGTTATATATAGACTGTTTTAAAAGTGGCTATTCAAATGACTCTTTTTGGTCCAAGTCCATTTCAATCGTTTTTGGCGTTTTGGTTGCCGCGGCATTGAACTGACCGTATTTGCGACCTACATTTCCTCACCCAAAAAACCGACACAGTCTAATCCCATCCCATCATTAGTATAATCAACTTCTACCTTCCCGGATATTACAAAGAATAATATTTCTTCTTCATTTGCTTATTCATCAGTCACGGGTTATGATGCGCCAAGGCGGAAGAATGACAAGTATGTCAACCTCAATGCTATCATCATCATCAAGAATTAGTTACATAGCTTCTTTCAACGTGAAAAAACGTTCTGTTTGACGCCTTTCATTTTTAAACTTTACAAACATTTCATTCGAAGAATGATATTTGCAAAAAACACTATCACCAATTCAACCACTGCACAACTATAAGCTGAATAAACTAGTTTCGACTCGTTCACATAAAGTACTCTATACGACCAACGATCGTAGAACGAGCATGACTCATACATGTTCAGATTGTGGGTTAGTGTAAACACAATAAAATTTAATTAACGTTGCTGTTTACTTTTGAGTACATCTTCTTTCGATATTTCAAACTTTTGTTATGATAACTCTCATGAAATTAGCATAATAAATTTTTTAAGTAATATTGGTCGAAAACCTTGAAAATGCTCATATTCTAACCCAGATTAAACTACTTAATACGAATATAAAAATTATTAAAAAAAATTTATACAGTGTATTGAAGTTTTCTTAACATAAAAAAAAACTTTTAACAGAAAAAAAATTACAACTTAATTTTATGCAACGCCAAAAATAAGTGTGTTCGTAAAACGTACGATGGTCCAAAACGGGTTAACCTTGAATATCTTAAGACGCAGCATGAGATTTTATGAGACTTTTGGGACAACATTAAGAATGTCAAAATAAAGGCTTATACAATTTTAAAGCTTATTATCTCTCATTCCGAGTTTGACTCTCATTTGGCTTGAATGACTGGAAAACAGTGGCTATCCCCCTCTATCTGCATCAGCATTTTTACCAGTCAAGAGATTACAACCCTATGGTTTTCTTTGCAATTTGCATCCAATGCATGATTCGCTACCGGTATGAAATATTAAAAAAATATACACATGGCTGAACACGCAAATTGGCGTGGGGAGACAAAAATGATGTTATGAATAATGTTGAACTGTGCTGCTGATAGTGCCAGAAAATAAATTTCATTTTTTTTTCTTTTTTTTCATTGCCTACACTCGTTTTATGAGTTTGTGCATTGTGAATAACAAAGTTCTTAAAGCTAAAAACTTGAGTCGCTTTCAGCAGTCTATTGACCAATGTTTGAAAAACAAACACATGGTAATTTTAAGGTTTTGTTTGAAATATGTCAAAAATATACATGTTGAAACATGAGCAACAAACTTAAAATAATTAATCAAATATAGTAAAAATCTTAATAATAAAGTTTTGGTCCTAAACAGTTTGAAAACCGTGCTTTATTTAAAATGTAAACAATTGCTTTGGAGAGACACTTTTGGAGACTTTTAAATTCTCTCTATATAAATCAAAAACTTTAATTAAAGAAAATGTAAGCATGTTAGAACTTTAGAACTTCCAAATTTTTATCCTGGATCATGTCATTAAAACTGAACTTGTGTTCAAAATAAGGGAAAGATTGAATAACAGAGAAGAGTTCAAAATTGAATAAATATGCCTTATTGTTTATTTTCCTCTCCAGTTGAGCCAATAGTACAAAGAAATGAAATGTGGCAATTTATAAAGTGCCTCTGAAAGAGCCTAGTGGTGCTAATCTTTAACATGCCCCACAGAGAGAAACAATTTTACCCGCTACTAAATTTTTGATAACATGAGCTACTAGGCAGGGAGTATGAGTCAAACCGTGAAGCTTTCACATTCAAGGCTAACACTCTACCAACTCAGCTAACCTAGCACTAGTGGGTGTTTTGAGTAACCAGCATCTAGACTTTAGAGCATTTATTTATTTGAAAATTTACATAGTGCTGTCAATGTAAATACTTCTAGGGCGCTTAACCATGGGTTGGCAACTCTGGCCCTGAAGGCCAAATGCATCCCTCGACCCTTAAATATGGCCCCACTTCATTGTGGCACTTATTATTAAATCCGACCTCCTAAAAATTCACAGAAAAATATTGATTTTATGCATTGTAAGTAACTCAAACATGATCTTGGTTACTTCTATGAAATTGTGCAGATGCATTGTATTTTGCACCAGAAAGCCCTGTGTGCTAAGTTCTACATGCTAGTAGAAGTGATGGCTGTTGTACCAAAGATAGTCAACTCAATTCTCTCAAGTTCCTTCTGCTACTTTCAAAGTTCTTTTAGAGGAGGCCAAGACTGCATACAAAGACCATGTTCACAATGCTGAAGTACGCTGGCTTAGCCATGGAAAGATACTCAGCAGAGTGTTTGAGCACCCAGAACAAATGGCAGTATTCCTCACATGTCACATTTTTCAGGAATGCTATCTGAGTCACAACTTTTACTTTTGGCTGACATGCATTGAACACTAGCCTTCGAAGAAACAATGTCCTCATCACAGACTTGTAATCATCAGTGAAGGTATTTGAAAGCAGGCTTTGATTGTGGGAGGTGCATTTAGTAGGAAGCAATTATGTCAAGCTCCTTTGTCTGATCTTGTGTGAGAATTTGAGTGATGTTTCGCATTTCATTGAAGTCATTGCTTGTCTGAGAGAAATGTATTACAACTATTTTCAGTACCTCAGGAAGTGTTCCCCTCATTTTATGCTTCTGACATCGTCATTCAATGTGCTTATTGAAGAATATTCAAGCCAGCTACAGATGGAGCTGTTGTATACAGCTACAAATGGAGCTGTATTACAACTATTTTCAGTACCTCAGGAAGTGTTCCCCTCATTTTATGCTTCTGACATCATCATTCAGTGTGCTTATTGAAGAATATTCAAGCCAGCTACAGATGGAGCTGTTGGAGCTACAAACCAGTGACAGGCTCAAGGTAAATCTCATGGAAATAAAGCCACAATCTTTGTAATGGGACAAAATTAATAATAAACCACTACCTGAACTTATAATAAAATGTTTACATAATAAAAAAAGCATTTTTTAAAAAACAACGTTTTTCTTGCATCCTAAAAAGTATAAAATAATATTCCTATAATTCATATACAACGAAAAACGTTGCGGGCGCATTATTTTTTTATAACCATTTGTTTTATTAATGTTGTAGCCGTAGCCTATAATGTGCCCGCAACCTTTTCCGTTGTATATGAATTATAGGAATATTATGTTATACTTTTTAGGGCGCAAGAAAAACAATGTTTTTTTTTAAAAAGGTATTTTTTATTATGCAATAATTATTTTCTACTTTTTCGTTTTTGATGGGTGAAATTTTATAAGAATTTGGACTTGCGAAATTTACTCGCGCTTTAAATATGAATAATTTCTCTCAGCATGTACTTACAGTTATGATTTTTGGATATGTTATAGATTAATGTTGATAGAATATAAATACCAATTCTGAGAAACCGGCGCCAACTAATAAAAAAGTTATAGGCAGACAAATCATAACTAATTACCTGGCAATGCGCGCTAATGAAGCAATGCAAATCTGGGTCCTGATAATGATTTATTTAAAGACATTATGTGAGTACCTAAATTCGTGAAAATTTGACTAACTACAGTTGAATCTATAATATAGTAGACCACGTCCCTGTTTAATGATTCTGTAACGCTTATATATATATATATATATATATATATATATATATATATATGTTCTTTCAGACACTCTTTATTAAAGACTATGGCCCATTTCTTATTACAAACTTTTTCTATCAGACGTGAAACTTTTCGAAAATCAGAAATACCAAGACACTTTTGAACGAACTGGTATATATTTTTATTAATGTTTTGGTCATGAGCTGACCTGCAGGTTTCGGCTTTATTAGCCATCATCAGAACTCATAAAACCAATTTACAGCTACAACGAAAATATATAAAGTGGTGTGGCGAGACATATCAGATATGTTTACACATCAATCGAGGTCAAAGTACAAAGAAGAGTAAAAGTAAAATATGAAAACCGCTAAGAAACAACCAAATTTTTTGCCTCGGAGTAAATAAATAAACAAAAAATAAACAAAAATATAAGAAAAAATTACATGTGCTAAAATATACAACCAAATTAAGTAGTAAAATATAACTATTAAAAGAAAATTACTAATAAAAGCAAAGAGGTAAAATAATAAACTAAGAATTTAAAGCTACAATTCAAAGATAATAGGATATCGATAAAATTGAGAGTTTAATTAAAAGTTGAAAATGATCAACGTCTACGTATAGTAATAT